>OY735228.1:41191261-41231261 GCA_963457665.1 Thysanoteuthis rhombus | reverse complement strand
TATCTGGTAAATGTTTATTTGCACGGGTGGGCTTCGATTTTTTAATTAAGTTTCATACATTTTTATAACTTGGATTAATGTATATCTTATTGTTGACAATATATTTCAAAAGTAAATTCTTTATGCTTATAGAAAATGATAAAAGGGAAAACATTAATCAATTTTATGAATTCCGCAAAACATTTTCAATTGTTACTAACTTTGATTATTTTCTAACAGTAGTCTTAACCTATGTAGCAACTTTTTACTGCGTTCAGAATGACAAAAAATAAGACTTTATATAATTAAAATTGAATTTAGAAATGTGCTAGCTACACTAGATTTAGACCAAACTCAGAGGCAACTTTTCACAACGTTAGAACCAGTTAGCTTCTGGAATAAACTCACACGCAACGACTTGAAATTAAAAAGAACAGATTTACCAGTTGTCCGTTCACTTCAATCCTCTTATTCATGAATAGGATAGATCGACAAGCACGGCCCACATGCATTAAGGCGTATTTTGAACTATTTTGAAAATAAAGTCAATTATTCCTTGAGAAAAAACAGAAAAAAAAATCCTTTCGATTCGCTTTAAAGCAAACTTCTGTTTTTGTGTCCACACGATTAAAATTTTCCTTTCAGTATGCTTCGTATGAAGATATTTATTAATTAAATTTTATCTTATTCGATGGAGAATCGTAAATAATCGCAAATAATTAACATTTATATCTATGGTAGCCATTTTTTCTTCTTTAATTCTAGAGTTGTTTTTTTTCTCCATTTTTCAATCGGCCAGAATGAAACTTACGATAAAACTTTGGACTCATCCACTCTTTCCCGGGTGTACCGGGGCAAGAGAATTTCCGCTTTGTGGTTAACTTCCATGGATAAAACTTACAATAGAGAAGTAACTGGAAAAATGAGGATTAATCTCTTCCATCCATTGACTTATTTATTTCTGCTTCCATTATTCACCCGTTTAAAGCTTCCAGAAACTACGCAAGCTAATGTTTTTATGTCCTGAAGATTTTTTTTTATTTTGATTCTAAATCAAACATAAATTTCAAGTTTCATCGCAACTTCTTTTCAGGCTGGTTAAAAGAAAAAAAAGAAGCAACTAATAAATTAATCTAAAGATAACAAGTAGATATAAAAATGAATAATACTGATTTATCATACATCGAATAAAGTTAAATGAAAAAATATCTTTATTAGACACTCAGTTATGTCGCTCAGACCTGCAAATCCTTCGCATGGAATTGTTTTCATCTCTACCCGGCCCCAATAATCAAAAAAAGAAAAAAAAGAAAAAAAAAAAAAAAAGGAAAGGATTCAAGGGAGGTAACTTTTCTTTTTAGTCATTCGGACACCGCTCTTGCATTAGTGCCGAAAGAAAGTAAAGAGTAGACAGCACTAAGTAATAATTATAATTCATCTGAGAAATTCGAAGATTATTACATCTAATGCCTAAGACAAAGAATCTCGAAATCCACGAAAGAAGAAGAAAATCTCTAAAAACAGAAGAAATCAAGAGAAGAATCACTCTAGGATGACAAGCTTCCTGTAGAGCAAGCTCAACCTTCAATAACAAGAAAATCCAATGAGTCGTAAAAAGATGGGTATACAATCAATGCATCCTTCCGATAGTCACCTATGGAGCTAAAACATAGTACCTAACCAAAAGATTGACCCTCAAACTAAAAACCATGCAACGTGCACAAGAAAGAATGACGCTCAACTGATAAGATGAAGTTCTAACGCAATTCTTGCTTCACACGGAAGAGTGAAAAGAATAGAGGAAATTCATAGCGTATACAACTGCCGGTTTTACTTGACACTACCGAAAAATGTACCCCACTTTGTGTACGGATAATACAGCCGAATAAAACTGTAGGATGGATCGGCCGAAACGTTGTTGGAACAGCAAAAATAACCAGAGGAATGAATTCAATTCCCCGAAAAAATCAAGTTAACCTTCCGTGTATGTGGTTTTTTTTTTTTTTTATAAGATGGTAGAATATACCCGTTCAAAATGACAGGGTTATTTATCTATGGATTAGCGCATAGGAGCCTAAAGCTTATTTAATCGATAATATCTTACTTAAGATTCAAATTTACTGATTTCAAGTATTGGGGGGGGGGTCTCAACTTATCTCAAACTGTTTTAATGTGTGATGATTTGACAGGAAGTCTCATGAGTTTCTTTGACGTAATTTTCTTTTATTGTTATGTCATAATAGGAAAGTAAATCAACGAATGAGATCATCCCATTTGAGCGCAAACAAACAAACAATTAAAGGAACAGAAACATTTCCACATAAGCTCACTATTTGGTTAGATTATCTTATAAGGCATTAATTCGAATCGTATTCTCACTTATTAGAAGCCGTCTACCAAAACTATTAACATATATTTCTTCGGTTTTCACATTGGTACAGCTGGCTGGCTGGATATTCATGCATGTCTGTATCACGCATAGAGGCCACATCAATGGAGCTAGAGGGCTGAAAGTTTAAAAGTTTTCTCTTTATTATGCCTGGAAAAAGAATTTTTTAAATATTTTTTCAAAATTCCACCTCTAATTTTTTTTCAATAGGCACTGCCTAACAAAAGGCGAGAGAAGTATCTAATCCACTGATCACCCCATTTTCAAGTATTTTAATTGATCACATCCAACACGACATACTGCCAGATGATCGTATGACAGTTTTTATTGAGTGACTCACCAGACCTATTTGATTCCAAATCATAGCGTTGTCTCATACTGGGTTATTTACAATCTTTTGCTATTCATTGTCATCGCTGCAACCATTTTTTCGAATCTGTGTGTCCAGTGTCGACAAGATTTAGATGTTTTTCAAAAAGATTTTTGTCATCTTTTAAAGTCCAGAGTTGGCAATTTAGTTGTTTTTTTTTTTTCGGAATTAATGATTCCAGAGTCGACGATATTAGGATGATTTTAAAAACTTTTTGTCATGAATTAAAGTCCAGAGTTGTCAATTTAGAAGTATCTTTTTATTAATTTTTTTTTTCGAATTTGTGCGCTCAGTGATGACAATATTTATATGTTTAAAAAAACACTGTCATGTTTTGGAGGCCGGTGTTGCCAATTTAGATCTTGTCTGTTTTGCGTTTCATTTTTTTTTTAACTGAGAGTCCAGTGTTAACCGAAAATTTGAAAAATATCATTTAAATTGGCAACCCTAGTGCCATTTGAAACTAGGATTGCAGCCCTTTAGAATGCACATGGCCGTATATCCTCATCAGAGCAGCGTGTACCTAAAAAAGGGACCGGGTGTCCGACCCGAGGACAGCTTGGTAAGAAGTTTTGTTATTCGGCATCACAGCATAAGCTGATACAATCACAGAATAATCTTATCTGCTTTCGGCTTCTGGTATTAGCAGACGGTTACCTGACCCAACGTCGCATAACTATAATGATCGTGCGAATTTTGTTATTTAAGTTATGTCTATTGGAGACTTTTCCCGTCTTATCTTACAGAAGGCAATTCAGGTGCCTCTTAAGTGATTTTCATTATTCTCAGCTCAGTGAGGCACATACACACATGTAGGGCACCAAGTGAGGATATAAGTCATGACTCAATCATTCATGGTATTATAAATTTTGCATAAACTTAAATTGCAAACTGATCCCTCACTATTTAAGGGAGATTTAACAAAACACATACGAAAAAAGTTTTTTGTAGACTTAAGGAGGAAATGTTTAGATTTTCAGCCCTCTAGCTCAATTTGTGCAGTCAGCCGGACTGACTTTGAAGCTGAAGAAACCTACATTAACAGTTTTTGGAAACAGTTTTAGTTTATGGTTGGTAAAGACCACTTTTAACTACGATATCAGATCTTGGTTTTAAATGATTAGCGCTTAATAAGGTAAATTAGACCCGCTAACTTCCAGTAGGATTTTCTAAAACGAACCAATTCTAACTAATAAAACCCGAATGGGATGTTGATAAATGTATAGGACCGAAGCTGTGGAGAATTGATCAATAATTATATTGAATACAAATAGATATTAATCTTTATTGTATGTTTTCAGATATTGATTCTAAATAATTTACTTTTGAAACGTATTCGCTCAGTTTCACAGGAATCAGCCTCATTTTTTGTGAGCTACGTTATGGTAACATTGCAACTGTATTTTATATTCTCTTTATTTGGCCTTTTT
The DNA here is from genome assembly GCA_963457665.1 of Thysanoteuthis rhombus. Lineage (NCBI taxonomy): Eukaryota > Metazoa > Mollusca > Cephalopoda > Oegopsida > Thysanoteuthidae > Thysanoteuthis > Thysanoteuthis major. Next base: position 41,227,093 of record OY735228.1, on the reverse strand, counting down.
TTCTCTCTCTCTATTCATCCAGGGGGAAAATGAAATTGATTTCCTGTGACTTACAATTTGAAATGAAGCCTGCATTGAACGACCAATCGAAAATGAAAATAAAAAGCTTAGGTCAATCTTTTTGAAGAAGGATTCTGATTATGACTCGATCTGAAAGAGAAAAGGTATTTAAAGGTTTTTATTCCCTGATTATATAACATACTTCATAATCCAATCATAAAAATGGACATTGTTATTTCAGTCTATAAATCAATATCTTCTATTTCAAATAGAAATGCATGTACTTAGGAATGCAACTACTAAAATAAGTGTTGCAAGAATGGTGTGAAATATACTGGATTGTTACTTGTTTTATAAATGCAACCAGTACTTGTTTGTTACTGCTCATCAATAAAAGTATATGAGGCATTCACTTTTCAAGGTCCTTTTCTGTCAAGTTTTATACATCATAAGAATAATGTAGTACAAGTAATTATGAAACTCTCAGACTTTTTGTAATGAGTCATTAGAAATTATCTGAATTAAATTCTTTTTTTTCTTTCCTTTGTAAGAGAAAATTTGAAATCATCCAGTGGTTTCATTTTAAGCATATTGCACTTTGTGAGCCTTTTAAATCAACTTGATTATTACTGAATCAATCACTTAACTACGTGCAGTATTTTTTTCTATTGTTTCTAATGAATTCCTGTATTGAATGTAGTTGTATTGTGTGTGATTTTCTTTCAGGGCCCCATGAATCTTAAGATAGAATTTGCTTCAAGTAGATTTGAACAGTTAGTTTACACCTGTGAAACTGATCAGGACTTATTCTACCAACCCATACCCTCGTCAATAATAAAATACATGAGCTTCCTTGCATAGGCTTAGTTTAATTAACCATTCCTTGATGTTACTTTTCCATCAATATAGTCTGGTTGCAAATTGAAATAATTCTTCAAGCCATGATTCCGGAATTAAGAATTAGTCAAGATATTTGTTGACTCCAATTTTTCTAAATATGTCAAATCTTTCATGAAGAATGAAACTTTAGAACCATTCCGCAAAGCAAAAATAACCTCTTCTCTCTTTTTTTCTCCGTATAGTTACCAAGTAATCAATTCTTGTAGAGACTTTAACCTCAAAACTTGGCCATATATACAATATGGCCATATGTAAATGAAATGGAAAAAAATGAAACTCTTTAAACTGTTAACCCATTCTATATACGTGATGCAAATTAAACAAATTCCTTGATCATGGATGTGTAGTAAAATGTATATTGACTTTTGGTCTAACTTAGATAAAATCCAAGGGATTAATTTTAATGTTTTGTAACCTGTTCTCTAAAGAACAATGAATAAAGTGTACTAAATTTGTTTATTCAAAGTCTGTAGATTGTTCTGATATGTACAATGTATATATTATGATAATGGCCTGGCTTAGCTCAACAAATCTAAGCATTGGATATAGGGTCACCAAAATAATTATATGCAGAAGAAGAATGCAAAAGATAAAATATGAAATGATATCGTTGAAACGTTTTATCCCTGTGACACAGACTCCTCATCACAATTCGCACACTTGAGTGGAAAGAGAAAAAAGCTTTTTTTTCTTAGATTGGCAAAGTATATGTCGTTGTGGCTTGTTACTTTGATTTGGCAGTAAAATGTTATTTCTTCAACAGAATTTTCAGAAAGCAAAGGGATTTAATTGGCAACTTTGAAATGTTGGCCACAGTATATGTTTCATCGCTTGTCTTGATGTACGCTTTCATTTTTTTTTTTTTTCTTTCACCTCTTTCAGTTTAAGATTAGTCTCACATCTTGTTAGTCTCACAAAAAGGTTTATTAAAGTTCTGTTTATCATTATCATTATAGTTTACTTACATTCACTTAGATTCTATGAATACCACCCATTTTTTTTTTTCTCATTAAGGGTATATCGACTTGTTTATCGCATTCAACAAAATGGGAGATTTGTTCATAATTTGTTGAATTCAATTCTTCTTTTGATGCCATTACATATTTTTTTTTTATTATTACAATGACATTTGTTTCATTTCAGTTATCATTTATGAGCTTATTTCTTGGTTTTCTCATTTTAGTCTAGTCAATACCTTATCCTTAGGTAACTTGAGATATTCAGTTTGTGACATGCTAATGTAGATCTTTTTATTTGTACAATATCCGTGTACTTTTAAATCTCAAATACTCATTTAAGGTATCAGATTATTCCAATATATCTAAGGTTGCTCAATCTTTCTTGGACTAGCAGTAATTTTTTTTTAAGTTGATGAAATGAAGTTTTCATTGCATGTTCAAAACGGTTTTACTCTCATTTAAATCAACTGATATTTCCAGCAGGATATCTAATAAATGTACTATTTATAAATAGATGTATCTAGAAAGAAAAAATCACACTATCATAAGATGGAGGAGACAACTTGCTAAAGAGTTATATCATAGGTAGTAGTAAACAGTTTAATGTTTGAAAACTTTTTTAGAATTTTTATATGTTTGAACAAGTTGAAGAGAAAAATTTTCAACTACTGAATGAAGGATCGATTTTGAATTACCCGAACAAAAGTAAAATTTATTTCTGTTAGGTTATTTTGTTTTGGTTCTTTTTTGTTTCTGTTTGTTTTGATTTGATGCTTTTTGTTCGGTTGGTCTCAGTCAAGTTGAACAAAACAAATAGGAAGGATGGGAGAGGTGTGATGTCATTAAAAGGTGTGACCTCTATTCCAATCAGTTTTTTTTCACTGGCTGTTAATAATGTCATAATACAATGTCTAAGGCCTGTATTTTTTTTTTCTAAGCTAAAAATGGCAAGAATTAACACCCAAGATTGGCCATTTATGATCTTTATTGGAACTACTTACTTAATATTTCCAAATAGCAATATTTTCCAAGTATGAGAATTGATTCACTGAAAGAAAGGCTACTTGCTCTCCTTCTTCCTACAACCACTGATGCTTACAACATCATTGAACTTCTCTTTTTGAATTGTAATTATATGAAATGTATATATCTTATTTGTTTTTTTATCTTGTGAAAAATTGTATACATTTACTTGTAAATATATGTATGTACACTATATACACAACATTCCAACTTACATTTTTTTTTCTTTTTTTTTTTTGAGTTTAAACTCACTTTTGTATTCCACTGAAATATTATGTGTGAGATTGACAATCATAATATTTCATGTGAGTGTGTGTATGTGTGTCACTTTTTCCCCTTATTTTGCTGTTCCATGTGGAAAAAAAAAAACTTTGCCAAAGAATAAGGTTAGTGTTTCTGTATTTTTCACCTATTCACTAGTCAGCTGCTCATACTTGTGTGTAGATAGGATGTTGCTATCCAGTGTTTAGGGTGTGCCAGTATAATTCTACTTCTTTTCAGGTGCAGCAGTTGTTCATGAAAGCTGTCAGAGTTCTACCCTATGCAGTGTCACTATGGAAACATGTAACAAAGATTTTTATTACCTTTCTTTTTCCTCAAACCTTTTATGGTGTGAAAATAATTCATGATCTCTGCTGCTGTCCATCTCTGTATCTCCATGATTAGAGTTACCATTAGTTTGAGTGCATTATTCATTTTTAATGGTGTAAGCTTAGTGTTTTGGTAGTGTGTTAAACCATATTCTTTTTGGAACTGTCAACAGATATGAAGATAAAAAAAAGATGGATTGGACCTAACAGTATATTCTTTAGAACCTTTCTTGGAGTTACTTGTACAACCATTTAGCTTATTTATTCCAGTGTTCATCTAATCATCGACGTAACTGCTTTTTTTTTACATCTCATAGGTTACTGAACAGGTTCATACTCAGCTTACGTATTACTATTGGATTATGCAAATGATATTCTATGCCTTATACATGTGCCAATATTTATTATGATTTTAGAACTGATTGTACCTACTTTCATATCATTAGATCCACCATTTCTCTGAGCTCTCTCTCATATATATATATATATATGTGTGTGAGTGTGTATATGAGAGAGAACAATATGAACAATACTCAAAAAGGCAATCACGTATTCTAGTTAGCAAAAAATGTCTGTACAATCAGTATAAGGTTCCAAAAATGCATCATTATTTGAGGGGAAAATAATTTAGAGAATAAATCAATCAGTTCACTGTTAGTTAGTCCCTTTAGTCAATTTAAAACTCTGTAGTTCAGTGGTAAAATGAATGAACAGACACAGTATAGAACTATTGGTGCTGCCTCCTTAGGAAGGATCAGTAGACAAAGTGGCCGATTGAAAAATTGCTAGGATAGGTGTTGGATTTGAATTCAAATTATTTTTGATATATCCACATAAATTGAGATATCAAATTCCCTGAAGGATACTGAATACAATATACAGTTCAAGATAGTTCGAAAGGGCATTGGCCTAAACAAGATTGAAACAATGAAGATGGTGGTCTCAGTATTTGATGGGAAAAGTATTTCATATTTGAATTTCAGGCCATACCTTTTAAAGCAGGAGTATCAAACGTGTAGCCCACTGGCCATATGTTTGTTTGTTTTTAAAAGCCTCACACGAGCCTGAAAGTAAAATAAATCCTTTCTTATTTTTCAAATACCTACCTAATGCGATCATGAATCACTCAGTTATTTTGTCTGACCTGTATACAATATACTTCTATCATATTTGGCCCACCATAGTAAATCAGTTTGACACCTCTGTTTTAAAGTAATTTATTAAATCCATGAAACATTAGCTGTTTAAAAAATGCTTCAAATTAGTGTGAATGGTCTATCTTGTCTAAACCAAGTGTTCGAAACAATTTATTTATTCCTTAATAGATATTCGAAAGAAAACAGATAGAGAACCACTTAAAAACTTTCAGAGATCATTATTTCATTTTTGCTTCTTTTGAGAGTTGCTTTAAGATAAGCCGAAATTGTGGCTTTAACTGCACATCTAAATAAATGAATAAAATATTTATCCACTATAAATAGATAAGACAGCTTTTTTTTTTCAAAATTATAGCGAATAAATCTTCTTTCCAATGTAAAAGTACTTTCTACTCAATTTTTAGATATCTAACAATGCTAATATCATAAAGTTATCAGAACTTTTATGGCTTGTAATTGGGACTTGGCAAGGGAAATAGTATGCTGTGTTTAAATGTTCTGGCTTACCTAACTGACTCCTGTCAAAGCCAGTTGAAGAATTTTATAATTGACTGGTGGTTTTTGGAGTGTAATTTCATTTTCTGTCTTGAACTAAAATGCGTTAATTTCATCATATATATCTAAATATGATTATTATTGGATTTCTGCTAAATTGACCTGTGTATCAAAATTTTTCATATATGATTAGCATATCTGAACCGGATTCAAATATTAAATTTGAATCCAGTGTTTCAATTGCTTTTAAATTTCTTTTTATCACTCTGATCTATTTACTTACTTTTTTATTTTGATAGTCAATTATATATTTTCTTATTGAAAGATGCATTTTACATAGTACATGTCTTACCACTTATTTTAATTACTTTTGCAATATTACGAAGGCTCCTTTGTCCCTTTTGAATTCTTTCTGACATCAATTATTTTGATTTTATTCTGTTTTGTCTTGAAACTTATTCCTACAAATTGTAGCCATCCCTCCTTTGATTAATGAGTCCTAAAGCCAGTTTTCCAATTGATAATCTTTTATTCTAACATTATAGTAGAGTATCTGTTAAGTTTCTACTTTTCTGCAAAACTTGTTGACTAAAAGTAATATACTCATTTTACCTCGAGTAATTACCATATATTTCAGTTGATAAGACGATACTCGAAACATCCAAAAAAACACGCCAAAAATGGTTCCATCCTGCTGGCCAGATACAAAAACAGTGAGCTAAAACCATGAAATTTGGTCGTCTTATGTAAAGGTTACCTTATCTGCTGAAATATATGGTACATACTTTTGATTTGGATATTGTCTCATAAAACTAAAATTAGTTAATTAATACCAAGAAATCTCCGCTGCAAATATACTATACTAAATTTTTTTTTCTTTTTCTTTCTAATCATTCTTATTTGTTAAATTCATTAGTAAACACTATTGTGAAAGCAATCTTTAGACATGTATTTGGGTTTGTGCCTATTTTATCCTCCTTTTACGATTTTGCTTACAATATTTTTTCTTTTTCTTTTTTTTTTTTTCTTTTTTTCCCCCTTCTTTCTTTTTCTCTCTCTTCTCACAGTTTCTGTTCTTTGAGGTGACGTTGGGAGCCGAGGCAAATGTCTTGCAGATTATGCGCCGCTGTAAGGAATTGGATGTGAATATCCTGGGCTTTGTGAAGACTATCTCTCGGTGACCTTTTTTTTTGACGACACCTCCCTTCATTCAGACACTCCACAGATTGTATAGTGGTGGCTACTCTTAAGTAGCAGTACAGGTGCTACAGAGGTCTTGGATACGGAAGAGATTTAAAAAAAAAAAAAAGAAAAAAAAAAAAAGTTTTTTCTTCCCCCCTCATCTCCTTCCCAGTATCACAAATGGTTATCTTTGTTTGTTACCTGCCCACACTTATTACGTATGTTGGTCTCTTTCAATCTTAGGGGCCATTACATCTACCCTAGTCCATCCTGGGTAGGTGAATCTAGTAAATTTGTGTTTTCTGATCACAATCTTCAACCTCTTAATGCTACTACTACTACTGCCATTTGCATCTTCTACTGACAACTGGTTACAACTGCTGACCAATGTGACTGTTACCAACAAGCACAGTAAGTATGTCTGCATCTAATGTGTAAGCGTCTCGGCACTTACTAATGCAGACTTTTTTTTTTTCAATTTTTTTTTTTTTACCTCGCCTCAGCCCTCTCTTATCAGATCACTTTTATAAAATTCATTGCTGTTTTTCAGCAATGAGCAGTTTTTTTCCCAAAGGCCAAGGCAAGTTTCTCAATTATTCGGCCATTTTTTTTTCTTTCTCCTTATAAAGTAACAAAAAGACTAAAACTTTCTAAATTTTATTTGAGTTGGATTTTTTTTTTCTTATTTTCAATGGAGAAATAGGAATTTTTTTTTAACTGTACTTTTCCAAATTTCTCTTCTTTCTAGTTAGATTTTCATTTTTTTTTATTCTCTCTCTTGAATCTCTTCTGCCATTCCAGCTAATTCTTTGATTTCTATGATTGTATTAACCAGACTTTTTTCCCCAGGAATTTTATACATTGGCAAAAAACATTGACTGTAATCAAGTCTAAAATGCAAACGCCAAGAGTCAAAGAAATGATGCGAATTATTTTCATAGAATGAAAACAAAAACCAAAAAGAGGCAAATTGAAAGGAGAAAAGACCAACGAAACATACACCAAAATCCTTTGAATGATCAATATTGTCATCTGTAGAGCTGTGTCGTATGATGAGGACCTCCAAGGATTGTGACTGCATGTTCCCTGCAAAGTGTGGTTTCTGTGGGCTTACTGTAGCAGTTCATCTATCTCTCAGCCCATATTGATTTGCTTTTTAGACAACTTATAGATTGGCCTGCTTCAAGCAGGAGTGGCTCTTAGACAAAATGAGTGCTTAAAAAAGGTTCAGCTGAATATTATCACAATTTGTTTTATAAATGGTAAAAAGCAACTGCTGCTTGCCTCATTTCTTGGCAGCTGCCCACTCAACATATTCTGTCAGACACTCTTGTTTCTTCTTCTTCTTCTTCAATGTCTCATCTCGACTTGTCATGTTTTTTTCTCTTTTTACTATCTTACCTGCTCCTTTGTCCTCCTTCTGTAAGGATTCCATTTGTCTGAACAATGCTGCTTGTTGATATCATTCTTACATGGCTTGTCATGTTGTCTTATTTTGAAATAAGGCAACATCTAGAGTTACTCATTTTTCTTAGTCTTATAGAGCTTAATTTTCTTAGTACTGCCAAATAGAACATTAGTCAGATTGGTATATATTTACATCCAATTTCAGCTTAGTAACCTAAAGTCAGAAAATAATCAAAGCATTCAACCAGGCTAGCTATTGGTAAATGTAATTTTTTTCTTTTTATTCCCTTTTGTAAATTCTGAGAATCAATTGAATGTTTTATTTCACCTGTGGTGTTCATTATTCTTTGCTGATTGTGATGTTAGAATTCTGATGGTTTCAATTGATTTTAGTATATTTGAAGGAACTTCTCACCGTACTGTCTGACATAATCTTTACATGATCAGTATTATTAGAAATGTTTTGACTTGTCGATTTTTCTTTCAGAAAATATTTCCTCTTCAGTGACTTAGAGCCATTTAACTATCCACTTCTTCCTTCTTGTTACAAAAAATTTTTTACCGTAAGCTATGACAAATCTTTGAATATTTTTTCTATATGGACTGGATGATGGTCCATTAATGTGATCATTGATAAATATTTGTCAAATATTAATTGGAGCTTTTATGTAACTCAGATGTACAGTTGGAAATGTTACTGCTATAAGTGTAACAGCTTCTAATATTTTTGTAATAGATTTACTCAGGTGACAACTTTGTTTTGTGTATATATGTTTATATATGTTTATATTCATCAAATATCCAAATATAGCCAATGGTGGTATTAGAACCAGCAACCAGACATTCTATTACAATTTATCATACAGACTTGTAACTTATACATTCTGAGTTATAATTCTCAGATTTTCATTTATATTCTGGTAGCATCTGTTTGTCTGCCAAGACCATGTATCTACACACACAGTCTTGCTTGAGTCTATGGGCACAGGCCTAGGCAAGGATGTATGTAAGATGGGCAGTTGCCCATTGCAGCACATCTACCCCCTCCACACACACCATCGTTCTCCAAGGGAAGGGCATTGGCCAATACAGTTTGGCATTACTGTCGTTGAAGGTGTTGAGAGAACGAGGCTGCAGACAACATTGAACTGTTTTAGGGACTACAGTTCCTGATTTTGAATTCAGAGTTGTCCTCCTAGACTGGTTGCCTCCCAGGACTTGAGAGCCCAGTCTAACCTGCTATTTTACTCATTGCTGGGGTCATTTATATAAATAGCACTGTGCCTGCACCCCTGCACACTATACTTTTTGGTTACTCACCATTTAAAGTTGCATAATTTGTACTAGTCTGATCTCTTTAGAAACAGGGGTCAACCAAGTGTCTTTCAATACGCTCACTCACACACACACACACACACACACACACACACACACACATAATTTCACTTGTAACTGTTTTCCTTCAATTTGTTATACTTGTTACTGCTATCATCCAGTTGTGTAATCATTTTTGCACATTTCAGTGTTAGATTCTTGTTGGGTCATATCAAGAATAAGAATTTTTATTGTCTCTCTGTTCACAATTTCATAAGTTCCTCTTGCCAGTCAACGCACAGGAGAATCTTTCCAGAACATTTATCCAATGTATAATTACCAAGTTGAATTCACCTGTCTTGTTATTGGGCTACTTTGGTAAAATAAAGTTTAGACACTTTTTATTTATTTTTCTGGCAAAGGTCATTACATAAATGCTCCCTTGAATAGATTCTGTCTAGTATGTATCCATTTTGCACCTGCCTGCAATCAAGGTTGAGACTAATTACATGGGCAAACTATTAAAACAAGCCTGGCAAATTATTCCTTTAGTTTGTCTCTTCTTTTTAGAAACTGTCACCAAAATTGTCCAAATAGGTTTCTTCAATTTTCAAGTCAGTCTGGCTGGCTGGCTATGAATGTATAATGTGCACAGGCCACACCAGTGGGGCTAGAGGTCTGAAAATTTAAAAATTTCACTCATTTTGGCAAAAAACGTTTTTTTTGTTGTTTTATTTTTTGTTTTTTTCTCCTGTATTTTTGTTTGGGTGTTTTATTTTTTTTCACCCCCGCCCCCCCTCTTCAAAAAGATTGTTAGTTGGAGGTTGGGTTCAATTTGCAATGTAAGTTTTTGCTGAATTGGTCCCTGGTTAGTTCCAGCTCATTTTTTGAAAATCCAGACTGTTTAGTGATTACTTCCCAATAAAAGGCAAGAGGAGAAATTTATTCATTGATCACCCCCAACATTGTATGCTGCCAAAAGACAATGGTCATGTGATGGTTTCTCTAAATACTGTTTCCTCTCCATCTGGAGGTTTCTATCATTTCCAAATTAGCATCTTTGTATTTGACGTTTCAAAAGGAAATCTTTGGTGCTATATGACTGATGTAGATATCAGTGTGCCAGAAAATTATTTTTTGATTTTTTCCTGTATTTATTCTTAGGTATGTCTGTTGTCATTTTCTCATACTGTCTCTGTAATTTCCAGATATGTTTTGTTTTTTGTTGTTTTTTTTGTTTTTTTTTTTCTTTCAAGCTCCTACCCAACATATGCACACAAACACAAAGGCTTTGCTCAATTCAGGACTTGATATTAACCAATCATTCAGGCTGGGGAACCAGCTTTTCTGACTCCACCTGCTCTCTATCTATTTCTTCTAGACTTGTTCGAATTATCTCCCCCCTTTGTATCCTAATCTGGCAACTCTGGACTTTGATCTTTTTAGGAGCATCCATCCATTCTTACTGATGTGCACCACCACTACACACACACACACACACAAACTGGGCACTGCCAAGAAGGATGGACATAATTGGTGCAGAGTCTTAACTTTTTTTTTTTTCTCCTTTTATCTCAAGAATAAAAATTACTGAAGTAAAGAAAATGCAAAATTTTATGATTTAATTCCTCTTATTTTATCCATAAAATTTTGTATCATGTTTTTGGTATATTTGATTAAAACAACGTTTTAAATTAAATTCTGAATTGTTGTTTTCATTGCTGCCTTTTGTGTTTGATTGATTTTATTGTTGCTTTACATATTCCGTGGCTTGTGCAATAAATACCCGCGTGGATCAATAATCCTGCAGCTGGCCACAAAGTTATTAGCTGAATTTTGATCTGAAATCTTCACTATACAATGTGATGTTTGTGATTACTATTCACTGATGAAGTAAGTGCATTGACTCGGAGATTCTTGAAAAATGAATATTTGTTGCATAGAAAAGATCCTTTTTTTTTTTTTTTTTTTTTTTTTTTTTTTAATGATTCATTTACATATGATCATGTACCGGGGCGGGGGATTCCCAAGAGTAGCACCCACCCGCAAAAGTTTTCCTTGCTGCTATAAACTAACTTCTCTCAAGTGCTTAATAAACAGCTAAGCTCATTTTCACAGTTTTTGACACTGCTTCTATTTCTCTTTAGAGAGGAAAGTGGCTCTTATCATAATCTGCATTTCTTGGAATTTCCAATGTTGAAAATACTTTATAATAAAATTTATCCACACGTAGAGCATTACAGAGACGCAGAGAAGACGTTGGGTCTGGTAAGTGGAGATTGAGCTTAATTTTCTTAGTAATTCCATTTAGAACACTATTCAGGTTGGTTTCTTCTTCTTCTTCAATGTCTCATCTCGACTTGTCATGTTTTTTTCTCTTTTTACTATCTTACCTGCTCCTTTGTCCTCCTTATTGATCTGTAAGGATTCCATTTGTCTGAACAATGCTGCTTGTTGATATCATTCTTACATGGCTTGTCATGTTGTCTTATTTTGAAATAAGTCAACATCTAGAGTTACTCATTTTTCTTATCCTTATAGAGCTTAATTTTCTTAGTACTGCCAAATAGAACATTAGTCAGATTGGTATATATTTACATCCAATTTCAGCTTAGTAACCTAAAGTCAGAAAATAATCAAAGCATTCAACCAGGCTAGCTATTGGTAAATGTAATTTTTTTCTTTTTATTCCCTTTTGTAAATTCTGAGAATCAATTGAATGTTTTATTTCACCTGTGGTGTTCATTATTCTTTGCTGATTGTGATGTTAGAATTCTGATGGTTTCAATTGATTTTAGTATATTTGAAGGAACCTCTCACCGTATTGTCTGACATAATTTTTACATGATCAGTATTATTAGAAATGTTTTGACTTGTTTTTTTTTTTTTTTCATTTTGTAATGGCTATATACTTTCATTTTGCTAAAGCTACACTTCCCAGAATTTTTATTCATACTTCCTTTTTCTAAAAATAAACATGTATATTATATATTCTATGGTTCCTGAAGCTTCTGTAGCTATAATCTACCCATCCACATAGCATTGCAGATATGGTTACAAGTAGTTATTTCTGTTTAATATATATCTGCTAATTATGGAAATATTGATTCATTAATTATATCAACTCCCTGCATTTATAAAAGATGCATAATTCTATCTAATACTAAAACTATGAAACTACCACTTCCTCTCAACCTTTGGTATATCAAGTGTCACATAGACAAAGAGACTGTATATTGTAATATATCAACAACCAAGGGAGACTGATGTGAAAGAAATGGGGACGAGGGGGATATATCCTTTGTTCTTTTTCCTTTTTTCCCTTTAAGGTACATGTTCAACCGACTATTTTGAAATAAAGAATGGATGTGATCATTGAGTGAAAAGAAATCATTTATGGTATATTTGGAGCAACTATTTTAAGGCTGAGGTTTCAAGTTATAACTTGAGAAATTTCAAAAAATCTATAATAAAAAAAAAATATATATATATATGTACAATAAAAAAAAAGAAATAGAATTTAAAACTGAAAAGCTATTTAACAATCAATGTTTTTGTTGCCTTTGGTTACAGGTTTGTTGACTCCTATCACTATTGAGTCTACCTTACGATAATAAAGTGTTTTTATTACTTTTTATAAATAGTTTATTGGAGTGTTATAAAAAAATTAACCATGTTCATGTGCTAATTTTTCTGTTTGTTAATGCTCAAATGGAATTATCTCATTGGTTCATTCACCTACCTATTATGACATAATAAAAGAATTGATCACAGATTGAATCTGATGGAAATGGGTTGAGACTGAAAAAAAAAAAAAAAAAAAAGAGCCAGAATTAGGTTACTTGAATTACTAAAAACTAATAAAAATACGTAATGAGATAGCTTTAGACTTTTTAGTGCCAAACTATACAGAAATAACCCGGTCATTTTGGACAGGATATTGTGCATTCTTGGATGTGGAATTTCTGTGTAAATAGATATATCACTTGAATTCAGCCTTACTGACCATCCATTTCCGTTGTCCAGAGGTAGGATATCGGCCTCTGGGTCTGAAGTGAAGGTTTCAATTATACCTCGCGGTACTGGATGGGATAATGGAAAGTTAATAGCCACACTGAAGAGATGTAATACATCGAAACAGCTGTCTGACACAATTATATATATATATATATATATATTCTCAAATAGAATAAAATAAAAATGTGAAACGTTAAGAGATAGATAACAAGAAAAAATTATCTATTTATCAAACAAACAGAAAAAACATCTGCTATTACTGAAAAGTCATCGAAAGGCTTTTTGCTCTTCGTGCTCAATACGGAAAATATCGAAACAGCTTGGATAATTTCATTATTTTTTTTCTGTTCCTATAAATAAGTATGAGTAGAAAATGTGAATCATTAGCCATATATGCTTTTTGTTGGGCTGTGATCTCTATAAGAAGGTCTGAATTGAGAGAAATAGCAAGCACGTACAGATTAGTTAACATGAAATAGTTATGCAAGATTGAATGCTTATAGATGTTATTAATATTACGTTTAGTTGATGTTATTTTGACTGGTTTTAAAAAATGAGTTTTTGTCCACTTAGAAATAATTAATACTGTTTGATGGACTTAATGTTAGATACAGGTCCTCCAACAAGAAAACGAAAAATGATACCCCTTGAATAGTTTTTTTTTTTTTTTTTTTTTTTTATCGAAGTCAGAAATACAAAAAAATAATCACTTACAAAAGGGCTAGTTTGAATTCTGCTATCCCCTTATCTATTTATTTTTCATCTGTTAATGCTTTCAAATTCTGCTTGAGCTAATGGTTTATTGCATTGAAAATGTAAACAGATATTTTTGTTGGTTTTTCAATTGAAATTTTCAAAAAACTAACTTTAATATGAACGGAAGATTAAGTCTGAAGGCAATCTGATCTCAGCTCGTCGCTGGTCTTGAATATATGGACACAAGCAGTCATTACTTCCTGACCTACAGCTGATTATTATTTCTTTTCCTGGAGACCCAGTGGCAAATTGTGACATTGACAAATGAGTCTTTTCTTCCAGTTAATTTGCTGTGTACAGGAACGTGTTGCCTTCATGATATTGTGAACGTATGAAGACTTGAACTTGATTTACGCTTTGAAGAAACTTGCTCAGTTTCCATGGTTCTCGCTCATTCTCTACCCTGAAACTTGACTGGTCTGACCAGTTTGGTAAGTCGGTGTGTCACCCCCAGTATTGCCAATGCTAAATTGACCTCAAAAAATGCCCCCCTAAAAAAAGCAATAAAACACTGTAAGCCTTTTTATGGGTATTTTTGATAGTTGAAAATGGCTGGAAGATAACGAAAGATTGGCAAAATGGTGCTAAAAGTAAAGGGGAATATTGCCAAAACATCATGGTGTCACCCGGGGCGGGTATGTGTGTGTCCAACCCCGCCGGTACGCCACTGGGTCGAACAAGAGTAGACACCTACATCTAGCTAAGACAAGGAATCTCCATGAAATCTTCAAAGGATGTAGAAATTAAGTTAACAACCACTTTAAGATTGCAAGCCTTTGGCAGAGCCAGCTCAACCTTCAAGAACAAGAAATTCCCATGAGTCCTGAAAACATCCTCCCGCAAGTCACCTATGGAGCTGAAACATGGAACCATTCCAAAAGATTGATCCTAAAACTGAGAAGCATGCTCAACATCACCAGACAGGTTTAGAAAGTATTGGCTCCGCGATGCCCTTGATAGAGAGGTCTGGCGAATCTTGGTTAAGGTCTATGTCATCGGATGCTGGAAGGCTGCTGCTGAGGATGATGATGCAGCAGCAACAACTTTCGGTTGTTTTTCGGGTTATTTCGTACGTAGTTTTGGGATCAAATACACGAACGGCACCCCGAAATTGATCGAACTAGAAAAGAACTCATTTCGAGTCTTCGCCGGATGAGGTCACCTCTACATCAACATTTGAACAAAAACGATTTGTTTAATTCATTTTGAATATTAATTAATTTTCAGTATTGGATGACGTAATGTCATACAATATCTCTGTTATCAATTTCGATTGGTTTTGAACTTCCTCTTATTTTTTTTTTTTTACTTGCTTTTCATCTCAACTCTGACTACTGTTTCTGATTGTCCTCTTTGTCAGTTGCCGTATAAGTTAAAATGAAAGCAAAAACTAGCTAAATTGATTTATAAAAATGCGATTTGTTTTCATGAAGATACATCATGATATTAAATCAAAAGTTGCTGAATATTTTACTTCACCGACTCTTGCTTTGAACTCTGGAATTGGATACATGATACCTCAAGTTACTTACACCCGGATGATATTTTTAATGGTTTACAAACAAATTATTTACGTATGGATCGGCATAAATTTCGTTCCTGGGTAGGAAAGAAGTCATTTGGTGTAATTTTATAATTAGCCTTTTCCTATAAAATCTGACGTCTTATTTCTTGGCGAAATATATTTGTTGAAGAGAAATCTTTTCCATGAACATTTACACCCCAAAGCGCAGGAGAAAATGAAATCACCTCGAAAACATCAGATTTTTTTATTGTAGGAAAAAAGTATTTCTTATTTCAAATGTTGAAGCAATAGAGGTAAAACATGAGCGACATAACGGGTTAAAATAAAGAAGGAAAAAAGACCCGAAATTACGTTCCAGTAAGCAGAAGGAGAAATTATATCAATTAAAGACAAAATCTCAGAAGAGAAAGGAGAAAAGTCGACACAGAACATAAAAAAAAAACATACCGATTCAAATCGGTCTATCAGAGGAAATACCTAAGAAAACGAAGAAGTGTAAAAGAGTTGAAACGTCCCAAATGATGACAGGCCTGTTCCTCAGACGATGAAGAATTGTTTAGATAAAGGTCGTGTGAATGAATTTCTGACTGAGTAAAGAAATAAAGTCGAATCTTAAGAGGCCAAATTTGTTGAAGGGAAAAACAAGTGGAAAAATAAAGCCAGACTTGTTTCGAGGAGAAAAATAAAGGACGACTAGACTATCCTATGAATAAAGGGAAACATCATCATCATCATCATCATCAGTCTTTTAACGTCCGTCGTTGGACATAGATCTTCCCCAGGATTCGCCACAATTCTCTATCATGGGCGTCGTAGAGCCAGTACTTTCTGAATTTGTCCAGTTTATCTCTCCATCTTGTATTCTGTAGGCTTCGGTTGCGCATGTGATCGGTGGGGATCCATGTTGTGAGTTGTGATGTCCATCGGTTGTCTATGATTCTCGCAACATGACCAGTCCATTGCCATTTGAGTTTTCTATTAGATTCTATGATATCTCGGACACCCGTTTTCTTTCTGATATACTGTGCTGTCTTGTGATCTCTCCATGTGAGGTTGAGCATGATTCTCTCACTTGCTCGTTGCATGCTTCTCACTTTGCAGGTTTGCCTCTCGGTTAGGTTCCATGTTCCAGCTCCATAAGTGACTATCAGGAGGATGCATTGGTTGTACATCCGTCTTTTTAAGATTATTGGGATCTTCTTATTTTTTAAGGTTGAGCTTGCTCTGCCGAAGGCTAGCCATCCTAGGGTGATTCTTTGCTTGATTTCTTCTTTTATGTGTTTTCCTGCTCCCTCGGTATCCAGGAAAGATTAATCGCTGTCCTCTCGATCTGCCTTGGGTGATCCACAGATTTGCTTAAAGGGTCCCTTTTTCCGCAAGTGTATCATTCTTTATCCTTTGCTGGCCATTGCCCTTACTGTTGAGCGGTATCAAATCCAGATTTTCTCCACGCCGCCATGTTTACGACGGGCTTTCTCCCCGAAGTTTGGTTTGTTGTCGACGGCCTCTTTTGCCAGTTAGATGGCCCTCTCCTATGTGAGGTCCTTATAACATTCGTTCTGACGGATAGGTATCGGATAGACCCACAACTAACCTATCCCTAATGAGTTCCACTCTCTAGGCTCCATATTCACGATTCTTCGTGTGGGTGTTGAGAAAATATTCATGGACAAGTGTCTTTTAATCAAATATATTAATACATATCATAAAGATTCAAGGAGTCAGATTTCATAGAAAAAAGTAACTCAAGGTATTACGGATCCAATTCAAGTTTTTAAAACAATTGTCGGTGGAGTGAAATAGTTAACAACTTTGCATTTTTATTCATAATAATTTTTTTTTAAAGTATTTTTATGATTAATTTTGACAAGTTTTTACCTTCCTTTTAATTATTTAAAACAACGACTTTGTGGCGCAGTTGAAAACGTATAGTCCAAGTTAGATATGTGATAAAAAGCAACTAAAAAAGTTAAAAACTTGCAGAAATTAATTATAAAGATAATGTGTTATAATACCTTCAATATAGAAAATAGATTAATTATCAAGATTGATTAAACAAATTATTTTAATTTGTATCTTTGATTCATAGTTTGTGATTCTCTCTCTCTCACTCTCCCCCTTCTCTCTCTCTCTCTCTCTCTCTCTCTCTCTCTCTCTCTCTCGCAGTAATACCTTCAATGCATTGCTCTTGGCAACATTCTGATGTCTGTCTTCTTGGCATACTTAATTCTAAGATAATGGCTTATCTTATCTTGTTATATAAATAATATAGTTTCATTCACAACTGTCAACTAAACCTACCAACAATTGCCTCTTCGGTTTTCAAGCTGTATGTATGCATCACGCGTACAGGTCATACCATTGTAGCTAGAGAGATAAAAATTTAATCTTCATGATATCTAAAAAAATAAATAAATAATTTTTTCGTTCTGAAAATCCCACTCCAACCAAGCTCTTAGGTGCGGTCAATTTAAGTTTATGGTCCTTAGTTTGTGTCCGGTAGCATTCACGCTTATTTTGGGATGAAGGGTTGCTAACCTTATTTCTTTTCATTACCCACCTCTTTTTCGTTGATATTTCATTCCTGGGTTGTTATCTGTTTCAGCAACACACACACACACACACACACACCCACACACATACACCCACATGTAAGTATGCAATCGAAAGTGAATCATAATATTTCCCGTGCTACAGATGAATCAAATTGAAGTATGCGTCATCACTGATTTTCCTGGAAGGTTTTCTGGAGAAATGGAAAATGAGAACTGAAAGTTGTTGAAAATAAATTGAAACTATTAATAACAATTTCTTCATTGCAGAATACAACGAAGTAAGATCTTTTTCAGTCCTGGGAATCATTCGGAAATACGAAAAGTGAGTTTGAATTTTGTTTATTGTTTAAATCTACGTTAAAGCTTTCAAGTGAAAGTGATTATCGAACTAATTAGATAACTCAGTAATTATGCTTGTTTAAATGCTCTTCTTTCGTATGTTTCAGTATTCAAATCTCGGTATAACATGCAGTTCGTGTTTATAGATACTGTTTAATGTTCATCAACGATTTTTATTACGTAACTCGTTACTATGTGGGATCGAAGCTGAGTGTTCCCTGCCCTACAAAGGAAAGAGTTTTATTACCTATTCAAGGTGAATCTCTAATATGGGCTGAGGAAAAAAATTGATCAATCTCGGGGGCAGGTTCAAGAATCGATGATTGTTCAGAGGAGATTCGCAAAGAGAAACTGGAGGTAAGTTCAAATTACGAAACAAATGAAAGCAGAAAGCTTTATCATTTAAAAGAGTATTTTTTTTAATTAAGTCTAGCTACAAAGAATATAGTTTGGGGTTAGTGCTTTGGACTATGATTAGTGTTAAAGTTAAGTTAGTCTTAAAGTAAGTTTAGTGTGTAGGGTTATAGTAACGGTTGTGGTTACAATTAGCAAATGACGATTGAATATTTTTTCCATGTTTGCAAAACCAGAATGGAATTTTCCATTTCGTGAAAGGGGTAAGCTTGCTGCCTAATTCACGAAGTATTTATTTTACTTATATTTTCTTTGAGTGATTACTGTATCTACTCGTCTCAATCATTACTCGGCAATTTGTTTTGAATGTTGAAAAAATTAATATGTTTATATTCGGGATTTTTAAGTTGAAAATTACTAAACAACCTTTTAAAGTACGTTTACTACAGTTTATGGAATTTATCTAATAACAATCCTATCATACAAAATCTTATTTTTTAAAAGATTCAGTGTTTTTATTTAAATTTAATTTGATATTCTAAGAAAACATACAGAAAAGTCTCTCTCTCTTACACACACACACAGATCAAAAAATAAATCACAATATTTCCTGAACACTGAGAAATTAATTCAATGCTTGGCCATTTTTCAGCTTCTGTACTTTGAAATTCATAACGTCACTTTTTAAAAAATGACGGATTTTTTTTTCCAAATTTAGCCTAAAATTATCTGGAATAAAACATCTGAAGCTTACAACCGTTATTTTATTATTTCCTGTTTTGTTTTTTGTTTTTTTAGTAAAACGCAATTGCCAGGGTGATACCTTGTGGAAAAGTGGTTAAGCAATTTTGAGTTTGAACTTGCTCATCTCGGGACAGGCTGTGAAAAGTTTGGAAGAGCTGTACGATAATGATAGCCGTTTTTGTCTTCCATACTTGAAATTCGAAACGTTACTTTGTGTTAAGCACTTAGAATGCATTTCTGTACTTTAAAAAACTCCTTATTAGCGAGGTAATTATAGCATGTAAGCATCTCGAGTAAAATATCTAAATTTTACGACCGGTTTTTGGAGGTGGGGCGTAAAATGCAATCGTCAGGTGATATCTCGTCATAAGCAAGTTCTGATTATATACTGGACAGGATATCTCTCCTCGAGAAGCGTGTTTTCTTAGCTTACGTCATACAACCAAAGGATCGAATGAGTCTCATGCACCAATGGGATTGCGATTGTGAGTGAGTAATTTGAATAACAAATTTTTAAAAAGAGATACACCCACGATTTTCAGTTCCAGAAGTGGAAAAAAATCTCAGATGATCTGAATCGAAGTTCGGAATTTTCGTTGACACTATTTTCCATCATTTCTCATGTCGGGCACCAAGCAGTGACCTTCGATTTTTAAGGTCCGACTTCAATAAAATAGGTTGAACTCCATTTTGGGGGGTATTAAACTAAATTTCAAGCCTCCGGTTGTCCTAGTCTGTTCTGGGCCTACTGCGAGTTATTTCTATGGTCTGCACCATGAATCATCCACCCTATAGACAATACAATTAATTTTTATCTCTTATTCTGTGCGAAATTTGATTCTGCACTTCGTTCGAAATATCAATATCCACCCTGTTTGTGTCTACTCTCACAATTCGTTTTAGCAAGTTTCTGCACTCAATCTGTATGTTACGCATTGAAAGCGAGAAAAAAAAAAGATCATTTATGGTCAAGAATTACATCAAGCATCAGTGACAGAATAGGTCTATTATATTTACAATATACTAAACTTGGTTCAGTCTTTTAGTCAGGCACGTGATTTTTTTTTTTATAAAATAGGATCGCAAGTAATTTTAGAACAGAAAGGCACTGCGAATTATTTCGCAATCGAAATGCATTGAAAATGAGACTAAAAGGCATTGCTCGGTCTCAGAAATTAGGACAAGGGTTACTGACAAAAGGGGAAATGTTGCTGATGATTTGGCAATGAAAACAGCAAAAAATGCACTCGAAATAAGGAAAAAAAAGGATCGATTGTCAATGATTGGTTAGGAAGTAATGCAAGCGTTACTAACAAATAGAGTAATTATGTTTACTATCTGAAAACTATCAGAAAACCCACATCACAGGTGTGATGGGGGGTTTCAAGCTAGTTTCTGTGGAAGGCCTGAATTGGCACTTTAGCCCCCAAAGGAGATCGATTCTGAACTTGCCTCCGTGCGTGTGCTTAAGCACACTGTTAAAAATGTGCGAGTGTGTATTGAGAGAGTCCAGGGCGTGTGTGTTAGCGTTGGCTGTTTAAGGTAGGGAAAAGGCACCAGTAAACGATTTTTTTTCTATTGGTCAATTTTGCAAAGCTTGTCTACAACTACGTCCGTGCATTTGATTTTTATATCGGCTTTTGACACGTCTTGTACAAATCTGGTTTTCCATTGTCGAAAGTATGGGATACCATTAACGAATGGTATGATTATTCGTTGGGAATTCTAGATACTGTTTATTGGCAGATATCCAGATGTTCCTACAAATTGAAAAGTGCTATGATAAAAAGAGGAGCCTGGTGTTGAGACAAGTATAAAGTTTAAAAGGAGTTATGGTTATTAAGATGAGGCATTATATTGAGAAAAGAGGACTTATATCGAGAAAAGGGGAATAATGTTAAAAGGGGGGTGATGTTAAAAAATGGAGTAGATAGTTAAAAGGGCGTTCGAGACGTGGAAGGTAATGTTAAAAAACATGGGATGATTTTCAGGGGTGGGAGAACAATGGTAAGAAAGGGAAAGTTCTCCCTCAATTTTGATCAATAAAAGTTGAAAATGTTTACCCTTCGATTTTTGCCCCGAAAAAGTTGGAAAAGAAAAAATTCTGACCACTAAAAGAGAAAAAAGAGGCCCCACTCGGACAACCTGAGATGAAAAAACAAATTTATCCTCGATTTTGACCTCAGAAGTGAGGAAAAAAAAACAACTTCCTACTCGATGTCAACTCCTAAAAGTGAAAAAAGCGATTTTGTCTTCGAAAGTTGTAAAAAATCCTTTACAGTTCTAACCCCCTAAAGTGATAACAATTTCTCACTTCATTTTGACCCCTAAAAATGGAAAAACAATTTACCCCCGATTTTGTCTCCTGAAACTGAAAAAAATCTTCCTCCTCGATTTTGACCCTTAAAAGAGAGAAAAATCTCCTCCTCGATTTTGACCTCTGAAAGTAAAAAAAAAAAAAACTTTCATCTTGTTTTTGACCCCAAAAGATTTTCACTATTAGAATGAGAAAAAAAAGAACGAAAAATTAAAACAACGATTTAGGTAATGAAAGCTGGAGGAGAAAAATTACAGAAGAAAGTAATATGACAGAGGGAAAAAATGATTTCCTGGTTTATAAGGAATGTCATTCACAAAAAAAAAAAACACACAAAAAAAACACAGATTGAATAGAAGCAAAAGTAATTCTTCCTATAGAACACAGAAAATTGGAACTGAGCCATTTTGATATCTTTCACAAGAAAAAAAAACATGAAGAAAGGGATGTTAAATAGTGTTCATTTGTGTTAGATTGAACGGGGAGGGATGCGTTAGATATCTGTGTACGAAGCTATCACGCAGTAATACGTTGCTACAGATGGGTAGGAAATCAGCAAAGCTGAACAAATAAAATGTTCTCAAACCAATTACACCTGTGTCCAGTTGTTCTTTTTAATACATGCTGACTCATTTCAATTTCAGGTTTAACTGATGGTCAACAGTAAGAGAAAGATTTTGCCAAGAAATAAAAGTTATTGTTCTCTAAATGCGCTGCGCTTTTTATACGACCTATACGTTGAAGTTTTAGGTTGCTTAGAGACGGTCATGTCATCCGACTCTCTGCAGGTGGTCCAATGGACCAGATATGTCAGTGACGTTATCGGGTCGAGTTTATTTATCCAAATTTTATATTCGAAATCGAAGATATAAAAATACAAAGAAAAGTACAAATGTAGATCAGTTCAGTGGAAATATACAAACCGCAAAATCTGGATGTGACACGGAGTCAGGGGGAGGGGCTCGGTCGTTGCTAGTCTCAATCCTTAATCATTTGCTTGACAATTTTATTACATGCTTGTCCATTCATTGGTTATCAGCAATTCTTACAACATGACCTGCCCATCGCCATTTAAGTTTTCTAATAGATTCTATGATACCTCGGACTTTCGTTTTCTTCCAGGTATAATGTGCTATCTTGTGATCTCTGAATGTGGGATTGAGCATACTCTTTATTCACTCTCCCACCAGGGCAAAATAGGAGCAATCCATCAAAAAACAGCTCCAGCCGACGCGATTTTGCTTACTAAGCATCCGTGGTTGCTAAAGCAACCGCAGTCACGAAAGCGTCAGGACAATCCTGACCTGTTCCTTTGAGTGCAATGGAACAGTGCTGCCCCAGGACCGTATTTATTTACGGTCCCACCACTGCAAAATGTGACACAAGGTCGAGGCTTTACGTGGGGAAAATAGGAGACACCCTTCCAAAAATGGCTCTAGCCAATGCAGCTTCGGTTTGATATGCAACCAAAGCAACCTCCGCCACGAAAGCGTCCGGACAAGTCCCGACCTTCTCCGTTAAGTGCAGTGGAGCAGTGCTGCCCTGGGGCAACGGATCCCCCGCAGGGATCTGGAAGGTTCTCGATGCCCGTAGCAGTGCGCAGCCTCAGTAAAACCTCATTAGCTCCACGTTTCAGCTCTCTATCGGGAGAATGCATTGGTTGTATATTCTTCTTCTTAGGATTATTGGGATCGTCTTGTTTTTGAAGGTTGAGCTTGTTTTGCCGAAAACTTACCATCCTAGGGTGATTTCTCGCTTGATTTCTTCTTTTGTGGGTTTCATAGAGATTCGTTGTCCAAGGTAGATGTAGTAGTCTACTTCCTTGAGTTTTGCATCTTCAATTTGACAGTTATGTCCTCATTCTCGAAGTGATTGTTGCAGATGACTTTTTTTTTTACTGATTTCATGTGTACGCCAACATTTTTTTTTTGCTTTCTTCGTTTAGTTCATCTAGCATTCATGTCATGTAGGTTCTCTGCGAAAAGGACGAAGTCGTCTGCAAATCTACAGTTGCTCAGATATTCATCGTCTATTTTGATTCCTCCATCCTCCCAGTCCAGGTTTCAGAAGATCATCTCGAGGCAGGCTGTGAGGAGTTTGGGTGAGCTGGTATTACCTTGTCTTACTCCTTTTTGGAGCTGGAAGAGACAATCTATGGACATCACGACTCACAAAACGGAACCCCACAGATCACATGTGAAACCGAGGCCTACAGAATACAAGATGGGGAGATAAACTAGACAAATTTAGAAAATATTGGCCCTGGGACGCCCATGACAGAGAAACGTAGCGGATCCTGGGGAAGGTCTATGTCCTACGATGGACGTTAAAAGACTGATGATGATGATGATGATAATTCCGTTCATTCGTCAATTTCTGTACTCCTTTCACTTTGGAGGCCTAGGTTTCTCCACCTAATGAATAATGGTGAGATAATTACTGGTGAGTATGATGAAAATGAAGGATGGGGTTGAGAGAAAACCGGAGGGGGAGGCGACCATGGATTTCAGAGAGGCACGGCGGCCTCACTTTCTTATGCCGGAAATCAGTGCCAAGAGACCGGATAAATGAATCGTAGGAGACGGAAATGAGAAAGTCTTTGAGAACTTTCCGTCAGACATCAACTGCAGGGCTACCAAAATATAGGTCCGCCACAGGGCACTGTTACTCAATATATACTTACATATCCTCAAGATAATCTTTGTATATTTTATGTTTTTAGGATTTGAACATGACTGGGGCAAAGCACTTCTCCTTTGTGGTGTTTTTCGGCTTCATCGTAAGTATTCAACACGGATTGACATTCTATCACAATTCTTCTTGCTGACTGTGTGTGATGAATCAAAGAAGACACAAAGAATTTTTAAGGAAATACTAAGCATTGAACTACGCTGGTAGCGAAGGGTTTGTGTGTCCCAGTACTCCTAGCCACGCCGTTTTATCTCTAGACTTGAAAATTGGCATCAGTACTCCACTTCACCCTTTCTAAAGATTTTCTTTTCTGGAGGAGGGTAACGTATTTTGGGGCCTTATTTTGACGGGTTTACTAACAACATATAGGTTATCGTGAATCTATATCTTTTAAACTTTATTTCAGATGTTTCCCATTGGAAACAATATTTTCTTAACATACCCCATCCTATTTTTCAGATTTATATTCTTTATATATATATATATATATATATATATATATATATATATATATATATATATATATATATATATATATATTATAATGCGTTTGTCGAGGTCTGTAGGCATCTGTATGTTAGAAGATAAAAAAATCAAGGCTGCTTATTTTCAAATTCTGCGACCCTTAAAGTAAGCAACATGGATCAGAAATTTGAGAAAAAAAATTTCTGACGAGATTTGAACTCAAATAATCTATATTTGAGAGTCTGTCTAACCAGTACAGTGCATTATTGGTCGGGCTTCGGAATCAGATAATGAAAAATGTAGCTATATGACTAATCGTGAATGATGTCTGCCTCTGTAAAATACGATCCTGCAGCTCCACAATGTCCATGAGGCCATATCCACTGAAATGTAATTAATTATAAAGACACACACACACACACACACACACACACATACAAACATAGATTCATTAAAATCCACATTCCGTCTCTTTTAACACGATAGTAAGTATTTAAGAAATGGTCATGAGAATCTGGGTTGAGAGCTGTTATTTGGCCTTTTCATTACTGGCAGGCTGTTTAGCAAAATGGCATGTGAATCGCTACATTGAAGCAGCTACCCTATCAGTGGTAGGTTCGATTCATATAGTTGCTCCGTTTTCTTTCAATTGTTCATTCCATTTACATTGTCTGAATTGATTGATATATCAACCATGTAACGACGAAAGATCATTTCGAACAAGTTTCTATAAAATACAACGGAATTTATAATTCATGTGTACTGATGAAAGTGAGAGTTGGAAGGCGAAGAGAAAAACTTAAGATAAAGCTGATGTTATATCTCAATTCTTATAAATTTATCCAATGAGCATGTTTTGATACATTTCGACGGTTGCTAGCCATCTTTTTCAGAGAAAGACTTGCAGCGTTTCACAGGAAAAATTTCGACGTTTAAATTTGAGATCGAGGAAAGAAATGGAGATATTTCTGTGTTGTTCAGTAGGAGCAGGAGGGGATGTATTCGTATCTGTGAGAGTCAAGTTTAGTTTGAAATGAGAAAGGTCTGTAACATGCAATTATAATCATAATTTGAATCGTTAGAATTGAAATTCACCTGACGAATGCGGACTACTTTTAGCTGCTTGCAAGAAACTGATAATCGTGAAATGAATTCAACGTAACTCATAATTATTATCATATATACATAGTCCTTCAAGTTTATTGCTTATTACATCTTTCTTTAAAACTAAAAAGATGTTATTGCTTTATTGCAGCTTTATTTATCAGGTGTCTTTTCAAACCCAGCAGGTAAGTAGTCATTTGAATTTTTTTGCAATGTTTTAAAGCTTTCTAATTATTTTTTTAAAACCATGCCAACTCCAGCTGATTCTTGATACTAATATTATATTCTGCAAACTTAAGCCATGCAATTTATAAACTTTTACTGACCAATGACACTAGATATCACCAATACCGATAATGACCCAATTGATGCCTTCTATTTCATTTTCAGCTAAGTTAGATGCATTTCTGTTGTAGGTGCTTATTTATGATATTGTTTTCTTGGTAACGTTCTTGAAGTTCCATTTTAGTGGTCGCCTGTGGAGCATATAACCCTCAATCAAAAAAAAAAAAAAAAAAAATATGCGACTGGCTCCTATGAACGGTTGTTCTCTCAGTGTGTTTGGGTAGTCACTCTTTGAGCACATCACCCTCACCCAAAGCAAGTGATGCAAGTGAGCCGCAAACCCAGCAGGAACGGCCTGTATGTTTTTGATCGATTTAACCGTAGGGAGTCTTAGGCCATACCTTGCCACACTGGTTTATTGCAATTTGGAAGTGGGTCTGGTGGATTGGTTACAACTGATTTCAGTCGGAGTAGCCTCAGAGCTTCACCTCCGCTCAGTAAACATTGTATCCCCTGATTTGTGAGAGAAGACATTAATGTGCACAGCTTTTTGAGAGATAACAGAATGCTTGAGTATTTAACATTTCCTTGCGTTACTGTAAATGTGGATTCTATAGTAGGTGGATGGTATTTGTCTGTTCATACCTTTCTCTTACACCATCGAAGTTTTAACTTGGAAGGAGTCGACATTTATTTCAGGACAAAAGATAAAGTAGTCCTATGTTGTACAGAATCCAAAAGTTACATGTAATACATGTAAGTATGTGAGTAATACATTGGTAAGATATCTCAAAGACTCACCTATGATGATTCTATCCAAAGCTGAGTAGATAATATAGCCTGATGTAACGGATCCTTTATTTCCATACGAAATTTATGACAAAAATAAGCATTAGCTTCAGCTACAAACCCCTAAATCAAGGTCCTATATACAAGACGTCACTTCCCCTAGTTCACTATTAATTACTATAACTATTTAACATAGAGCTCCTACCTTTCGCTTAGAAGCTATCTTTAATCTTTCTCTTCTACTTAGATACAAGTTTACACTGGCCCTTCAATCACTGACCCAATCTCCTAATCTAAATAGGCCTTTTCACGATCGATCTTATTAATGTCTGCTTACAAGTATTTTCTTCCAGTCTTCAACATTTTCGGTGACGTCAGCGCGTGGTGGGAAAAAAACAAATTATGTTGTGATAAATTCCTCACCAACTACCCAATCTTGTCGCCACCAAAAACCAACAGCTATAGCTAATCTCCCTCTGTCACTACAAGAACCAACTATTACTAGTATTCAAAACTAGCATTTCCACACGAAATTATCCACACTCTGTATTGTCTAAGAGACTCAAATTTTTTCTTCACCCCCTTTTTTTACCTTTATGGCCCCTGTAAATGACTGTTTCTATCCATAACAATGCTACAAAGTTGTTCTGGTTTGAGTTGGTGTTTTAATGGGGAGACTCGGAGAGGAACTAATGGAGTTAAAGAATAAAAATCTCCTTCACAGCTAAGGAAAAGAAGCGAGAAAACAAAGCCAAGTTAGCTTTCTTATCCTTAAAGAACTCCTAGACAATGTTTTAGGATTCAAAGCTATCTCCGCTCGCGTAACTAGTGTCACTGTATAACTCTCAAAGAGGTACAAACGGAACATCATTCAAGTCTATGCTCTCACTTCACAGCTAACAAAGACAATGGAGTGAAAAGGGAAGAATACCAGAACACCCTGCTCTCCGTTTAATCGGGTCGGTGATCGCCATGACATTGATTCAATATGAGCTTTACTTCCTTTTTATCTTTTCTCGTTTGATATGTAAGAAACCGTGAACCAAAACTGTCAACCAAGACTGTCAACATACGTTTCTTCAGTTTTCAAGTTGGTCCGGTTGGCTGACTATGTATGCATCGATGGAGCTAGAGGGCTGAAAATTTAAACATTTACTGATTAAGTCCACAAAATTTTCTCTTTTTGTTCTTTTAGAAAAAATCCCCCTCTTAAAAGGTATTTAATGAGGGCTCATTTTTTTATGTAATGCTAAATTGGTCCTAATATGTACTCAGCTGCGTTAATGCTTATTTATTATTGTTGTTGTTGTTTTTTAATGAAAATTCAAACTTTTTAGGCGGGAGGGGTAACTTATTCACTCATCACCCCTTTTTTCATTTTTCTTGTAATTGATCATCCCCAACAAAGCATGCAGCTAAAAGACGTTTGTCGCGTGACATTTTCTACAAGACCTGTTTTATATGTCTTTTCAAGCCTTTATTTATGATTTTGTTTTTCATTCATTAACCCTTTTCGATTAAGAAAAGCGTCTTGGAGAATTATGCGGCTACCAAAGAGAATGTCTGGACCCAAATGCAAAATGCATTGGCCAGGTGACACGTGCGTCATTATTTGAAAAAGCCGTTAACAATGGGAAATACCGTTGTGAATGTAAAAGAAATTACACTGAAATAAACGGTAAATGTCAAGGTGAGTCCTCTTCCACAAAGTTAAGGAGAGAGAAAATAACTCATTTTTTAAAAATGCATCTAAACGAATATATATGAACATGGTTCGTTGGTCTGTCTGTTAGTCAGTCAGAGTGTCCTCAGTATTTTCGAAACCAATCTTTGGATCATGGTAGAAATAATCTTTTTAGTCAAGCATCTTTACTGTAATCTAACTTAGAGAATTAAACTAAATAGGAACATGTCTTTATGGTCAGGTGTAATTACGTCATTCAGAGAAGAGAGAAAAGAGTTTGTCAGGACTCAAGCGTGAAATGAAAAGGTCAGGTTATATCTAAGTCATTCTTTTGAAAGAATCGTAAACACTGATAAATATCAGAGTGAATCTGAAAGATTTTACAACGTAGGAGACGGTAAATATCAAGGTGTGTCCTCTTTAGAAATAAACTTTTTAGTTTCACCTGGCTTTAACTAAATCTGATCCAGGCTTTATGGCCACTTGTAATAACATCATTCCGAGAACTAAAAGTAAAATTCTCTGACGTCATAAAAATTCCTGGAACAAAACGATCAGCTGAGTCAGACGTTATATCTTTAGGAAGTTATTTTTTACTTGACTTCATATTGAATGTAAATCTTCTTGGCCTGTCACCGAAAAGTGATGTAAAAACGAGACTTTTTACATCGTAGCAATGGCAGGTGGGAACGGGGACAATTCATTGGAATCATATCCTTGTTTTACTATGATTTAGAAAAAAATTTCTTTCTGAACATTGACCCAGTTTCATTTCCTAATTTTGATATTTGACCCTGATATGGTCCAATTCACCCAGCTGCTGCAATGAGGACACATAACAATGTTTTCTCATAAGAGCCGCCGTACACGTATCGAGTGGCCTCCGTCGTTTAATCTTGCTTCATGAATATATGATCTCCACATAATGGAATAATCGAGTTTAGGTAAAAGGAACACTACGTTGGAGCAGCAACCCTATTCATTGCAGGTTCGATCCCTGCAGCAGCCCCATTCTCTTTAAATTGTTTTATTCTGCTCACGTTATCTAGGCCAAATGATGTATTCACCGTATGATATCGGAAGTCATTTCAATATAATATAACGTAATGTACAATCATTCTACCGGATCATATATCCATTTCTTAATATCACACACACACACACACACACACATATATATATGTATATTCAATGTCTGGATAAGATTTTGCTTAAGGTAACGCACAATAAAACTAACCGATCCGACGAAACTTACTTTTTGGAAAACATGGTAATGGAATAAATTACACAAATCTTTCTCTACCTTGCCATTACTAATATCACACATATATGTATATGTATAAAATCTATCTTATCGGTCATTATACCTGGGCCTGATGTTTTTTTATGCTATAGAAATTTAAATGCTCATCGTGACAAAATTAATCATTACAAGGTCTGTTTTATTGACTTATTGTTATTTACTTTTAATTATCTTTTTTGAAATATGGAGCAGTATATATTTCTGACAAGTCCCCCCCCCCAGGAACAAAAAGAAATATATATGCACACACACGTACACACACACACACACACACACACACACACACACACACACACACACACATATATATATATATATATATATATATATATATATTCTGATTTTGCCTGTCATATAACGGTTTTCCAATGTTGGGAATGTACTTTTGCCACCGTGCATAATATTAGGTTCTGTCCCTTTTTAATCATTACTATAACAGCTGTCCCACACGATACACGTAGATAGCTGAAATTTCATCACACATGGATAAGGTAAGCTCTAGGACTCTATATCCACATATCCCTCCCCACTCAAAAAAAAAATCATGCCTAATATTTTGATGACTTTCTGTAAAGTTTTAATGATTTACGTAAATGTTTGTGCATGTGAACGTGTGTGTATGCGTGTGTGCGTGTACCTGTGTGTATGTGTGGGTCTGAGATGAAGAGGGAACGAACGGAGAGAAAAAGAGAGAGAGAGAGAAAGAGATGGATGGATGTCAAAGTGCTTAAAATAAAACAACTGCCATTTCTTTTTGTATGCAGAAAGTAACCAAGTTATTACTGTCCTACGTTATTTGTCCATCTTCTTGGTCATCATGATGATTCTTATATTGGTAAGTTATTTTTTTGCCTGAAATTCATTCTTTAAAAGCACTAACCATTATGAATATAAAGGTTTGCTGTTTACTCTGTTTAACGATCCCATTCTCCGCATCTGTAACCATTAATCTGTTTGCTTGCTGAAGTCGAGAGATAGCTTGAGCTTAGTAGCGAGAAAACGATTGAATATTCTTAAATCAAATTATTCAGATGAATGTAAATTGCTGTCAAAACTAATTCAATCGATTACAACACCCAAGAATAAAAGTAAACTCACCATCACAGTAAATAATTGAACAACCATATTCATGAACAAAAAAAATCCATCGAAAAAGAATTATGGTCAGAATAAATTCTATTTATGACATCACAGGCGAAAAACATAAAATAAAGCGAAAATGATTTAGAAACGTCTAGATGTTATAAATAAAAAATTAGAATGAGACCACAACAGATATAAAAAATCATTTTAGTGTAAAAAGATCTTTCTTTGTGAGATAAAAATCATAGCCATATAGGCGAAATTTCTTACATACAAAATCGAAATTTCACCCCACATTTCATTTTGAAAATTAATAAATAAAATTCAAATAGGGAAATGTTGGATTTTTAAAAGTCTCTTCAGATACATGAGAGACCCTGTATAAATGCTGAGTTGAGATCACTAGTTTGTATAGACCGCTAAGATATTTGCGTGACTGATTGCTTGGTACTCTGTGTCTTGACACACTTTTGGGAATATAGCAACAGGCTAATTTGGGAATCAGTTATTGGACAAAAATGAAGGAAGCTGGGTGTATCAAGCAACATTAAGAAGGCATCGTACTGAAGCTTGTGAAGAAATATAGAGAAGTAGATCCTAGAATCAACAATTACAAGAACCTATTCACCACTGATATGTTGATGAGTCAGCTATTCGTTGGATGCTGAAGGTAATGAAAAAAAAAGCACCATAGGATTGGTTGGTGGGAACAATTTTCTTAGATGCAGAGTTAAGACGTGGCTTGAAGTGATAGCTGCATGGTACATAGTTGTAGACAGAAAGATATCTATGAGTATACCGAAAGGTCAAGGCGTAGCTATGAGAAACAGCTTGGTCTTGCTGTTTCAGGTGAATTTCATTGTCAATTTACTCCGTGCAGCTGTATTCAATGCCTTAGTGGCTCCAGCAAAAGGTTTGTGAAATCTTATTAGCCACTGGAACTCGCTATTTCCAACTCATCTTTTTGTAAACGAGATTCATTTTTGGTGTCCCTTGGACTCTTACTACGTTACACGCTGAGGATCAGACGGGGGTCATTATGCAAGTATTTCAATTAAACTCAAAAGTGCATGCACTTATCCATGAACAGCCATCTCCCATATACCGGATGTTTTAAACACAGTGCTACTGCCTTATGTGTATAAACCTTTTGCTCATTTTTCTTGTTTTTTTTTCGTCAATGAGTATGCATTTGAACACAATTGTCCTTGATATATATATATATATATATATATATATATATATATATATATATATATACTGTATGCATTTATTTGTACATTTACAATTTGAGAAATAGTGAAGTATTTGTTTATCAGAAGGTCTACAGTACTATCTATGGTTTGGGCTCTCAAAATTGAATGTTGGAAGGACTCTTGCAAGTAGTGCACTAAAGACGTAGTTTCCACCATCTCCTTTACAGTTGTACTCCGGAAGATATGATGGGAACTAAGCCTTGAGGTAAGTAATTATTCTCATTACTCACCCTTGCACCTAGTATCGATTATATCCTTCAAAGTACTCCTGAAAGGGAAATGGTGGAAAGTACGTGATGCTACTTGCAAGAGTCCTTACTACATCCAATTTGCCAGTGCTGTTCAAATTACCCCAACTTCTGGATCATCATTATCATCATCATCATCATCATCAGTCTTTAAGCGTCCGTCGTTGGACATAGACCTTCCCCAGGATTTGCCACACTTCTCTATCATGGGCGTCACAGAGCCAGTACTTCCTGAACTTGTCTAGCTCGTCTCTCCATCTAACATTTTGCCGGCCTCGGTTGTGCATGTGGTCTCGGGGAATCCATGTTGTGAGTCGTGATGTCCATCGATTGTCTGCCATTCTTGCAACATGGCCAGCCCACCGCCATTTGAGATTTTTTATGGATTCTATGATGTCTCTAACTCTTGTCTTTTCCCGGATGTACTGTGCTGTTTTGTGGTCTCTCCATGTGAGGCCCAGCATTATTCTTTCATGTGCACGTTGCATGGTTCTCAGCTTACGGGTCTATCTCTTGGTTAAGTTCCATGTTTCAGCTCCATAAGTGACTATTGGGAGGATGCATTGGTTATACACCCTTCTCTTTAGGATTAATGGGATGGAAGGTGCTAAGTGAAAAGATCCATTTCATGGTAATCCTTATTCGTTAGGTCCTAAAATACGACGGCATGAAGTTATCCTCCTTGATGGCCAAAATTGGCTAGATTTTTCATTTCTAATCAACTTTGTTGCCAAAAACTTCAAATCTAGGATATCCTATCAAATTGAATGAATTGGGTAGTGTACATGATATTTTAGTTCCAATAATAACCAGAAATGATTCTCATGTATTTCATTGGTTAATTTACCTTCCTATTCAGACGTAACAATAAAGTTTTGACATGCAGAGTAGTTCCCCTTTGCTCATGGCTGCAGCTAAAGATTTTGGGACTTGGTTCCTCCAACATCTTGTGAGATTATTTGAATAATATCTATACATATGCAGGATATGAACTTCTATGCATAAAGTATATACGAAGCCCTTACATGGGGACTCAAGGACGTTTTGAAATAGCTGCTCCGTACACCCCTCCATCAATTACGCCTCTGCTCCCGCATTTCATACTTATTTTTTTGGTGGGGGCGGGTCCGTTCGATTCTGACCCCTTAATAGAGGTGAGGGTAATCTCTCTTCATTTTTGACTCCTTAAAGCTGGGAGGACTCTCCAATTACTTCTGACTCTTTTAAAGGGAGAAAAATGTCTCCTTTCTCTTGTGACCTTTTGAAGAGAAGGAAAAGTTTATCCCTTGAAACGTTGAAAAGGTTTCTCTTCATTTTTGACCGCTTCAGATCGGTTGAAAAGCCTCCTGTTAAAAAAAGATCTCTGCTCACTTTTGACCCTTCAAGTGGGGTTGTTCCCTTCACTTTATAAACATATCAAATTGAAAGGTTT
Source organism: Thysanoteuthis rhombus (assembly GCA_963457665.1). NCBI lineage: Eukaryota > Metazoa > Mollusca > Cephalopoda > Oegopsida > Thysanoteuthidae > Thysanoteuthis > Thysanoteuthis major. The sequence continues at coordinate 41,193,119 of OY735228.1, read as the reverse complement.
AAATATTAAACAGGAAGTAAAGTCCCACTTTGGTCATTATGGTTACATTGTCAATAGAATACCCCTCTAAAACCCTTGAGTTCTTATATACGGATAGCTGAAGAACCTGTCGATGTCAGGTGAAATATTTCTCGTGTAGAAAGATTCTAAAAAATACTAAAATTCTCAAACATATAAAAAAAAGAATTCTCTTCATTTTTGATCCCTTATCGAAGAAAAAATAATCTTCATCTCACTTCTGACCCCTTAAAGGCGAAAAAAAAATTACTTTCTGTTATTTTGATTGGAGGAAGGGGAAATAGTCACCTTTCACTTTTGAATTGGAGGCTGGGGAGTCTCCCATTGATACTAACTCTTAAAGGGAGGATGTCTCCCTTCACCTCCAAGCTCTTGAAATGGCGTAGAAGTTTCCCTACACTTTTGACCTCTTGATGAATTGATGTTTCTCCAAACTTTTGACCCCTTTAGGGGATAAAAGTTTCCTCTACACTTTTGACCCCTTACGGGAAGTGATGGTTCGAAGTTTATCCATACTTTTGACCCCCTGAAGTTCTGGAAGTCTCTTTACACTTTTCAACTCTTAAGGGGTGGGAGTTACCGGCTCTTTTGACCCCTTCAACCGTGCAAAAGTATCCGTTCATTTTTGATCCCTCAAAAGAGAGGAAAAAGTTTCCAGATCTGTTTTTGGCCCCCTGAAGGGAGCAAAAGTCTGTTTTTGACTCTTCCAAAGGAGGAAAATTGATAAATTAAAATAGAAAAAAACTCTCCTGTCTAAAATTGTTAAAGCATTTTTTTTAAAATTCATGTTCCTCTATGACTTCTGGCTATGCAGGGGTTGGGTGGAGTATGCATTCACTTGATAACCATTAAAAAACTTATGTGTAAACGTATACATTGAGAGAATAGGTGTATGGCCAGAAAGTATGTTCGCTTTGGTATTATAGTCACATTTCAAATAACCTCCGCCAAAAACCCTCAATGATTAATTTCTGTCAAAAGTTTTTATATTACCCCTCACCCAAAGATCTGGTCCATTAAGTAAGGATGCCAAATTAGTGTGGGCTGCATCCACGTTTTGGTGCTTTTCTTAGCGTGACACAAAAACAGATACCTCCCCCTTGAATTCGTAATAACTGTTTCTTGAAATTTCTGAAAACATTGCAAAATGGACTATTTGAATTAAAGGGAGAATACTTCTGAAGTGATTTCTCAAAGCTTACTTCCCTTGTATTCAATAGGTCTATAAATTGTGGTTGCATGGTTTGCGCTCTATGCTGGTCTTCGCAGCAGCCGTAGCAGCAGGAGCAGCAGCAGTAGCAGCAGCAGTAGCAGCAGTAGCAGCAGCAAGGGCAGGAGCAGGAGCAGCAGCAACAGCAGCAGCAGCAGCAGTAGCAGCAGCAGCAGGATTAGGAGCAGCAGCAGGAGCAGCAGCAGCAGCAGGGGAAGGAGCAGCAGCAGTAGCAGCAGCAGCAGCAGCAGCAGCAGCATTAACAGCAGCAGCAGCAGCAATAATAATAACAGCAATAATAATAACAGCAATTTTGGTTGCATGAAGTAATTAAAATTACGTTGGCAAGTTCGGAAATAAAGTACGGAAAGAGAGAGATGAAGACCTTGTAAATTTAGCAACTGCGAAAGGGTTCGAAATCACAAACATCTTTGTCAAGAATAAACTCAATAAAAAATGGACTTAGAAGAGCCCCAACCAGAAAACTGAGAACGAAATAGACTACACCCTAGCCGACAAAAGTGACACTGTAAATGATATCTACGCCCTAAATCATGATCCCCAAATTTTGTGTTTAGGAAAAATGTGCCATAACCGTTCTACATCCATGTACAGCCAATAAACATCGGG
>OY735228.1:41163761-41186261 GCA_963457665.1 Thysanoteuthis rhombus | reverse complement strand
ACGAAAGGCGACAGAAATAACTTATTCATCGATCACCCCTCCCCCACCTAAACTCAGATGTTGCCAGACATAATCTGACATAAAATTACACTCTAAATTGACCCCCTAAAGGAAAAACTTTTTGGGGGGGTTGGGTTGAAAATGAAATTTTTTTTTAGATAATAGGGACTAAATATTCAAATTTCCAGCCTTTTGTCCCCGTCGGTGCTGTAGACGTGATACATAGCCAGCCAGCCAGACAGCCAGACCAGCCTGACAACTGAAGAAACCTATGTTACCAGTTTTGGTGACAATACTAGTTGACGGTTTGCAATCAGCCAATGAAAGAGATTTCTTTTTAATCATTGAATCGATTCTCTCAACATTTAATTCGCAATTTTCATTCGATACTGACGATATACCTGAAGAAAGCCGTTGAATGGGTCGTTTGAAATTTCGTGGCAACAACAAAAACAACAAAAAGGAAGCGTTCAATTGCCAGGAAATCTTTTTTATATCAATAACTCTTCTCGAAACTAGAAACAAAAAAAAAAAACAACCAACCACAGTATGGAGATTATCTCTACTAAGGGAGGTAACTTCTACATTTTTTTTCAAGAGTTATTGTAATTGTATTGTCATTCGCAACCCATCCATTCTCTGAGACTGAGCGCGTGAAGAAGTGGTTCGTAAGCTTTTTTTTGTCTGTTTCATGCCCCCCTACCCCAGGAAGCTAATAAGTTTCGATACCCCCTTAATATGAAAGAGACAATTTATCTATATACCATGTCACGAATTCTTTGTTTAGGGTACTCTGACACATGAACTTTGGACCACTTCGTAAAATTTCTAATGTGTTAAATTTAGTAAAAACGTAACAACCTGATCGCTTCTGTATCTCACAAAGTAAATGAGATGTTCATTAGTTACTTTCGAATCTATTGTAAAATTAATAAAGAATAATGTAATTAGGAATTAATTAGTTAATCTTTAACGCAACTCAGATTTGAGCCACAGAACGCTTTCCCGCTATTCACACACAAATTTCTTGTTTTTGAATCTCTTTAGCTATTTTACATTCGAAAACACTCGGAAATAAAGCAATGATACAACCACATATGGGTTGTTGCGAACAGGCTTGGGCCCCATGCGTTAGACATAGTGATTGGAATTTTATTTTGAAGTTGGAGACAGTACAGAGAACATCTACTAGAATGATTAGTGACACGAGATATTCAAATTATAAATATCTGAAAAAGTTGGGCATGACTACTTTTTTGAGAGGAGACTTGATGGAAACTTCCAAGGAATGTTAATGGCTTCACAAATTACAGAATTTTAATGTTTAATAAGTCGTATAGGAGGGGGAATCTACTTCCTGGGCCCATTACACATTGGAATCCTGGAATAGTTTACCATCTTATGTACAAAAAAATAGTATAAGTATTCATAATATTGAAGATGAATTTAGATCCTGGGATAAAAGATGAATCTGTAGGGCAATTTTGGTAGCTGTCTGCAGAATACATTGATGAATTTAGGAAAAATTAATTGATAAAATGTATCTGGTAAATGTTTATTTGCACGGGTGGGCTTCGATTTTTTAATTAAGTTTCATACATTTTTATAACTTGGATTAATGTATATCTTATTGTTGACAATATATTTCAAAAGTAAATTCTTTATGCTTATAGAAAATGATAAAAGGGAAAACATTAATCAATTTTATGAATTCCGCAAAACATTTTCAATTGTTACTAACTTTGATTATTTTCTAACAGTAGTCTTAACCTATGTAGCAACTTTTTACTGCGTTCAGAATGACAAAAAATAAGACTTTATATAATTAAAATTGAATTTAGAAATGTGCTAGCTACACTAGATTTAGACCAAACTCAGAGGCAACTTTTCACAACGTTAGAACCAGTTAGCTTCTGGAATAAACTCACACGCAACGACTTGAAATTAAAAAGAACAGATTTACCAGTTGTCCGTTCACTTCAATCCTCTTATTCATGAATAGGATAGATCGACATGCACGGCCCACATGCATTAAGGCGTATTTTGAACTATTTTGAAAATAAAGTCAATTATTCCTTGAGAAAAAACAGAAAAAAAAAATCCTTTCGATTCGCTTTAAAGCAAACTTCTGTTTTTGTGTCCACACGATTAAAATTTTCCTTTCAGTATGCTTCGTATGAAGATATTTATTAATTAAATTTTATCTCATTCGATGGAGAATCGTAAATAATCGTAAATAATTAACATTTATATCTATGGTAGCCATTTTTTCTTCTTTAATTCTAGAGTTGTTTTTTTTTCTCCATTTTTCAATCGGCCAGAATGAAACTTACGATAAAACTTTGGACTCATCCACTCTTTCCCGGGTGTACCGGGGCAAGAGAATTTCCGCTTTGTGGTTAACTTCCATGGATAAAACTTACAATAGAGAAGTAACTGGAAAAATGAGGATTAATCTCTTCCATCCATTGACTTATTTATTTCTGCTTCCATTATTCACCCGTTTAAAGCTCCCAGAAACTACGCAAGCTAATGTTTTTATGTCCTGAAGATTTTTTTTTATTTTGATTCTAAATCAAACATAAATTTCAAGTTTCATCGCAACTTCTTTTCAGGCTGGTTAAAAGAAAAAAAAAGAAGCAACTAATGAATTAATCTAAAGATAACAAGTAGATATAAAAATGAATAATACTGATTTATCATACATCGAATAAAGTTAAATGAAAAAATATCTTTATTAGACACTCAGTTATGTCGCTCAGACCTGCAAATCCTTCGCATGGAATTGTTTTCATCTCTACTCGGCCCCAATAATCAAAAAAAGAAAAAAAAAAGAAAAAAAAAAGGAAAGGATTCAAGGGAGGTAACTTTTCTTTTTAGTCATTCGGACACCGCTCTTGCATTAGTGCCGAAAGAAAGTAAAGAGTAGACAGCACTAAGTAATAATTATAATTCATCTGAGAAATTCGAAGATTATTACATCTAATGCCTAAGACAAAGAATCTCAAAATCCACAAAAGAAGAAGAAAATCTCTAAAAACAGAAGAAATCAAGAGAAGAATCACTCTAGGATGACAAGCTTCCTGTAGAGCAAGCTCAACCTTCAATAACAAGAAAATCCAATGAGTCGTAAAAAGATGGATATACAATCAATGCATCCTTCCGATAGTCACCTATGGAGCTAAAACATGGTACCTAACCAAAAGATTGACCCTCAAACTAAAAACCATGCAACGTGCACAAGAAAGAATGACGCTCAACTGATAAGATGAAGTTCTAACGCAATTCTTGCTTCACACGGAAGAGTGAAAAGAATAGAGGAAATTCATAGCGTATACAACTGCCGGTTTTACTTGACACTACCGAAAAATGTACCCCACTTTGTGTACGGATAATACAGCCGAATAAAACCGTAGGATGGATCGGCCAAAACGTTGTTGGAACAGCAAAAATAACCAGAGGAATGAATTCAATTCCCCGAAAAAATCAAGTTAACCTTCCGTGTATGTGTTTTTTTTTTTTTATAAGATGGTAGAATATACCCGTTCAAAATGACGGGGTTATTCATCTATGGATTAGCATATAGGAACCTAAAGCTTATTTAATCGATAACATCTTACTTAAGATTCAAATATACTGATTTCAAGTATTTGGGGGGGGGGTTCTACACTCATCTCAATATTTAAATGTGTGATGATTTGACAGGAAGTCTTATGAGTTTCTTTGACGTAATTTTCTTTTATTGTTATGTCATAATAGGAAGGTAAATCAACGAATGAGATCATCCCATTTGAGCGCAAACAAACAAACAATTAAATGAACAGAAACATTTCCACATAAGCTGACTATTTGGTTAGATTATCTTATAAGGCATTAATTCGAATCGTATTCTTACTTATTAGAAGCCGTCTACCAAAACTTAACATATATTTCTTCGGTTTTCACATTGGTACAGCTGGCTGGCTGGATATTCATGCATGTCTGTATCACGCATAGAGGCCACATCAATGGAGCTAGAGGGCTGAAAGTTTAAAAGTTTTCTCTTTATTATGCCCGGAAGAAGAATTTAAAAAAATATTTTTTCAAAATTCCACCTCTAATTTTTTTTAATGGTCATTGCCTAACAAAAGGCGAGAGAAGTATCTAATCCTCTGATCACCCCCTATTCAAATTTTTTAGTTGATCACATCCAATACAACATACTGCCAGATGATCGTATGACAGTTTTTTATTGAGTGACTAACCAGACCTATTTGATTCCAAATTATAGTGTTGTCTCATACTGGGTTATTTGCTATTCATTGTCATCGCTGCAACCATTTTTTCGAATCTGTGAGTCCAGTGTCGACAAGATTTAGATATTTTTCAAAAAGATTTTTGTCATCTTTTAAAGTCCAGAGTTGGCAATTTAGCTGGGTTTTTTTTCGGAATTTATGATTCCAGAGTCGACGATATTAGGATGATTTTAAAAACTTTTTGTCATGAATTAAAGTCCAGAGTTGTCAATTTAGAAGTATCTTTTTATTAATTTTTTTTCGAATTTGTGCGCTCAGTGATGACAATATTTATATGTTTAAAAAAACACCAATGCTATGGCTGTTTGGGGCCGTGTTTTGCTTTCAATTTTTTTTTGAACTGTGAGATCCAGGTTAACTAACAGTGTTAACCGAAAATTTGAAAAATATCATTTAAATTGGCAACCCTAGTGCCATTTGAAACTAGGATTGCAGCCCTTTAGAATGCACATGGCCGTATATCCTCATCAGAGCAGCGTGTACCTAAAAAAGGGACCGGGTGTCCGACCCGAGGACAGCTTGGTAAGAAGTTTTGTTATTCGGCATCACAGCATAAGCTGATACAATCACAGAATAATCTTATCTGCTTCCGGCTTCTGGTATTAGCAGACGGTTACCTGACCCAACGTCGCATAACAATAATGATCGTGCGAATTTTGTTATTTAAGTTATGTCTATTGGAGACTTTTCCCGTCTTATCTTACTGAAGGCAATTCAGGTGCCTCTTAAGTGATTTTCATTATTCTCAGCTCAGTGAGGCACATACACACATGTAGGGCACCAAGTGAGGATATAAGTCATGACTCAATCATTCATGGTATTATAAATTTTGCATAAACTTAAATTGCAAACTGATCCCTCACTATTTAAGGGAGATTTAACAAAACACATACGAAAAAAGTTTTTTGTAGACTTAAGGAGGAAATGTTTAGATTTTCAGCCCTCTAGCTCAATTTGTGCAGTCAGCCGGACTGACTTTGAAGCTGAAGAAACCTACATTAACAGTTTTTGGAAACAGTTTTAGTTTATGGTTGGTAAAGACCACTTTTAACTACGATATCAGATGTTGGTTTTAAATGATTAGCGCTTAATAAGGTAAATTAGACCCGCTAACTTCCAGTAGGATTTTCTAAAACAAACCAATTCTAACTAATAAAACCCGAATGGGATGTTGATAAATGTATAGGACCGAAGCTGTGGAGAATTGATCAATAATTATATTGAATACAAATAGATATTAATCTTTATTGTATGTTTTCAGATATTGATTCTAAATAATTTACTTTTGAAACGTATTCGCTCAGTTTCACAGGAATCAGCCTCATTTTTTGTGAGCTACGTTATGGTAACATTGCAACTGTATTTTATATTCTCTTTATTTGGCCTTTTTTTTCTCTCTCTCTATTCATCCAGGGGGAAAATGAAATTGATTTCCTGTGACTTACAATTTGAAATGAAGCCTGCATTGAACGACCAATCGAAAATGAAAATAAAAAGCGTAGGAGTTACCTCCCCTCCTATCGCTGATTGTTTTCGAATGGCTATTTAAATTTTCCTTTTCTTCTATTCACTAGCTTATCGCAGATTTTTTTTTTGTACCTTTTGTCTGCAAAACAAAAATACATCCCCAAGAGGAAATAAAGTACCGAGTTTAATTCTCTTCTTTCCGGACATCACCAATTTGTCTTGAAGAAAGGCGTTTTATCCAGAAAATAATAGTTCTCCAATTTTATTTTCTGTTCGTGTGTCTGCCAGAGAGACTGAAAACGCAAAAATCTGAAGAAATCATTTTTCACTAACTTATCACTAGAAAATAGCCGCCAGGGAAGGGTTATTTCTCAATGGATCAGCACTAAGCTGCTTCATCATCATCATCATCATCATCATCATCATCATCATCAGTCTTTTAATGTCTATCATGGGCGTCGTAGAGCCAGTATTTACTGAATTTGTCTAGCTCGTCTCTCCATCTTATATTCTGCCGGCCTTGGTTCCGCTTGTGATCTCGGGGGATCCATGTCGTGAGTTGAGATGTCAATCGGTTGTCCGCCATTTTTGTAACATGGCCATCCCACTGCCATTTGAGATTTTTAATGGATTCTATGATGTCCCTGACTCTTGTCTTTTCCCAGATGTACTGTGCTGTCTTGCGGTCTCTCCATGTGAGGCCCAGCATTATTCTTTCATGTGAGCGTTGCATGATTCTTAATTTGCGGATCCGTCGCTTGGTTAAGTCCCATGTTTCAGCTCCATAAGTGACTATTGGGACTAAGCTGCTTAAAGGTATATCATTGGTTAATTTGTTATCAATAATCCAAGTGTCCCAAGATTTTTAAAGTCTCAACTCATCTCAAGCTGTTTCAGAGTGTTATGGTCAGACATAAAATCTTAAGAGTTTCTATGACCTAATTTGTATTGTAATATCATAATAAGAAAGTAAATCAACTAATAAGATCAATCCCTTTGAGTGCGTACAAATGAATAAACATAAATATTTGCATACTAGCTCATTATATAGTTACTAGAATATACTTGTCAGAAACGACAGGGTTGTTTATATGCATATCGGCACTAGGAAACCTAAAGGAATTGGGTGATATAGTTTTTAATAATTCAAGCATCTTAGTTTTAAGTTGCTTTTTAAAAAAATTCAATTCACTTCAAGCTGTTTTAATGTATGATCAGGTATAAAATCTCAAGTGGTAATTTTTATTGTTGTCATAATAGGTAGGAAAATCAACAAGGAGGTCGTCCTATTAGAGCGCAAACAAACAAATTAGTAAACAGAGGAATGTAAATATGAACCCATTATATGTTTAGACTATGAATACCTCGATGTAATTTGTTAATGCTTGTCACCCCTCTAGGTATTGACCAGGCTTGACGTCGCATAACTTTGATACAAATTTTATTATCAAAATTATGTCTAATGAAGATTTATCCTATCTTGGTTCGCAATTCAGGTGTCTCTTGAGTGATTTCTATAAACGCAAGCTTAGTACCAGCGGAACATCCTCCTCGTCAATGTATTTATTTGTTCACAACGTTTCGGCTGTGTACCCTCCAACTTGGTTCAAGATCATGTAATCACTTCAAAGAGGGTATGCTCGATTGGACTGGATAAGTCAAAATCGTTTTTTTTGGTATATCCAGATTTTGTTTTAGGTGTCAATATCTAAGATGTTTCTCTTGCAATGGATAATCTGATTGCTTTTTTCTTAGAAGTCCCTTATGACGAGACGTTTCCAGGTGCTATTGATATCGATGCTCCGTCAAATAGTCGAGGGAAACAGTCCGACCATATGATGCCTGATGATTAATAGATCCCACCTAATAAAGGCATTTAGTAGCTATGGCACATTTCTCCTTCGGCTATGACCAGGATGAACAATTTAAGAAGTTTAGTTATTTACCTCTTTATATATATATGCGTTTTTTCAGTCAAATCCATATCAACATCCGGCAACGTGTCCTCACGCGGTCACGTAACTCTACATGTCCATATTTGATCACACCACGTTACGGAATATGTGAAACGTGTCCTTACTGGATCACATGATTAACTTTCGAAATTTAACTTAATCAAATTACGTCAGCGATGACGTAATTATCGTTCATCATGCCATGTTGCTGAACAAATTTTCGGAACCCATTGAGGATTGAACTCACTATACAAGCGATTATTAGCGATGCTAGTTAACTAAGCAGCATTCTATGATACATAGGTATGCGTTTTCTCCGGAAGGCGTTAATATCGATCAACGTGAATTAAGCAAGCGAGTCCAAGTTCATGGTACCGCACTCACGTAATTTTCAGTATAAGAGAATAAAACAAAAACAAAAAAACAAAAAACAAACAAACAAAAATAACAGGGAAAATAAGTGAAAAATTTCTTATATATTAGCAAATAGGCCGAAACTTAACGCACGGTACGAACAGTTGTTTTAAACAGGTGTACTTCTTGTGCTTATTCCCATTATATGTGGATTTTTTTTATTGCATCTTGCTGACTTCGGATATCTGGGGCATCATTTATCTGCATTAAGGAAAGTTTGATATCTTACCTGTTTCTCTGTTCTTCTTATTGCTTCTTCCCCCCCAAGCCTTCTTGAAGAAATTCGGATATATAAGTTGAATTTTTTACCGGTAATAGCAATTAAAAAAAAAAAAAAAAAGACAAATAAAACACTGCCCCTGTTGTGCACCATTTCCTCTTGTGCCGATTATTTTGGTAGATTCTGATATTAACATTCTAATAAATGGATTAGAAACTTGACAAAATTAATTTTGATAAAATCTCTTAATTTTTTTGTTTGAATCAATATCAAGATTCAAATCAACTGCTAAAAAGATAAATCCCGATTTAAAAAAAACAAAAAACGAAATAGTTACCAATACCAACCATTAATTTGTTTTGCACGATTTTCTTATGAAAAACAAAACTGAAAGGAAATATAAAAAAAAATCAAAACAAAACAAACAAAAACAATGTCAATACAGATTCAAGAATGTACTTAGAAATTCAACTGCATGTAAAATGTATGAAACTGCTCTGGGCTTAGGGTTGGACAAAAGGAAATATTTATCGATGTGCGTGTGTGAACTTTATTCGATTAGAAAACATTTCCGTTCTGTCCGTCTCCTTTCTCTCTGTGTTTGTGTGTATGTGTGTGTGTATGTGTGTGTGTGTGTGTGTGTGTGTGTGTGTGTGATTCTTGGAGCTGAAAAATTACGATCACATTTCTCGTGTAAATTTTACGGATCAACAAATTTCAGCTTTTCATTGTAACATTTCTTTCAACTTCCAGCTTTTAAGATTATGATTAGGAATTGAAAAAACAATTTAATTCTTATACAAGACGGGACCGATTAGTCACTCAATTGAAACTGTCAGGTGACCAACGTCTTTTGGCAGCATTCGATCAATTAAAACATTGGAATAAGAGGTGATCAATGAATAAGTCACTTCAATCACCTTTTGTTGGATCATCATTAAAGTTAAAAAAAAATAAAATAAAAAAAAAGTGAACACAGATAAGCGACCATTTTAGTATAGACTTACATCGTAAATTGAACCCACAGAAAATACCCAATTTTGGGCGAATTTTCGAAAAAAAAAATGTTTTTGGTAGGCATAAAAAGGAGTAAATGTTCAACTTTTCAGCCCTCTATCTTCATTGGCAAGGCCTGTACGCGTGATACATACATATGTAAATAGGCAAACAACTGATTTGGAAACTGAAGAAACCTGTTTTGACTGTTTTGGTTGACAGTTCTAACGGATATCGTATAGAGGGTGCTGTATAATATTTCAACGCCCATTTGAATTTGTACTGTAGTAAAAAGGAGAAATTCAGCTTTTCCTGGCCAGTACCTATGATAGCCCGCTCGATGCTTCTCTTTTTAGACGTATGATGAAATCAATTTTTTTTGGGGGGGGGTGGGGGTGGATGCTCACCCACCTCATTAAAAGGAGTTGTAACCCAACTTGAACGAAAAATTCTCTTAATTTATGATTAAGGTTATTAATTTGAGGCGCTTAAAGAAATGTAGGTATTTGTTAGGAAATATTCACATGGAAGGCATGAGAACATTGAAAATGAGGTCATCTCATGAAAAGATAGAATATATGTTCAGGTTTTCAGATGCACACGTGTGTGTGATATGATATGTATGCGCCTGTGTGGGTAGATATTGGAGATGTAGTCGATATGCAAATGGGTGTCTTTCGTTCTGTTCTCAGCCGTCAAGAAAACCGGTTAAAGCGTTTGATCTAAAGAGGTAAAGGGGCTGGCCTTTCCAGAGTTGTCCAGCTTGCAGTTTTTGACTTGTTGGCTACGATAGGGCCATTAAAAAGATTAGCACAGAACGTGAAAGATTACTATCTGAGGTATTTTAATTAGCACTGTGTAGGAATGACATGTGTTCGTATCCAAGTGGCACACAGCTAAATTCGATGTGCGCACATATGAGTGTGTGCTATGATACCCATTGTGGTTAAAAGTAGGGTATAGGTATGTGTACATGTGTTCTGATGTCTACTACGCGTGAACATGTGTAAGTATGAGTGTGTGTTTGTTGATGTGTGGGCATAAATTTGATAAACTAATAGACTGATGATAGTAGTAGGAGAGTCCCCCTGACAACCCCGAAGGAGCTAAGGAATGGAAAACTGTTGCTTTTGGATTTCTTCATTTGAATATTTCCATCGTTTATTTTTTGTATGCAGAATGAAACTCCGTCTTTACAGCAAATCATCAACACATGATCCCGTTTTTGAAGAGAAGAATAACCCATGCTCCTTGAAGAGAGAAATGAAACGAAAACATGGATTATTTTTCACAAAAATGCTTTTGTTCATAGTATGAAACCAGTAGCTTCTCTCCACAGGCGTGCAGTTTCTTACAAAATTTTCCCAGCTGTTACAATGTTCCAGCGACGCGTTTGAAACTCAACGGGCTTTCATCGCAGAAGTTGCACATCGAAGATCACATATTATTACACGTACGAAGTGGTCACCACGACAAGGACGGCGATCTCACATTATCCAACATATTCTAAAGATCCCCATTCACAGAATATCCACCAGGATTAAGAAACAGAATCAGCAGACAGAAAATTGGATATGGAAGAAGAAAAAAGTTCAGTTGGAGAAAATTGGCCTAAATAACTTCAAACAATTTCTTACTACACAACTTTTACGCAGACAGGACAAACTTACCAATCGATCTTGTTAGCGTTTTATATGTGAAAAGTCTCCCATTGAAGTTGCAGCAGTAAGAAATAACAATTCTATGTTTAGTCAATGCTGTTAGTGAATGAGCACAGCAATGTCGGCTTCCAAATATCGCAGGTGAATGTTCCAGTTTAGAAACAAGGAGAAAGGTCAGTCAAAAACAATCTCTTCCCTGAGGAAGCAGAATAAATGATATCGGCGCGAAATAAACCTATCATCACACTAATAGATATAATATCATTAGATAGAATATTAGTTTTCAATTTTAATTTGTGAAATGAATAATTGATAACCTAATCAATAAAATACCAGCTGCATTAAATTCAGGGCAGCATATATATATATATATATATATATATATATATATATATATATATATATATATATATATATATATATTCATATATATATATATATATATATATATATATATATATATATATATATATATTCTCGGGTAATTAAATTTTATTTCATACATTTTTCCTTTCTGAGAGCAATCCCTCCGAAACCGCTTTAGAACATCTAGGGCAGCTTCAAGATATCGAATTAGTTTTGGTTAAAATCAGTGAAGGCATCACGATATCAGATAAAACGAAGGCTCGTGAGGGGTACACCCAATCAACAATGATATTTTTCAAGTTTTCTTTCTCTCTCTCTCTCTCTCCGTCTGTCCATATCTATCTATTTGTATTCTTATCTATCTGTCTCTCAAAGTGTGTTCATATCTATCTGTCTATGTGTTCATATCTATCTCAGTGTGTTCACATCTATCAATCTATCTATCTATGTGTTCATATCTATCTATCTGTCTGTCTGTCTGTCTCTCTCTATGTATATGTTCATACAATCTCAGCGTGTTTATCTATCTATATATGCGTTCATATCTATCTATCTATCTATCTATGTCTTCATATCTATCTATCTATCTATCTATCTATCTATCTATCTATCTATCTATGTCTTCATATCTGTCTGTTTGTCTCTCTTTATATATGTATATGTTCATACTATCACAGCGTGTTTATCTATCTATATATGTGTTCATATCTATCTATCTATTTATCTATCTATCTATCTATCTATCTCAGTGTGTTTTTATCTATCTATCTATCTGCCTGTGTATGTGTTCATAACTATTCCAGTGTGTTCATATCTATCTATCTATCTATCTATCTGCATATATGCACAAATTAGTTAGACTTTGAATGAAGTTCACTCATTGTATCGATCCAAGAATCCTTCAACAAGCAAAAAGCAATCTAGGAGTCCCAGCATATCACATTGTCAGTGATTGTTTTATGTAGACAATATATATATATATAATTGTATCTGTTATGATTGAACAATACTCCCCCACCTAAGTACGTCTAATTATACCGATTCAAAAACAAAATAAAATTCCCAAATAATTTCAGACGACGTCTTAATCATATTTGTGCTTCCTGAAATTCTCCGTTGTGTACAAAACCGAATCTTATCAAAAACACAGGTCTCGTTATCACTAAGTAGAAACTGTCACATGACCAACGCCTTTTGGCAGCACGCGTATCTAATCGATTCAAAGAATTGGAAACGGGGGTGATCAATGAATAAGTTACTTCTCTCGTCTTTTGTTGGGCAGTGATTACTGGAGAAAAGACGGAATTTTCACCCCCGCCCTCAAGTCCAAGCGGATATAAAATAAGGGATCAATTTTTGCATAAAATTTCATTGCAAACTGATCCCCCACCCTGGAAAAAGTATTTAAAGGATGAATATAGAAAGATCAAGAAAAAGAACAAGAGAAAAAAACCCTTTTTTTTCAAGACATTATAAGAAGTAAGTTTTCAGTCTTCTAGCTCCTTCGGTGCGGCCTGTATGCGTTATATAAACATACATACATACATACATACATACATACATACGTAACCAGCTAGACTAACTTGAAAACTGAAAGAAACCTATGCTGACAGTTTTAGTGACAGATTTGGCTCATGATTTCCAACACAGCGAGAGAGTTTTCTTTCATTCTTACACAAATGAACTCTAAACAATATTAGATTATTTCTTGAAAGACTGTCCGACGCTATTATGATACTGCTTAGTCGGTGAAACACAATTTAGTAGACACAAAATAATTCATTGTCATATAAAAAGAATTGGCCTTTTATTATATGACTGAATTTCACAAAGCTGAACTTCGAAGAGAGGAGATTTTTCCCTGGTTCGTAAAGAGATGCAGAGTATGCAGAAATTTGATGGGACGGAGAATGGGATCGAACTCTGACAATGGCAGAAGCCTTCAACCAAAACTGGCAATACAGATTTCTTCAGTTTTCCAAGCTGGATGGCAGACTATGTATGTATGTATGTATGTATGTATGTATCAAACACACAAGCCGTGCCAATGGAGCTAGAGGGTTGAAAATTTCGGGAATTATTCCTTATTATGTCTAGAATAGAAATCCACCCCTAAATAGATCTTCATTGCAATGTAATTTTATGCTAAATTGGCCCCAAAGTTTGTGCCTGCTTGTTTTTAAAAATTGGAACTTTTTAGGGATCCAACAAAAGGTAAGAGGAGTAACTTAACAATTAATCACCCTTTTTTCATGGTATGCTAACCAAATCCAAACATATACACACACACACACACACATATATATTTATCACGTGGTTCCTACCTCCCCACTTGAACCAGTGTCGCCAATTTAGCGTTTTTCGCACTAAATTAGGCGCGTTTCTTTTTTGACAGCGCGAAAAACTGCTAAATAAACGCAGGTGTGTTCAAACATTTTGGCCATTTTCTGGCGTATTTTTGACCGTTTTAGTATTTTTCCTGTGTGTTTCAGCCATTTTAGGCCTTTTTAAAATTAATTTTAAAAAATCAACGATTTTGGCAATCTATCTACATCAAACCGTGAAAGACAATTTTTTTTGCAAACAGAAGGAATTTATCTCTTCGATAAAGCTATTTACTCCCTACTCTTTGCGCAGTTTAGAACAACAATGAAGGATATCATACATTAAGACAATGTCACGACGTAATCTCAAATCTTTTTAACTATACTTTTTTCGAATCTGGATTAATTTCTGAGGCTTCATCAACTGAAGAGTGTCAGATGAAAAATGAAAATGTTTTTCTGGAACAATTTTATTTAGTGACATGATATACATATTGTAAATATATATGTATATATGTAGTTGCGTCTGTTTATGATGTTAATCTCAGGAATATATATATATATATATATATATATATATATATATATATGAAAGCATTTCGTTGAGATTCTAATATATCCTTGGAATTTTTGACGAGTATTGACTTATTCATCAACTATTGACAAGGTAAAACCTCAGAGCTCCAGACAACAGTTTAAAAAGATTAGTAAAGAAATTGATACATTTTTTCAATGATAGAATACTTGATGTTCGTATGAAGACACATATATCCATCACTACCTCCCCACGAACTCCTATGCTCCAATTAATGTGCACCAACTGACAGAGCGTTCACGTCCTAAATGCGTTGTGATTCCATCTTGTCAGTTTTGATATTTCCCGCGCGCGGGAAACATAGCAAACGCGGCCGCACGTCAAATTATGAAAGTGATTAGCTTGATTCTTTTCTGTTTTTGAAAATCATTCGCTCGGCAATTACTCGTGATGTCAGGACGGCACCCACAAAGCTAACTGATTGGAAAACCGGTTATCAATATTGAGTCGTCGGATCGATAACAGTAATTTTGATGTAGCCGGAGACTCGGGCGGTCACGTTACGCTTTTGAATAAGGTCACGAGCGGTCGGACTGTTGACAAAAAAACCTGAAAGTAGTTATCATGCGATGCAAAGGAGGCCAAATAGAAGAGAAAATGGGAAGAAAAAAAATTATAAGAGGCAAAAATTGGAATTAACGTAGAGGAAAGAAAGAATAAGGAGAAAAGAAAAATGAAAAATTAAAAAAAAAAATGATTAGTTACTCAATAGAAATTGTCACGTGACCAAATTCTTTTGGCAGCATTGTGTGTTTGGGGGTGATCAATTAAAAAAATGGAGAAAGGGGTAATTAGATAAGAAGTTACTTCTCTCACTCATTGTTGGACGGTGATCACAAAAAACAAGCCAGCTCAAATTAAGGAATTAATTTAGCATAAACCCAAATTACAAATTGAAATTGAGACCCCCTAATATCTATTCAGGGGGAATTAAAAAAAAATGCATACATATATACACACATGCATAGTCAGCCAGCCGGACCCATTTGAAAACTAAAGAAATCTATCTTTAGTGTACAGTTTTACCTATTAAGGGGGAATTCTAAAAGAAAACTCAAAGCAACCTTTTTCCTGAAACAATGACCGGTCCCGTTGGTTCGGCCCGTACGAGTGATACATACACACATACATTCATAACCAGCCAGTTAGTCAGTCAGCCAGCCGGACCAACTTGAAAACTGAGGAAACCTGATTTGACAGTTTTGGTTTACGGTCTCTAATTTGACAGTGGAAAGAAAATGAGAAATACAACATGGAAGAGACAAGGTTGAGAAAAAAATAAAAGAAAAAAAAAGGAAAATAAATTGATTTCGATGTGGATGATGTCTCGTTTGTCAGATCATAGAAATTCTGCTCTAATGGACTTTGATGAATGGCATGTCGGAATAAAATGAAAAATAGAAATAATTTCTCTCATGCCTGAAAGTGCGCGTGCGCACACACACGCACACATGCACACACACAGAGACTTGTGCACACGGATACAGTGTGGTAGAAAATGAAAGTGGCCCAGCGGTTAATGATACGGACGATGGATTATGTGAGCCGTGTTTAAAGTCTAGATAAAGCTGTTCATCATAATCATCATCATCATCATCATCATCATCATCATCATCATCATCATCATCATCATCATTCTTTAAGCGTCCGTCGTTGGATATAGATCTTTCCGAAGATTCATTCGACCATTCAATCGTGAGCATCACTCAGTCAATATCTCCTTATTATGTTCAAGTCGTTACGTCATCCTATATTTTGCCGGCTACAGTTTCGCACATGGTCTCTGGGGATCCACGCTGTGAATCGTGATGTCAAGCGGTTGTATGACGTTCTTGCAACACGGCCAGCCTAATGGCATTTGAATTTTCTAATGAATATCATGATTTCTCTTACTCTTCTCTAATATACTATGCTGTCTTGTGATCTCTCTATGCGATATTTAGTATGAATCTCCCTTGAGCACACTACATGGTTCTCAGTTTAAGAATCAATCTTTTGTTTGCATCCCATGTTTCAGCTCCATAGGTAACTATCAGGAGACTGTGTTGGTTTCAGGCCCTTCTTTGTCAAAACTGACGGGATCTTTTTGTTCTTGAATGTTGAGCTCGCTCTGGCAAAAGCTTGTCAGTCTAGGGAGATTTTTCGTTTCTCTATCAGGTTACATTCAGGACCCTTCCAACTCGTAAAAAGAGTAAGAAAAGGCAATACCAGCTCAGCCAACCCATTCCCAGCATGTTTATGTTTACTTCGCACTAATGCTCTGGGGAAAGGCATGAATCTTTCTCTTCTCCCTTGACGGTGGTTAAAATAGCAGCGCACATTTATATATATATATATATATATATATATATATATATATATATATATATATATATATATATTAAAGACACACATAGAATACCTGTACCCGTCGATGAGAATAAAAGTATGTACATATATTAAATGAATTATTCGTGCTAACATCCTCATTTTTGCTGTTTCCATCATAACGTTTCGAATTTATTCTCAGAACGTTTTCATATCGACAAAAAAACGTTGCGATCCCCCCCATTTCGATGAACACACTAAAACATACCAAAAAATTGAAAGAATTTTGAAAATGCTCCCGCTAAGAATTTCCTGAGGTGATCCCGTCAATCCTTTTAGGAGGAGACCTATCTCTACACCATACTGAATGATGGCGATCCCCTTACACTCTTTGAACACTCAGAACCCCTTGACTGGTAGAGCTGTATTGTTTGAGTGACTTTGTACGAATGAATCTAGAATCCCGTATATAGAAGGCAGGGCAGATCTACTGTAATATAGAAATTTTTTTGGCTCAAAAATATGTATGACCCATATTTTCGATTGAGTGGTTGTACCCTTTTATTTTTTCACATTAAGGTGTGGAAAACCCAGTAAGAACCTAATAAGTCTGTCATTCTCAATCCTGAAGCCCAACACTTTTCGCTTGTCATCCCGATATTGACTTCAACACGCTAGATTTTTCCGCACTACAGTGAAGATGGCTCACAATCCAATGCTTCACCGCTGAACAATTCTCTTGTTTAAGAAGTAGCGTTTAAAGGAGAGATGTTTGGATTTGAATCCCTACCCCCTATCTCCACTAGCCGAAGATCCGAGGCTTGTAAATATCAGAAGTCTCCAGAATAATGTCTACTTTGAATCGAGAATGGCGAATTGGTACCATTCTGTTGCTTTAGTAAACGACAACAGAATATGTTTTTTCCCCTCTTCCTGCATATGAGAAACTGTCAACCGAAACTGTCACCAAAACTATCGACATAAGTTTCTTCTGTTTTTAAGCTGATCTAGCTGGCTATGTAACACGTGTAGGGACCGCAACAGTAAAGTTAGAAGTCTAAATTTTGACATTCACTCATTATATGTCATGAAAATACTTTTTTGAAAAATTTCCCCCCACAATAGGTCTCAAGTAAGGAGTTGGTTTTTTTTTTTGCAAATTCAGACTTTCTTGTGAAGTAACTTATCCATTGAACGCTCCTTGTTCCAATCTTTTTAAATTGATCACTCCCAACCCGGTATGCCACTGAAAGACGATGGTCATGTGACAGTTTCTATTGAGAGACTAACCCGGCCTGTTTTCTTTCTTTTTCTACATATTTGCTTCGGTATTCTGTAGTTGTTCCACCCAAAGACAAGTCTTTCGCCTTTTGTCCGTCGCTTCTACCGAGAGCAGTTGCTTCCTCCGATTCCAAGAAAACGCTGAAAAAGGATAATATCGATTCAATTTGGTTTTGAAAGAAATTCGTTGCAGAAACTTTTTTTTTTTAAAATTTATTGTTATCTTGTTTCAATATTTCTTTTTTATGGTTGATAATATTTCCTTTAATTTGTGGCGGGGGAGAAACGTTCGGGACGTTGTCTGAGGAACGAAGGGAGACGGAAAGAGAAATTTGAATCAAGGAAGAGGGGGGAGAAGGAAGAGAAGAGGGTGGAGGGATAGAGGAAGAGGGAGAGGGAATGAGGAGGAGGACGACGAAAAAGAAGGAGAGGATGAAAAAGAAAGAGAGGAAGAAGGGAGAGGGGTTTAAATCAGGAAGGAGGAGTAGAAGAAGAGACAGGAAGCGAAGAAGAAGAAGGAAAAGAAAACGAAAGAGGAGGGGAACAGAAAGAGTAAGGGGGAACAGAAAACGGAACAGGGACAAGAATGAGAGAAGAAGAAATTGAATCTAGAGGAAGCAGTAGGAGAGGAGGGGAGAGGAGAAGAGGAAGAAGAATAAGAATGAGAAGAAGAGGAGGAATTCGAAGAAGTAGGTGTAGAAGGGGGAGGGGGAGGAAGAGAATAAGATAGAAACGAAGATGAAGGAGACAAAAATGAAGGGTTCCAAAAGGAGAGAAGAGGAAGGAATGAAAAGAGAGCAGGAGAGGAAGAAGGAAGAGGAGGAGATGAATATCTTAATCAAGAAGAAGGAGTTGGAGAAGGAGGAAGAGAAAATGGAAGCAGAATGAGAAAGATAAGAAAAAGAAGGAGAGGAAGAACAGAAGGGTTGAGAGGGAGAATTTTAATCAACGACGAGGAAAGGGGAGGAGAAGAAGAAGAAGAGAATGAGAGGAAGGATAACAGTGAGGAAAAACGATGGAGGAAGAGAAGAAAGAGGCGGGGAAAAAAAGGAAAAAACGGAGAGAAAGGGGACTGAAAAGGGAAACGAGGAGGTTTGAATAAGAAGAGGGAAAGAGAGAAAGAAAGAAAGAAAGAAAGAAAGAAGAAGAGAGAGGAAAAAAGAGAGGGAATTCGAGGAGCAGAAGAGAAGACAAAGGAGAAGGAAGAGAAGAAGATGGAAAGATAGAAAAGGAAAGGTGAAATCAAAGGAGGAGGAAGAGGAGATGATTGGAAAAGGGAGTAGAAAAAGAATGAAAGGAAGGCAGAAAAAGCTTTAAAAAACGAAACAATTTGAGCCCCCCCCCCAAAAAAAAGACAGTAGCCGAAAACAACACAGTAAAAAAAGAAAAAAAGAAAAAAAAAAAAATGGAGACAAAAACATTGTTATGGAACCGAAGTGCATTTACATTATTAAATGATTTGAAAAGTGGGTATTTTTCAAATTAGACTAAAAATACAGAATGGAATTTTTCTGGGCTTAAATTGTACAGCAGAGCAATAATATCAAAACTCACAACACAGTTAAAATCGTTTTCAGCCGTTGTTGGCAGCAGATTTTTCGAAGATTTTTTGTGCTGACGTCATTTCAGAGATGCTCATAGCCGTTTGATAGAGCGAAATAAAAAGTGAAAGAGAGAGAGAGGAAAGAAAGAAAAAGACAGGTCCGGTTATTTACTCAACAGAAACCGTCATGCGACTAATGTCTTTCCGAAACACGTCAGTTCGGGATGATCAATTAATAAATTGAAGAAAAAAAATTTGATCAATGAATAAGTTACCCCTCTCGCTCCTTGGGGGCAGTGACCACTGAAAAAAAATCTTATTTAAGAAAACAAAAACAAAATGAACTGTTAGACATAAACTATGCAATCAATTTAGCATTAACCAACATTGTAAATGGAATTTCCTGACTAAAAAACCTGCTTGGTGGAGGATTTTGAAAACAAAACGAAAAAACGTTTTTATCTAAACATAACAAGTAGTGTTCAATTTTTCAGCCCCCTAGCTACATTGATACGACTTGTACGCGTGATACAAGCACAACCAGCAAACCAGCCAGCCAGGACAGCTTAAAAACTGAAAGAAATACATGTTGATAGTTTCTGTGACAGTTTCTAACGATTGGAACAAGAAAGTTGCTTTTAATAAAAAAAAAAAAAAAATTCAAGCTCCTCCATAAATAATCGTAAAGCTTGACATGATAAATTCGAAATTATAATATTTTACTTGGGTTCGAACGCCGACAAATAGTATCCGTGATCAAGTCTGGTGTACCCTAGGTAAGATTCAAAATTACACAAGTGTTTCATGTGCCCTATATCGACAATTTTTTGCCATATCAAAGCCTTACGCGGGCCCGAATACAGCATTGATGGGATCCAGTACATGACATTTCTTTGGGGCCCATCTACTTTTGAATTCAACTCGGCAGAGTAAGCCCAACCTTCAAGAACAAAAAAATCCCATCGGTCCCTAGAAGAGTATACAGCTAATGCATCCTTTCGATAGTCACGTGCTGAGTTGAAACATGGACCCTAACCAAGAGTCTTGCTGTCAAACTGAGAACCATGCAACGTGTGCATGAGAGAATCATAATCAATCTCACATGGAGAGATCACAAAACAGCGCAATATATTATGAAAAAAAAAACCCCAACAAAAAACAACAAAAGGTGTCTGAGACATCATAGAATCCAATAGAAAAATCAAATGTAGCAAGAATGTAGCAAGAATAATTGACAACCGATGGACATCACGACTCAACGTGGATCCCAAGAGGTCGCACACGAAAATTACGCCGACAGAATACAAGATGAAGAGACGAAGTTGACAATTTCAGAAAGTATTGGCTCTGCGACGCTCATGATAGAGGAGTCTGGCGAATCCTGGGGAAGGTTTATGTCTAACGACGTACGATGAAATACTCTCCCAGACAGACACTAAGCAGACCATGCAAGCTTAAATATAATGTAAATATTCTTACAGACTTAGCGAGATTGCCATCCGTGATGAAAATCCATGTAAATCGCATATGAAAATAATCTAAATATCAATAAACTTTACAGCATTTGGAAGATAAATGATTAATGAATCCTCTGATCGAAAACTATTTTCATTTAATGTATAAAGATTGGAATATCTGTGTTGGAAATTTAATAAGAATCAACAACAATAAAATTTGAACGTCTGATATTACTGTATTCAAAATATCCACCGAAACTCAACTGATTATCAGAAATGAATAAATTTTTCTGTCACTGTTGATCACTATGATCGAATCTATGTATTAAAAAAATCCTTGTAGAAGAAATGAATAAAAAAAAATCCTTCTACCCAAATATTGTTGACCTCAACCACCTATGAAATTGCATCAGAGTGTTACTTGATTGTTAATAAATTTTTGTAAAGATTACTCCCTGAAGAACTAAAATCAGTCAGTTTGGTAGTGGTGGTGGTGGGCAAATAAATGAATGAAGTAATTCATAAAAATAAAACCTTCAAACAAAAATAATGCAGTTGAAATTATATCTTAAGTCGGAAAATGTAAAATTGCAAAATAAAGTATAAACAAATCCGTTTAGTCATTTAATAGAAACCGTCACGTGGCAGTATACCGTGTTGGGATGACCAATTAAAAAATTTGGAAAAATACCTTTTGTTGGGCAGTGCTCACAGAGAAAGTAAGAATTTTCCAAAAAAAAAACAAAAAAATAACAAGGTTGAATGCTGCTAGACACAAACTCAGGGACCTATTTAGCATAAAATTACATTGCAAATTGAACCCAACTTCCAACTGGAAATATATTTAGAGGAGATGTCAAAAATCAAAAAAAAAATCGCTTTTTCAAAACGTAATAAGAGGTGAATTTTGAGATATGCATAATGTAGACATACATTCTAAAGTTGAACCATGTCTCATTCACACCAAGAATACCCCCTTCCTCTCTTCCAAACAAACTAAAACCCCAAACCTTTCTTCCAGTTCACTACTACATCCAAACAGCTACCAACTTTTGTTACATTTGCCTGCATCGCTAAGTGCTTCAGAGAATGCTGATGCAAGTTCAGCGAAAGGAATCGAGCCAATCTTTAAGAATAATAACTTTTGAGATGTATGACCCTTTTTCTTAATTTTTTCACTTCCACAATGTCAACTTAATATCATTATTTTGTCAGATCCCCTTACACCAACGCAACAAACGAACATACACATAAACAAACATAGCTAGCCAACCAGACCTACTTGGAAACTGAAGAAATCCTATGTTGACAGTTTT
Source organism: Thysanoteuthis rhombus (assembly GCA_963457665.1). Taxonomy (NCBI): domain Eukaryota; kingdom Metazoa; phylum Mollusca; class Cephalopoda; order Oegopsida; family Thysanoteuthidae; genus Thysanoteuthis; species Thysanoteuthis major. The sequence continues at coordinate 41,164,064 of OY735228.1, read as the reverse complement.
GGATGACAGTATCTTATATGTATGAAAATACAAACCGTTTATTTCTTTTTTAGGACATGCAGATCGAAAGATATTTCAATAACAAACAGAAATGCACTCAGACACATACCTTTACTCGTTACTGTATGTACGCAAATCCCGCCCACTCGTTTTTTTAAATAAAGAAAACAGCCCTCTTCTTGAACCACTTAAATGCCAGTTTCTATCCCAGTCTTTCAAAGGCTTGGCTTTCTTCGGTAACACGCTAAAAAAAACAAACAAATTGACATTCTATGTTAACTTAAATTCATTTTTTTTGCTGCG
>OY735228.1:41133761-41158761 GCA_963457665.1 Thysanoteuthis rhombus | reverse complement strand
TTGTTACACCTATCAAATCGATAACTTCAACCAGAGAATGACTAATAATGATTAGAGCAGGTGAAAAAAAACATAATGTGGCGGTCAAGAATTGAAAGTCTTACATCATAGATTTACTGACTGATAATTGAGAAATATTTTGATGGTTCAGAATTAAAAGATTCCCGTAATTAGCGGATACTAAATAAACAGAATCAACTACATATAATATATATATTTACAACGGATACACACACACACACACACACATATATATATATATATATATATATATATATAAATATATATATATATATATATATATATATATATATATATATATATGTGCAGAGACCGAATAACTGCTTTCAACCCTAATTCTCATCTTGTTTATTCTCGGTCTTTTTCGTCTCTTCCAACACAACAGAATTTATTCAAGAAATGGACATATTTGGTCCGACAGGATGAATTATAAACTGCATTATATTAGATAGAAACTTATCAGAAATGATTTCCCGTCGTTACACGGTTAATAGATGATTCAGATAAGACAACGTAAATAGAATAAACAGTTATGGAAAATGGGGCTGCTGCAAGAATCGAACCAGAGGTTAGCTGCTTCAACGTAGCGATGCACTTACCATCGAGTTAAACAGTCTGCAAGTAATGCAAAGACTGGATAACTACTTTCAACCATTCCTCAAATACATACTGTCGCGTTGAAAGAGACGAAATAGACCGAGGATAAACGAGACGAGAATCTGGATTGAAAGCAGTTATTCGGCATTTGCATTATCGGCTAGCTGCTTAGCACATTGATAAATGCACAAAACACACACACACACACACACATGCACACACACACAAACACACACACACACACACATATATATATATATATATATATACTGTCACTCTTGACCATTGAGCTAAACACACCGCCGGTGAGGCGAAGGTCGAAATGACTGCTATATGACTGAATTCTGGCATTGTTTATTCGCTGTCTATGTCTGCTCTATTTGTTTTTAAACCTTGACAGTCATAATATTAAGAAATGGATATATAACCCGACAGAAGTATTTATAAATGCGTTATACTTTGAAACTGCATTTGAAATAACCTCCCGTTAAAGCAGAGTGAATGTATCATTTAGCCTAGACATCGTAAATAGAAATAAACAATAAATGGGCTGCTGCATCTCTGTGTGTGTGTATATATATTATGTATGATGTAAATATACATGGGTATATGTAGTTATTTCTGTTCAATATGTATCCGCTGATCACGGAAATTTATTGATAACTGTTGGTGACTGTTTTATTATGATGGAAACAGTATAGTTTAGAGAGATGACTTTTTGGATAATCTAACATCTGTATTAGATCGTCGTTGGACTAACCAACTGAATATGAGTTATATTGCTTGATCAGTGTTGTTAATTCAGATGTTTTTCATCTAAATCTAGATATTTCTGGTTGCGTTTAGATGTCAGAAATAGCTACTTAGATGATTGTTAACAAAATAAGTAATATCTTTATTCAGTTTATGGCCTTAGAATAAGTAACATATTTTTTCATAAATCAAGTCATTTTTTTAATGAAATAAGTGATGAAGATTTGATTTATTAATAACGTAGTATATTTCCTCTATTATAGATACGTATCTGGCGAACCAAGAGGATTGTAAGTAACCTAGGATATTTTCGACTCAATCTTAGCTGTTTGGTGAAAATAAAGTTGACATCACTGCCCTGGCTAGATTTTCACACAAGAAAAGAACTGTTGCACTGATTGTCTGAATTTAAGGCTTCATTTTTTAATCGATGATTGTGACAAAAGAATCATGAAAGTTCTTCCAGATACTTTAAACTTTGTTATTAAGAACTTCTCATTATCATTGTAGTATGTTCAATAAACTATCAAGATTTACTCATGTTGTTATTTGATATACAGTATTTTGTATTCCCCGATTTTCTGTAATTAGTTCCTAAATAGGATGTAAAAAGTTGAAGTGAGAGACAAATCCAATTGGAGTATAAATGGTCGGTTACCTTTCCCTGCGACAGTTTAGTTTCAAGTCTGGATTTTATATGTTTCCTGTGACTACCCCTTTGGTAGGATATAAGTCCTTCGAAGGGATACCTTCACCCTAATCATACAGATTAGAATGCAGTCACTTAGCTGCAGAGTGCGCATGGAAATTTGTCCTTTTTCTACACTCATACTGCGAATCGTGTTTGTGTACAAATACCTTTTTCTTTCTTTCTATCTCTATATGATAATTCATCCACAGGTAGCTGTTCAGTTGTACTACAACTATTCAGTGTGGCTATAGACTATCCAATATCCATCCAGTACCACGAGGTAGGATCAAAACCCTCGCTTCAGACCCCTGCCCTACACGAAACTGGATGATCAGTCGGACTGAATTTAAGCGATATATTTACTGACGCACAATCCCCCATCCACCAGAGTGCTATATTCCAGAGCTGGAAGAGCATTGCTATGTAGCTTATATATATATATATATATATATATATATATATATATATACGCTACTTTATGACTGAATTAGATGCATATTAGCCACCAGCGCCATTGGCTGGTGTTCAGATCCTAGTAAAATCCACAGATTCAGATGTTGATTTTAGAAGATTTGGCTGGTGCTATCTTTTACGTCTTGTACCAAAACAAGTGAAGCTTAACATCTCCATCTTCCTCCCCCTCCTCTCTCTCTCTAATATATATATATATATATATAGATAGATGAAGACTTGAATTGATAGATAGAGGTGAAAATAAATAGATAGAGGGATGGAAAAATAAAGATTGGAATAGATCAGTAGATAACCTTTGAAATAGATAAATAGATAGATAGAACGATATAGATACATAACGACTGAAATAGATAGATAGTTCAAAACTAATCCCACGTTCGGGAGGAAAGCTTGCAATTACAGACAAAAGTTACTATTATTTCATTCGTGTCGATTGCAATTCAAGTCACAAAGGAAGAGCCCTTTTTTTTAGGTTTGACTTTCTTTTTCTTTCATACACAACACTCTCCTGCAAAACAATATAGAACCACCGGAAAATAAATAGATGTGGAACTGAAAGATAGGTAAACAAAAAAAAAAAAAAAAAGAAAAAGAAATAAGATCCCCTTGACCCTGAGATGCACGCTTCTATTAAAATACCACGGACATACACCCCTTTCTTTTTTTTAAACAAAAGTGAGTGAGAAAATAATAAACAAGATTAAGTTCTTGAAAATTGTTATATTACAAACACGGATGATATTTGCATACATAGCTGCTGGTATTAAACGTAGTTAATTTACGCAGTAGGAGAGATATACAGACATTTTTTGCCGGGGAAAAAAGGAGGTGCGGTTGTACATGTGGAAATGTTTGCATATTTCTGTGTTTGTAACCGTGCTCGTATAGATACAGTGAATGAATGTTGTTTATATTCGCATACATGGGATAGAGTGTATAAATACAGCAATTTCTTTCGTTTTGTATGAAAAAAACGTTCTGCTTGTGTGACCTATTAGAAATTACCAACTAGGAACTGTCACCCGAACTGGCAACATAAGTTTCTTCAGTTTTTTCAAAGATCTATGTATGTATCATGCATACAGGCTGAACTTATGGAGCTAGAAGACCGAAAACATGAACATTTATTCCTTATCAAGTCAAGAGAAAAAAAAAAAACGTTTTTTCTTTTTTTTTAACCCCCTGTCTGAACGGGGGTTCGATTTGCCATGTATATTTTTGCTAGATTGGTCCCTAAGTTTACGTCCGATAGCATCCACTCTTTTGAGAATTCGGACTTTTTCTTGTGGTCACTGTACAACAAAAAGAAGTAACGAATCTATTGATCACCTCTTATTCCAATCTTCTAATTCATCACCCCTCCCCGAAGCGCTGCCAACAGAACTTGATCACATGACGGTCTCTATTGCATGACTAACCAGACCTATGATATTGATACGACGTTCTCTTATCTGGGATACACGGAAACGTTTGTGCGCATGTGCATGCATTTAGATATAACAGTGTATTAAGATATATGTATGTAGATGTGGACGTTTGCGTGTGTTATTCGACGTGTAAACACGCATCTACAACACACCTCATACACATGAATATATCGACACATACGCAACCTCACGCGCATAACCACCCCATAAGAAATACAACTCCAACATACATATTTATTCCCATACCCAGAAGTAAGTGTTGAATAAAAAAAACTAGGCAAAGACAAACAGGCCATAAATAAGAGAAGAACTACATAAGTATTCGTACACCTACGTGTATACAATATATCTCTGCGTGTAAGCTAAATGCATGTTGGTATGTATATATGTAGGTATGTATATATGTATGTGTGATCGCGTATATTTATATGTGCATGTATATGGAAATATGTAAGATACGAATATATACAAATACATAAAATAATAATCTATATGCAAAGCCAATTTTCTTAAAGAAAGCTAATTTTCACTCCACACACACACACACACACACATGTATAACATAAACTATAGTATATATATATATATATATATATATATATATATATATATATATATATATATACATAAAACTTTGAATGTATGCACACACACACACACACACATATATATATATATATATATATATATATATATGTATATATATGTATTTACAATTATCGTATCATATATACACATGCATTTATGTGGGCGTGTGTGTGTTTCTTTCTTACTTCATATATATACATTCGTGTTTGAATGTATATACTTATTCATATGTATATATATGCATATAAATATATGCACATAAAATATTGTATTGTATTTAATATATATATGTGTGTATCACACATCCTTCCCTTCTCTCTCTCTCTCTCTCTCTCTCTCTCTATATATATATATATATATATATATATATATATATATATATATATATATATATATATATATATATATATATATATATATATATATATATATATATATATATATATATATATATATATATATATGATTTTGTAGAGGTGTTTGTCTCGTGATGGCTCATGATATTTAATATTTTCTTGTACGTATATCCCTGCATTTATTCGTGGAGTGTGTGCCTCAACGCATGTTTTATGTGTGTTTTCTTTTGTAAAGATGACATAATCCTCATTTCACATTGTTTTATATTCTTTGCACGATGACGGAAACAAAAAAAACAAAACGAGAAACAAACGTAAGGGAAAACGAAAAGAAGATACAAAGCCGAAATTGCTCGAGCAGCACGCTCCCTGAAATTATATTACAAAATCGAGGAAGGAGTGATTACGCAAACAGACAAGTTTACTGTCAACAAAATTCAAAATAAATAAATAAATAAATAAATAAATGAACAGCTCTGGTTAGTCTATCAATAAAAACCGTCACGTGACCCATCTCTTTTAGCAGCATGATGTTTTCGAGGTGATCAATTAGAAAAATTGAAAAAAAAGTGATCAATGAATCGGTTACTTTTCCCGTCCTTTGTTTGACGGTGATCACTGAAAAAAAATCTGAATTTCCTCTAAACGAGCATGATCACTACCAGACACAAAATAAGTGACCAATCTAGAATTTACTTATAATGTAGATTGAACTTCACACTAAAAACACATTTGGTGTGGGATGTGTAAAAAATAACAATCTTTCTTCTGGACATTTTAAGGAGTAAAGCGCTTTAGCATCATCATTGGCACGACTTGACAGTGCGATATACACATGCATGCATACATACACACAGCCAGATTACTTTAGATATTGGTGACACCCAAGTTGGCAGTTTTGTGGCAGTTCTGGTTGAGTGTTTCTAATAAATATGCATGTATTTACAAATGTCAAAAAAGGAGAAAAAAATGACCGTGGAGTAAGTCATAGGTATGTGTCATGAAGAAACAAAAAGGTTGGGGATGGGGGTATTTGGATATCCCCCCCCCACTAAAGAAAAAAAAAGAAACAGTGCAGAAAACCTGAGAATGAAGAAGAACGAATTGGATTCATAAAAGATGTCGACGTGTAACCCACATTTTTTTTTAAAAAGATCTTTTTCTTCTTCAATATTAATCGCCATTATCTCTACAATATTGATTTCTCCATCTTAATAACATCTTCTCCATCTAATTTCTCTCCATCTATCCCCCTTGCCCTCCTGATTGAACACACTTGCCGGATGATGATGACGATGGCGAACACGATGATGATGATAATGATAATGATCGTCATCTTTGTAACAATAATAGTAGTAGTAGTAGTAGTAGTAGTAGTAGTAGTAGTAGTAGTAGTAGTAGTAGTAGTAGTAGTAGTAGTAGTAGTAGTAGTAGTGGTGATTGGTGTTTTCGGAACCGAACCAAAGACACTGAAGGCGAGATTGGAGAAACTAGAAATAAAAGGAAGGATTGAGACTGTGCAGACCACAGAACTGCTAGGGACTGCACGAATACTGAAGAAAATGCTAGACATATGAGTTCTACGACCCCAGCTGTTAGCAGTGGCCCGACAGAGGGAAAAACATAACAAAACAACAACACACAAAAGGAGTACCAGGAAAAATGTGAATTCCGATATCCAAAAGTTAGTGTCGAAAGTGAGTTTGATCCTTAGAAGTGGCCCTGATATTTTTTCCTTTCATTTATCTTAGTAAATATTTTAGGATCCTTGCCATGGAGTAGGGACTAAACAGCTGTCCTATCACACACCACACTGAGAAATTAAATCCATTTTCTATCGCTTATTTTCTCAATGAAGCCTAGAAGTAAAAGGGAACTTACGTCAACAGGACACCATAAACCGAACAGACAATAACCATAAATTTGAATGGGAATTTTTGGAAGTGTTCCCAGATAAAAAAAAAATGATAACGATGGACGTTGAAGTTTGTGGTGGGGAGAGCCATATATATTTACTTTGCTCACTGTATTACGGCACATGGTCAATCAGAGAGGATCAAACCCATAGTGGTCTTCGGGACTAGCATGTTAATCCCTACGCGAAAGCAAGGCACCTTAAGATATTTTTCAGTTTCGAAAATGTTTCGCCCGGGCTCAAGGGCTCTGTGAGCGTAAAGAGTTTGCAATACTCCGCACTTGACTTTGGAAAAGCACCTAAAATGGAGTTACTTACTGAATTTAGTTTGATTTAGCACAAAGACCCAGAAGTTGGGGACCCAGCGAGAATTGAACTAACTATATTGGTCTGCAAGATGAGCTTATCAAGTGTTACACAAGATTGAAGAGGTTTGCATCCCGTCTCTTGAGAGACAGCTCCCAATAGAGTATCAATGTAGGTGTCGAAGTATGGTCGAGACCAGGACCTAATTCATACAAGTTTTATCATGATCAACCCGTTGACAAGATACAAGTCTACCAAAAGGATACCTTCATCCTAATCACACAGCTTAGAATATACTCAATTAGCTATTGAATCAACGGGTAAATTTGTATACCAGGAATCGAACCCAGTACCTTCTGTGTGTGAGGCAATTACGCTTATCTTTAAATAATCTGAGCGGGCTTAAACTATGTTAGGCACCCGAGTATTCAGGCTATGAAGAGCAAAGTTGAATCAAAAGAATATGACACTTACATACAGGAAGTACAGATGAGTAATTTCGTTTCCCCGGAAGAAAATTAAAAAAAACTTTCGAAAACTGAAATGCCATCATGCAGAGAAATATTACCATTTATTCAAATTGGAATTTTTTTGAGCGTTTCCGGACCGAAAAATTGTGATGATGGTATGTTAAGCAGAATCATTGAAGGTGTTTGAGTGGTTAGACGTACTGAAGACTTGGGTGTAGAACAGAAGGCAAGAGGATGGGAGCTGTTTCCATTACCACTTTCAAAACAAGGGGTATTCTCGGTTTTCGCCTTTTCTTCTTCATAAAAGCGAAAAAGTGACGTGAAGCGAACATTGGAAAAGTGAGGCATACCTGTAAAAAGAAAAAAAAATTAATCGAATAATATCAGGTACTAATCTTTTAGCATGTCATGAACACGGACATTGAACCATACAGTAAGTTTTTTGTTTTCTCCCCCAAAAATTTCTGTCATTTCAAAACACCTTAAAACAACGCAGACATTCCCCTGCTAACAAAACATATCGTAAATTCCCGATTGAAAATTACAAAATGTGAGCAGTGAATGAACAAATTAGCAAATAAACAGGTCTGGTTAGTCACTCGATAGAAACCGCCACATTTTTTGGGAGCATGCCATGCTGAGGGTGATCAATCAAAAAAGTGAGGGAAGAATGGGTCATCACTAGAAAAGGTACTTTTATCGCCTTTTGTCGGGCAGTGATCACTTTGAAATATTTGAATTGAAAAAAACAAACAAAGCAAGCAGACACTAAACTAAAGATCACTTTAGCATAAACTTACATTGCAAAATGATCCAGTTCCCGAAAACCTATTGGGGAAGTTTCCAAAAACAAACAAAAAACAAAAAAAAACCCCCAAAACAAAAACAACATTTTTTTTAGACATAATAAGGAGTGATTGTTGTAATTATCAGCCCTCTAGCTCCATCATGAGGGCTGTACGTGTGATACATGCATACATAGGCAGCCAACTAAAGAGTTTGACAGTTTTGGTGAAAATTTTCCTCGATGGTTTCTACCATCATCATCATCATCATCATCATCATCATTCTTTTATCGTCCGTCGTTGGACATGGACTTTCCTAAGGATCTGCCACATCTCTCTATGGTGGGCGTCGCAGAACCAAAAATTTCTAAACCTGTCCAGTTCGTCTCGTGATCTCATATTCTACGGACATCAATTCTGCTTTTGATCTCTGGGGATCCATAAACTCAAGTTGAACAAACAAAACAAAAGTATGAAATGGAACAAAATCTCAATATTCTCTCGACCCACTCAGTCAGTAAAACGGAACAAAACATTGAAAATCGTCCCTGGAGAAATTCAACGCTTCCTCTGTTTCTCATCAACGAGAAAGAACAGGCAGCCATTTTCTCTTGATCGCAGCGCCCCCATGCGGCACTGCCTCGTCATAGTTGCCTTTGATTTTAATTTAATTAGTTTCGATATATATATATATATATATATATATATATAGAGAGAGAGAGAGAGAGAGACAGAGACAGAGACAGAGACAGAGTATGTTGTACAAATCAGGCTTGCAGTATAACATAATATAATAATATATCAATAATATAAAGCCACTTCTGAAATGTAATGGATTATTTCATAAGTCCTCGATACATACAACTTTTTACTAGTTGTTTCAGAGAAGAGTTGGAAATAAATAGTAGAATGTCGATTCGCTACACAAACTAGCTCATGTTTCTGCCCTCTTCGGATTCGCCTGATTAGGCCCGAAGAGGGCAGAAACATGAGCTTGTTTGTGTAACGAATCCACAATCTCTCTCTCTCTCTCTCTCTCTCTCTCTCTCTATATATATATATATATATATATATATACATATATATATAAGCAGTTTTTCCAGCACAGAGGGAAATAAGATTGCTCTGAGGATTCGGAATAATAAGCAGAGCAAATATACGTGTTGCCGGGGGATTGAAAACAGTGTTACTAATGGGGCGCTAAGTTCAGCGCATTTAATCTCTTAGCAGCGCCAAGAAGCGCTGAATTAGCGCAGGCGTGCTTTAACATTTAGGTCATTTACAGGCTTGTTTTTCACCATTCTAAACATCTTTATGGTGCGTATGGACCATTTTTCGCTATCCAAAAAAGACCGTATTTTTGCTCGTTGGTGACAAATAAATATCTGAGTAACCCTCTATGAAATACGACAGTGAATTAAGGGACATAATTGGTATTTTTTTTAGTCTCGGGTTCTCATTTTCCTGGGTCAATCTTGAGTCGTGTGTGGATAGCTAACTCTAAGAAGACCGTGTATTGTATTTGTCTTCGTTGTTGAAAACTAAATTCACGTAGTACAAAGCAATGGTTTCTAAGTTCTGATTGAGTATAAATCTCAAAACCGACGGCTGGCACTTCCTGAAACTTTTCGATTCGTTTCTCACAAGTTTCATCTTTTTTTCTCTTTGTTTGACTTCACTTGCTGTGAACATGCGCTTATGATTATGACGGGGTACTCCCAAATGACTGGAATTATAGATTCATCCCCAATCATAACTTGGAAAAGAAACGGCATATCATTTCGAACGTGATATGAATGTTGAGTGAACACGTTCCCTTTTCAAACCTCTTGTTAGCATTCGTTGATATGAATTCCAAGATGAACCAATCACTTCAGATATCTCATAAATTGTCCAGCAACGATCTTCATTGATTGAATGGCAAACACTTTAAAGATTACCGTCATTTCGGCTTTTTGAGAATCAGTCTCCAAGAGTCATTCCACCACGTCCCCTACGCAAATACCGCTTATACTCTTGTGTTTTACCGGAATCTTCTTCGTTGAAAGCCTCTGGAAACATTACAACAGTTTCAGCAACAGTTTCCACAAGGAATAAGAAATAAAACTTCCTCCTTCGTTTCCTCTTATCGGCAACTGCTAAAAATCACCAAACACTCTTCAAAACACCAGAAAAAAGCCACGAGAAACAAATCAATCAATCTAAAACTATTTCATATGACAGACTCAGAATATTGTTCTCTCGTGACCCCTAGCGGCACGATGTGAAAATACAGTCAGTCCACGCTACTCATTCGAATTCTGGCTTTTGGTTTTCTTCTCGTTCATAAAAATTCTTCCTTTTTTTTTCATAAATAAGATATCAGGTATCATTTATTTTTATTCAAAAGAAGAGGAAAGAAAAGAAAATTCTCAATCACTATCTCGCTGTGAGATAATGGAGAATATAACAAGCTGTCATGCCTCACGAAAACATTCCACGATAAAATAAAATATCAAATAAATTGAATTACTCGAAGCCAACTAGATTTCCTTTCGATATATTCACATGAGAACGAAGATGCTTAACAGGGATCAGAGAAGCTATCGATTTTTTTTTTCATGTTTTCATCAGTTCAAATGCATTGGACACTGAACTGCGCCATATCTAGTGAAATCTGAAAGATAGGAGCATGCAGTTTTCACCATTTGAAAACATGTATTTTTGTGTTTCATTTCGACAAAGTAAAAAGGAAAGACTTGCTCAACAAACTCGGTCCGGACCTCACGCTTTTTGAAACTTAATACTTCGGAAACAAATGTAGATAGAAACATTGAATTTTCTTTAATTGATAGCCAATTATTTTAAAATTTATAATGCTAGTTTTGTGATTTTTAGTTGTTGAGATGTTACGATATTTTTTCTAAAGCAAGTCTTTTTCTGGTATTCTCAATTAATACGGGTGTATAATACGGCAGCTAAATGCAGTATGGAAAACGATGTTACTTTACAATTGTATAAACAACTATTATCTCTTTTCTAGGGTGTCTTCGGAACGGATAAATAGTCTCTTTACCTCTAATTCTAGTAGAAAAAAACAAAACATTATAAACTAGTCAGCTGTCAGGGTTCTTTTGCTTGCTTGTGATCTTTATTCATTGTTCTCGATTCGTTGGTAGATTTTGAGATAATTGATAATTGAATTTTTTCGTAAACAAATAGTGGGTAATATCACTTTTAAAAAAATTGGATCTTGGAATTATTATTTCTATTTCCGGAAGTAGCTGCTTCCTCACTGAGACGGTTCCACAGATTCTTGACTCGGCAGGAGTGAGGGGGAGAAGTGATGGCAAACTCCTGTTGATTCTGGTACTCGACGCTTCTTCAAGGATAAGGGAGATCTAAAGAAAGACCACTATATTTATACTGGGCAACTTGTCTCCATGAAATCCCCATAAGAAGATGTCACCAAACGAAGAATCACTTTAAATAGGCAAGCTTTTGGCACACACACACACACATATATGTATATCATCATGAACACATCACATCCCATCACACATACACACGCACACATACACTAACACACACACAAACACACACACACACACACAATATATATATATATATATATATATATATATATATATATATATATATACTGAATATATAGCCCTATCCACACTCAGGAATGTTCCTAACTACCTTTTTCATTCTCCCTTCCTTACCCATTTGGGTTTTTCCTCACCACTATATATATAAGAATCTTCCTTCCTCGCATTCCGTTTCGCTATCATTTACCAATTATTGATCTGATGAAGCCAGTTCATGGCGAAATTATCAACACAAAAATAAACAATGGTATATTCGTATTTCCACACAGTTTTCAGATTGTCTCTTTTTTCTTTCTTCTCAGCATAATGTCGGATACATTACATATCATAAAACACACACACACACACACACGCACGCACGTACACACACACACACTATATATATATATATATATTTATATATATATATATATATATATATATATATACTGGAGGTTGTAGTGCATTTGATAAAATTAACTACCCATGTTTCTGTGGACTTCAAATGGTCTCTATACATGCTCCTACTTCAAGATCTAAAACTTCACAACTTCAAAGTTATTGATAATGTAAATAAATGTTTACATCTTATCAATTTCATCTGAGGCTTCATTAAATAATGACCATACTCGTTTGAGTGGAAGAGTCAGTTGTTTTAAATGATGAGTAGGGGATATTATCTATTATCTTCATGCTGAAAATTTCAATGTTTTGTACAGCGAAACAAACAGATAAAAGTAGCTCTATTCACGGGTCTAAAAAATGAAAGTCATCAAATATTGTTTCGATTTCTTGAAATGCATTCTCGGTGACTGAGTTCAAAAATGGAAACCATTCTCATTTTTCGTATCTGCACTGAAAATGATTTAAAAAACATCTAAAATGATTTAAAAAAAAATATCTTAAAGCATCAATATTTATACTTATATTCATACGTAAAATGTTGCAAAAACTTCCATCTCATAAATGTGTGTTCCTAAGAAAATGGTGAATGATGGGAAAAATAGTTTTCATTTTTGAATTCAGCAAACAAAAATACTTTTAAAAAAATGAAATAACCAAAACAATCTTTTCAATGCATCATCATCATCATCACCATCATCATCATCATCATCATCATCATCATCATCATCATCATCATCATCATCATCATCATCATCATCATCGTCATCATCATTCTTCCGTCGTTGTACACAGCCCTTCCCCAGAATTCACCAGTCTCTTTGTATGATGTTGAGCATAATTCTCTCATGTGCATGCTGCATGGATCTCAGTTTCAGGGCCATTTTTTTTTTTGTCAGGTTCCATAATTCCTCTCCACAGGTAACTATCGGGAGGATGCATTTGTTGTAGACCCTTCTTCAGGAAACTAATGGGATTTTCTTGTTCTTGAAGGTTGAGCTTGCTCTACCAAAAGCTTGTCATCCTTAAGTGATTCTCCGCTTTATTTCTTCTTCTGAGGGTTTCATGAAGATTCGTTGTCCTAGGTAGATGTAGTGGTCTACCTTTTCCCCAACATGTTTGTTATACATGAAATAATGTATACCTGTGTTAGATAAGCTGATTGTTTGTGCAAAAATAGTTAGGAGTCGCCTAAGATTCATGAAAATTAAAATTTATTGTAAAAAGTTATAATTTTGGAATATCGATGGGTACCGTATTTCCCAATATATAATCCGATTTTTCTCCAAAAATCTTGAGCTGAAAAATCCAGCTGCGTATTATCTACAGAAACATAATTACTATACATATTTGTATACATAGTTGTATAAACGATAAAATGCTTTTTTTTTATTCGGGATTCAAGCTTGATCGGGCTGGGGGTGCTTATTATCTATGGAACTAGATCACACATGGTAAGATATGGTATATGTTTTACATATTTTACGCATGAACCTTTATTCAGCGTTTAACAAAAGAAGTAATTCCGTCGATATTAAAACAACTTTGAAGTTGTTGCCAGATGAAAAGACGTATTGAGATTTTCTTTGTTGAGAATAGGAATCGCCAGTTATAGAAACATGAAAGCCTCGTTCCCACATTTAAAGACTTGCATAGACAGATGCATTTAACAAATGACAAACAAGTTTTTCATAAAGCGAAGAACAAACGCATCAAGCAAAGAAAAGCTTTTGCTCCATAAATTAAAGGGCGGCACTATTTACTCAGTAATAAGCTTTCAAAACAAAAGTCAATATGCTTTTTCGATGAAAAACAATCTCTTAAATGCGTTTAAAATGTAATGTTTTTTCTTTTCTTTCCTTTTTTTTTCCATCAAAGTAAATATTATTCAACACTTTTTAAAAATGCAATTCTCTGATGTTGTTTCTCTGTGTAGATTCCGTCATTGAATGTGCACGGGCCCCTCCGTAGGCACAAAGTGAAAATTAAGCCAAGGAAATACTTTTTGTAACGGAGCTTTTATACCCGCGTCTTCTTTACCTTTGTATGGGAGACGGGGGGAAAGCGAATTCATCTTTATGCTTTATTTTTGAGCGTTTATCATAACTGCAGCTTTTTTTGTTTTTTTTTCAGTAAAATAAATATATTAATCTATTTTTTTTCCCGGAATTTCAGCTACTGATCGAACGAAGGAATTCTTCCGTTTTTACTAATGGGCAGAGTTTCTAACGATACCAATCAGTGGAATGGAACTGACGCACCCATTCGAACTCATGAACGTAGATGCACATGCGTGAGGAGGATACGTATATTCCTTTCTATTCGCATGCGCAGCATACAAAGTACATGAGTGCATGAACGTACGCAGACACTCACGCATTCATACGCAGTTTTGCCAATTTAGCACTTTTTTGCACTAGATTCGGCGCGTTTATTGTTTTGGTTATGCAAAACAATAGCGAACGTGCTTAAACATTTCGGCCATTTTCCGGCATGGTAATGGCCCGTCTTGGCATCTATTTGGTGTGTTAGGGCCATATTCGGCGTTTTTGGCTATGATTTTTTTAAATTTAGCAAGCGAAGGTTTCGATCCTACCTCGTGGTACTGGATGGGATAATGGATAGTCTATAGCCACGCTGAAGAATTGTAATACAACGAAACAGCTGTCTGTGGATGAGACAATTATGTAATTATCATCATATATATATATATATATATATATATATATATATATATATATATATATATTACTACTAGTCACCATCTAAAAAGTTTTGTCTTTCAAAAAAGTATCTTTTATTTGGTCTCGGTGGTCTTAAATGACCACCGAGACCAAATAAAAAATACTTTTTTGACCAATAATACCCACATTTTCTACTGGTACTTTCTTTTAGAGGGTTTTAGAAATATATTTTTTTGATAATTCGTTTCAGTACACATGCCGTTTACGGTGATTCATTCATGAGGTATACGGATAATCATTTAACTTGTTTACATACAAGGGACGTAGTATGAACCCCGTGAATGTAAGATTGTCCAAACGTAAGAGATCAATCACTAACAACCAAACTGCTTGTCATTATCAAGATCAAAGAAATATCATGCGTGTTATTTGCGGTTCATTTTTGGAGGCTGGCGTTATAACTTTAAAACTCAGCGTTTGTTATTTGTCCGTTATGGTGGCGTAATTTTAAATGTCTGAATGCAAGCAAAATTTTGGAGGGACCCCTTGCATTGATCGGTTGTTAAATACATTCAGAACCCAAGTACCCAAACCAAAAGGGGATCTTATCTTATTCCTCTTTTCTATTTTATGATAACGGCTTACAGAATCTTTACGTACACAAGAAAAAGTTGAAAATGGATAGTCATTTTTATCTATTGTCTTTAATGAAACCTTCACACACACACACACACACACACACACACATATATATATGTATATATATATATATATATATTGCTCTTCTAACTTAGGAATAGAGCACTCTGGTAGATGGGAAATGTATGCGTGAATAAATATATCGCTTAAATTCAACGTTACTGACCGTCCAGTTCTGTGTGAGGCAGAGATAAGATGCCAGCCCCTGGGTCTGAAGTGAAAGTTTCGATCCAACCTTGTTGTACTGGATGGGATAATGGATAGTCTATAGCCACACTGAAGAGTTCTAATACAACGAAACTGCTGTCTGTAGATGACACAATTAACTAATTATGTATATATATATATATATATATATATATATATATATATATATATATATATATATATATATATATATATATATATATATATATATATATATATAAGCGTACGTGTCTCTGTCTATAAGGATATACAGGCCTAGTGAATCACTCATTTGATGCCGTAGCGAGATCAACGTCTTTTGGCAGCAAGCTGTATTGGGGGTGATGAATTAAATAATAGTGAAAAAAGGGTGATCAACGAATAAGGTTCTGCTATTAACTTTTGTCAGGTGGTGATCGCTAAAAAAGTCTGAATGTTTTCATAAACATGCGTGAATGCTACCGGACACAAATTAAGGGACCAATTTGGCGTAAATTGAACGGTTCCCCCGCAACTGGGCCCTGTAGTAGTGGGAGAGCCCAAGGACGCATCCAAAGGCTCCCAATATCAATCCTTTTGGTGATTCAGTGGGTGATCACTTTGGTAAAAGGTTTATAGATGCCGTTGAGTTGGCTTATTAGCCTCTAGTTGTTGAGATCTATAGGTTTCCCTTTACATAACAGCGTTATAATTGCTGTGTTCCAATCATCTGGGACATATTTGAGACAGGTTGAATAGCTTATTCCCAAGGGATGACTATCAGCTTTTTTGAGAAGGTTGATAGTGATGTTATCTAGTTCTGAGACCTTTCCTTTTTTTTTGTTTATTTGCTCCTCCTCATAGTAACTTCTGGGACTTCTTTGATGTGGTTTCTCATGTCTCGTATAACTTAGTAATTGTTCCGTGTTCCTTGTTTGGAGGTTTTTGAAGAATTCTTGGACGTGTTCAACAATTCAGTCCCTATGCGCTGTTATGCCTCCATTGTTTTCGAGCACACTAGTACTTACAATTTATGTATCGATCGATAAATTACAAGTATATATATATATATATATATATATATATATATATATATATATATGTGTGTGTGTGTGTGTGTGTGTGTGTGTGTGTGTGTGTATACATATATGTGTGTGTATATATATATATATATATAAGTATAAACGTATTCATCGATTTGGTTTAAATAAACTTGCAAATAATTAGTCAAGAGATTCATTTTATATACATGAGTGGAGAATTTTTAAATTTCTTATAATAAACATTAATAATCATTACAACAATTATTTGCAAAATGGCTTTTCGGCCCACGCATTTTCAGCAGATATATTTGCTTAGACTTACAGAAATGCACTCGCGCAGTTAATGCAACATATTTCAACATATTCTCAGACATCTATGTACATATATGCAATCCCAGAGGTATATTCAGATAACCGCACGCAGAAACACGCTCACAAAACATTTATCATTTCTTTACAATTCATCGACGTACGTTGTTTGAATGTTAGAAATTAAAAATAAGATTAGAATATATATTACATTTTCTATTAAACGTCAGATTTCACTGTATAAAAAGAACAATATTTTCCAACATATTTCAACAAAAAGCGATCAGCAAAACCCACTCTGACTTTTGAAATATTCAGTGCCGTTTGATTTGAAGAAACAAAGAAATAAATGAGCAAAACACATTTTAAACTCTTTGTGAGAAACTCGTTTGATGTGTGACGCGGTTCTTTCCGTTCTAAATGGACTTGTTATGCATTTTTATTAACTTGTTTTCTTTTTTCCTTCTTAGTCTGTGTTTTACTTTCTTGAATGTAGCAATCAGGTAAGTGGCTTTATCAACAATACAGCTTCCTTTCTTCTCTTCTTCCTTATCTTTTTTTCTCTCGCGTTTTCCTTCAATAAAAAAGGCAATTCTTTTTTCTTTTCCTTTCCCCCCTCCCTTTTCTTAATTCTCTCTTTTCTCTCTTTTCTTCTACCCCATACTCCCGCTTTCCTTTTCTTTCTTTCTTTCTTTCTTTCTTTCTTTCTTTCCTTCCTTCATTCTGTTCTGCTTTTTTTTTGTTTCTGAATCGCCAGAGCTCCACAAATAGCCAACCCATCCAACCAGCCAAGTAGGCTGCAGATTCTTCCCTCTTCGCTCGTCCGAGTGTGTTCATGCGTGTGTGTGGGGGAAGGATCACATTTTGGGGGTTAAAATCTTGGAAATAACCATGAGTACACCACTAAGCACCATCTAAAAATGTTATTTCAGTTCTTCAAAAAAGTGCCTTCTTAGGTCTCTCTGGTCATTTTAGACCAACAATGCCCAAATCTTGTGTTTTTTTTATAAATATAATTTTAGATAAAGGATATACTTTTTAGATAATATTTTTGATGGTTAGTACACGCACCGGGTACGATGATTCATTTATGTAAGGTACGGATGTGCATTATATATATATATATATATATATATATATATATATATATATATATATATACATATATATATATATATTGTCTCAGTTCCGTGAATCTTACTCTAAGCACCTCTTTTTTTGCAGATGATATACGTTCAAATGTACATTTCATTGTGATTCTAATCATATGCTTTTAAAGAAATTTAGATGAAAGATCTATTTGTTAGATAATTTTATAGTTTTTCTAAATAATTTGTTATGGTACACAATATTAATGCAAGTTTTGCATACCTAGCGCGATGGCAATTAAGTCCCCTTTGAATGACTCCCTTTGAACCCCGTACAGTCTCTCTTTGCCCCTTTCGAATCAACCAGCGGAGTCCTATCTCAGAATTTTTGAGATGAGGTATTATTATTATTTCTATTGATATTCGGACCATCCTCATCTTTGTTGTATTTCATACAACGTTTCGGCCGTTGCACTCTACAGCCTTCGTCAGGTATCATCAGGTATTCCCAAATCTACCAGATGATATGTATGAAAAACAACAAAGATGAGGATGGCCCGAATATCAATAGAAACAGCAGAGTCCTCTTTCGAGATTGCCATCAGCTGCCTCGTCACCCATTTGGTCCAGTTCCCACTCTGATTTTGGCTTTCAGAAAAGTCAGAAATCTCAGAGAAAAAAAACATCTACAAACATCCAGATTCTTGGGAATCCAGACGTTATTATTGAACCCATCAAAATAAGGTTTTAAAAGCCTTTTAACCAAAATTGAAAATAAAAACATTTTCAGGAGGTAGTCTAGATAATTTCCATTTGAAAACACCAGTTATGTCATCGGTTGACTTAAATTGGTCATATTTATTCTTCAATGGAATTTTTCTTTACATTTTGACGCTACGGCAGTTTAATTATTGACTGTGATGTGAGTCGTTCTTTTCCTTTCAGGGAAAAGAAGCGAAAAAAGTATTTTTGAAAAGGAGAAATAAACATAAACGGGTCGAGTTGGTCACTCAATAGAAAACCGTTATGTGAACAATGTCCTTTGGCAGCTAGCTGTATTGGGGATAATCAATTTGAAAATAAAGATAGAGAAAAGGGTGATCAATGAATGGCTGGGTGTCCACGGATAAGTCAAGTGTACAGGCAGCACCAATCGAGGTAGATGGCTAAATATATGAACATTTACATCTTATTAAGTCTGGTTGGTCACTCAATAGAAAACCGTTATGCACACAATGTCTTTTGGCAGTAAGCCGTATTGGGGGTAATCAATTAAAGAATAGAGAAAGGGTGATTAATGAATGGCTAGGTGTCTATGTATGAGTCACGTGTTCAGGCTGCACCAATCAAGCTAGAAGGCCAATACAATAGACTTTTTTTTTTCAAAAAGGTTTTTATAGGGAGAAAATATTCAATTTACAATACAAGTTTATGCTAAACTAAGCCCTGAGTTTGTGTCCACTCATTTTCTTTAAATTCATTGGTCTCTGCTTCAATGATTACCCCTAACGCTACATGCTGCCCGAAACCTTGATTGCGTGACGAATTCTATTGCGTTTATAACCAGACTTGTTTTTATATAATTTCGCTTTCACACAATCATGCAAAAAAAAAACCATGCAAACATTACAGAACGAAAGATAAATCAAACAAAATTTAAAAATGAAAATAATTGAAAACTCGAAGAAAATTTCAGTTGTGAACTTTATTTATTAAAATGGTTTCGAAAGTGTCGTAAGCACGCAAACACATTTCACCTTTTAAAATTTGTCAGAATTAGAAAACGTTTGAAAACAAAACAAAACAGCACAAAAACAAACAAACAAATTTTTAGTGAATATATGAAAGCGAGAATAAGTGAATTTTACTCGGGAAGAAATTCTTTGTACAGTCATCGAGCCTGAACACAAAACGTGCCAGTACGTTCAAAGCAGAAACAGGCGAAGAAAATAAAGGACTTGTTGTACGAGAAAACAAAATTGTTCAAACACGAATTGAATACAATTTATTTCTAAATGTGAAAGCTTTTTTCCAAGAGGGAAAGGGGGAAGACACTGACAGAAAGGTAGATACAGAGAGAGAGAGAGAGAGAGAGAGGGGGGGGAAAGAGGGATCAGAGAGAGAAAGCATACTCCCGAAACAGGACTATGGTAAAACAGCTGATGAACTCCAAAATCAAACATAAAATTTTAAAGAAGATGCATTGCTTGTATGAATAAAATTAAAATATTACTATATTACATGCACCAAGATGAAGTAAAAATCAGCAATAGGAAACACGTTGAAATTCTACAGTCGACATAGGAACAATATATACGTACAGATACGTTAAGATATAAGTAGTACTGAGACTGACAGACTGCATAAACGAAAACTGGCCAGCAAGCAGAAAAGATGTGGATTCGAATCCCATACGGGGCCGATTTATTTTATTCCCCCAATTATATATATATATATATATATATATATATATATATATATATATATATATATATATATATATATATATATATATATATATATAGATAGATAGATAGATAGATAGATAGATAGATAGATAGAGAGAGAGAGACATAGAGAAAGATCCAAGGAATACTAAACAAGTTTATTTATTTTCGATTCAACAATTATTCATAGTTTTATTTTTTCCTTTCTTTGATCATTTCCTCTCTTCATTATTTTTTTGCTTTCTTCAGTATCATTTTTTCTTTCTCTTCCTTTCCCTCCGTTTATTTTTGACTTTCGACCTTCTTTCCTGGAGATTCTTTTTCCTTGGGTCTTTCTCTCTTTCTTTTTCTTCATGCTTCAATCTTCCTTCTTGCCCTTTTTATCATTACTCTGCCAATCATCTTCCCTTCCTTCATTCCTTCTGATTCTTTTCCCTTCAATCTTTCTCTCTTTCCTTTTCTTCAAGCCACTTTTCTTCTTTTTTTCCTTCCCTTGTTTCATTATTACTCTTCTTTCTATTTTTCTTTTCTTTCCCTCTCATTCCTTTCCGTTCAATCTTTTTTCACTTTCTTCTTTCTTTCTTTCTTCTTCTTCATGCCTCCCTTCTTTATTTTTGTCTTTCATTATTGATCATACCCCTTTCTTCCTGTTTTTTTCCTTCCATCTTTTCTTCTTCCCTTTTCATATCTATCTTCTTTTCCCTTTTCCTTCTTTTCACAATTACTCTCTCTTCCTTTCTCTTCCCTTCTTTCTCTCTCCCTTCTCTCTTCCTCCATTTTCTTATTCCTGTACAGATGATTCGCCTTCCATCCAAACAAAAATGCATGTAAAGCGAAAAATAAAAAAAGATGAAAAACCTGGAAATATCACCAGAATGATACGAACACCTTGTATTTCTGTTCCTGTTTTAACGTCTCTACACATTTTTGTGATTTCTCCCTTAAACATTGAAAATTGATTCTCATAAATACCGTTTCTACTGTTTTGCCAAACACCGACTAGGTTTTGACTCTTTTTTTTTATCATCAAACAACACTGACGATTTCAGAATTCTGATTAAGAGAGAGAGAGAGAGACAGACAAACAGACAGACAGACAGATAGACAGACAGACAGACAGAGAGAGAGAGAGAGAGTTTGTATTCAAACGTCATCTATCAACGAAAGGAAGAAATATTGGAAGAGGGAAGAGTGAAAGACGAAAAGATATATATATATATATATATATATATATATATATATATATATATATATATATATATATAAATAGATAGATAGATAGATAGATAGATAGATAGATATAGAGAGAAAATGGAAATCTATTGACGCTAGTTTTCAGTTAATATCTACATAGCCTCAAATCATATGAATAATCATCTACCTTGTCATGTCATTTATCTAGAAAATATATTGATACTATTTAATTAAGTCAAACCTCCATGGCCGAATTCAAACATCTGTTTGAGTTAAAGGAAAAGTATTTTTTACAAAAATCGAAATATTTTCAAAACTCAGGCTTCTGTCAGAGTGAATTTTGACCCTGATGCAGCCAGTCTTTATTTCTATTTTTAAAAATAATTTCGTTCTTTGATTCATAGATTTCATTTCAACTATTGTCCTGTTTAGGAAGGGCCCAGAATATTTTCCTATGCACACTGCGAATGGTCTTTCGCTTTTGATAAAATTTCTACTCTTTACTCTCATCTCCAAAGTCTTCATCGTCTTTTTTGGGAGTTTGTTAATTTTCTTTCCCTTTAATCACTTTTTGCTTTATTTAATCTGGTTCCAGGGTTCCAGGACATTTCTATTCGTTCGCTTACTTCATTATTCCTTGGTTGGATCTCTTATGAAAATTCATGTTCCCCTTGGTTCATCACAAACATTTCACATTCTGACACTACAATAGTTATTATCATATCACGCATTTGCATGCTCATCCCCAACGTTTGGTGGTTATCCTGGAGATTAAGTGACGGCAAATCTACTCAAATTATGGAGCACCTTTCTCAGCGTGTTCCCAGACCCCAGCACCATCACACACACCAACACATCCACTATCATCTTATTCATCAACTAAATTTTGATAGCTATGAAAATTCATTTTCGATTTCAGCATTATTAGTAGTAGCTGTAATAGTAATAGTAGCAGGAGTAGCAGTAGTATTAAAGTCGGTAATAGCAGTTCCTTTATTATAAAAGCGATCATTACGTGCTCTTTGACTCCCCCTCTCTCTTCCTCTCTCCCCTCTTCTCAATTGAGGAATTCAATTTTTCCTGATTTCAAAAGTTTCTTTCAATACTCTCATTTTAAACAGAAACATCACTCGCTTAACATTAAAGCATCGATCAAGACTTTGATGTTTAAGTATTCATTTATTTTAATCATCACCGTTTTTTTATGTTTTTCTTTGCCCACTTCCATTTCGTAAAATGCTCTCCATTCAAATATAATCGAAAGAAAAAATCTGCTTCTTTTTATTAAAAATAACGAACAAACAAACAAAAAACGAAGGTTCAATCGATTGTATATAGTTTGTTCATCTATGCAGAGAGAAAACGCGCCATGTGGCTGAAATCAAGATGAAGCCAGGACAACAATACGTATCTTTGCTTCCTTTCAAAGGCCTTTTCGTGTATTCGGCCCGACGAGCAGACAACGGTTAGTCTGAAGGGATCAAGTCATACGAAGACAATAAGACAATTAAAACACATTTTATACATTGATACAGGAATTTCTCGCATATTTTGACAAAATCTTTCTTTCTTTTATATCCATAGAATATTCCGTACAATAAACCGTTCACCAAAACTGTCAACATAACTTGGCCGGCTATGTATCTATATATCACGTAAACAAGTAACACCAATGGAGCTATGAGGCTACAAATTTAATCGTTTGCTCTTTATTATGTCTCCAAAAACGTTTCTTTGTAAATTCCCTCCCAAATAGGTTTTTAGAGGTGGGGGTGTTCCATTTCCAATGTAAGTCTATGCTAAATCGATCATTTATTTTGTGCCCACCTGTTTTTGAAAGTTCAGACTTTTTAGCCATCACAGGCCAAACAAAAGAAGTGACATTCATTGATCATCCCCTTTTTTCTGAGTCATGCTTTCAGATGATGTTGGTCACATGACGGTTTCTATCAAGTAACTAATCAGAATTTTTTCTTTGACTTTCGATGAACTACGCCAAGCTGTTGTTTAACCACAGTAACTTTCACAAGATGGAGTGCCTCATAGGGCTAAAGGGCTGAAATTACTCTGCTATTAGCGCTTAACTCGAGAGAGAAGTGGGTTCATGCCTTTGCCTGAGACATTAATCGTAAACAAACTCGGGCGAAACCCGAACTTGGTTCGCTGATTCAATTTTCCGTGCCAGTGAAGTTTACCCCACGCACTTCTCGTTACAACGATCTAATATACATTTATTTTTCCAAACACTCAGAGATGTAAAGATATGAATGCATATGCTATATATAAAAAAAGAAGTCATTTGTTCAGCATTTTGTAGTTGCGATCCTTTGGCAAACGGTCATAGAAAAATACTTTAAGCGAACACAACCAATACGATGAAAAGATTTCTCTTCTAGAAAAGAGGAAAAAATAGGTTATAATTATATAGAGAATCCTAACATAAAGCGTTTTCTATTAGTTTATGACAATAAACAACAAATAACAATCACATAACATAAAGAATATGGCCCGCCAAAAGAGACTGAACAATACAATTCTTCGATGGAGGCTTTTAAAGCTGAAGCTGTCTAGGAAACAATAAGTAGAAGGTAAGCGTAAGCCAACGAATCAGAGAAAAAAAAGATTACTTTTTATATTTCTTCCCGGGACAAAAACGAAAACCACAAAAAAGCAATACGTCGGAAATAACAAGCTAAGTATCGCGTTATTGAGGCGAGATTATCGCTAAGTGCCTTATTCTTCAGTTATGATTGTCATCACTATACAAAGTTAGAATTGTGCCTGCGTGCAGTCCTCGCCACCGACACCATCTTTCAAGTCTTCGCCCACGTCTCTTACTCGAGATCACAGTGTCATCGTTTGTCAGGGTCCGTCATTAGCGATGAGTAGCTTAATGTATATGCCGATCTTTATTGTAGGGCCGATGGAAGAAAAGAAACTTCGTCTTTTCTTTGTGAGCTGTATGTTTTCTATTGAGAAGTCATGGGCCCGGATCGGCGCTAATTTATTTCATG
>OY735228.1:41103761-41131261 GCA_963457665.1 Thysanoteuthis rhombus | reverse complement strand
GTTGACATCATTCCATGTATAACACACACACACACATATATATATATATATATATATATATATATATATATATATATATATATATATATATATATATATATATATGAACTGAATGAAAGTTCAAATTACTATTCCATTATATAAACGACATACTTTCCCAAAAACATTTCTACTGATCATCCAATACATATCTATCTATCAATCTATCACCGTAGGTGTGTGTAAGCATATATATATATATATATATATATATATATATATATATATATGTGTGTGTGTGTGTGTGTGTGTGTGTGTGTGTGTGTATGTGTATGTGTGTGTATGTGTGTGCATATGTATACAAATTGGTTGATCGATAAATCACTTAAGCTGATTTCATCCTAAAGGATGCTAAATGATTATTTGTATTGTGTCGAAGTTTTGCGTCTTTTAATTCCTAAGTGGGAAGACATCCACAAGTAGGCATGCCCTTTCTGAAACGATTGTGCGTGCGTCTACAATCTTGAGCTTAATAATCATATTTCTAGTTTGTTCGTGTTCCAATAAATGTATTATTGTAAGCAAACACTGTCACTGGTAAAGCTGATGGAAAGGTTCGGTCCAAAGTCAAGGTACAACAGATTTGCAGAAATAAACTTGTGATTAAGAAGCCAATCATACGAGTAATTTTGCGATAAAAAATGAGATTGATACTTAAAAGAAAAAAAACAGATTGAGCAAAAGGCTACCCAATCGGTGTCCATAGGACAGTAAATGCAGTAGGAAAAGACCAGGCACAAGATGGATGGAAGAAATAGAAAGAATATGTCAGTAAGACAGAGCTTAGTGCGATCAAGGTCATCATTGAAAGAGATTGAATCGGCCTTTGCACAGCTATGAACCTATGACAGCTGAATATATATATATATATATATATATATATATATATATATATATATATATGTATATGCGTGTGTGTGAGTGTGCGTGTGTGTATTCAAAATTCATAATTAGCGTTGGAAAGCATAAAGGAAGAGGAAAAAAGCGTTATTGTATTTTCCAATCCTTAAAGGTTACTTTTGACTGACACTCATCTGAAGATGATCTGTCAGAAAATGTCCATATAAACTGAGTGAAGATAATCAGAATGAGTTCCAAAAATGTCGTTTAAAACAGCAAACAAACCCGTTGAAGACACATACAGAGAAATAAAGGCGTAATGATCCGGAATGTGCACCAAAACCCTCAAGTGAAACATGTTGCAATACAGACAACTTTGGTGCAATCTTCTTTATATGCCTTTTCACACTCTAGATTATTCGCTAATTATGGGAATTTTAAAATTTTGCACCACCGAAAGATTGTCAACCTTTTTTTTTCACGTCATAAAGAATAATTCTAAAGCTGGTATTGAATTGAATCTTCGAAGGAAATCCAATGTAAATAGAAATTTGCATCATTTTTGGAGGTTTTTGATCCCTTTACTGCAATCATGTCTGCGCAAGAGTTTTCAAGTATGATTTCAAATCAGGACATAATGCTACACAAAAAGACACAGAAAACCTCTTCTTAAAGAAGAAAAATCAGCGAAAGCAGTGGTCAACGGTCTGAGCATTTCATGGGGAGTCTAGGTCTCCAGCAGCAATTATGTCACGTCATCTCAAGACACCAGGGAAGATATTAAAGATTGAAAATTTAGTCCTGCATGGACTTAATGGAATGCTCTATGGCAATGCAAGAGCCCACATCTCTCAGCTGACTGTGCCTAAGCTTAGGGAATCGAGATACAAAGTCTTATAGCAACGTCCAATATTCACCTGAGAAGCCATAACTTTTTTTTACTGAACATATGACCATTGAATCTAAAGCATTTTTATGAAGATATCATATTAGAGGATCATTTGAATGAGGGTATTGCTTCGAATGGGTCATATTTTGATTAAATATTTACGGTTTTCCCTTTCAGTTATCTTACGTTTTGCTATTTGAAAAACAATATCTCATATGCAGAACTCCAATATAAACATGTGCACATCAGTGTATATATATATATATATATATATATATATATATATATATATATATATATTAACTTAAATGATAAAGACAAATGTCATTTCAGAGCTAATTTATTTAAAAGTATCTTATGCAAGTAGAGCTATACAACTGAAGAGTTCCTGTTGCTCCATGTAAAGTCTTTTAAAATAAGAAAAACAGACAAGAGAATTCTTTATGAATGTGATGTCATGTTAGCTGCTGAAAAATAATGTTAATCTAAAAACTATTGACGCTTTCATAGGTAATATGAGTTACAGTAATTCATTCATGCTTGATAATTGATTTATACAGAAAGGTTTTCGCTTGGTGAATGACTTCAAATTAAACCAAATCAAACGTATTCGCTTTTTTCGAAGGTTCATTCAGTGCCCCTGAATCACTTTTCACAAGAGGCAGGGAAAAAGACTGGCTGCTTCATGGTCAAACTCTACTCTGAACGAATCCATTTGAGCCATTGAGCCGAATTTGGAAAAACAAAACAAAAAACAAACAAAAAAAGCAAGCAAATATTTACCTCGCTCATTGAGTGGAGTGTGTGTGTAAAATTTGAAGTTTGTACTATATACAGTTACGGTTGAGAAGAGAAAAAAAGAAAAATAATTATAGTAAAGATAAAAAATAAGGAAAAAAAGTGATAAATTGCATAAAACGGATAAATTTCTTCTATTGCCTTGTGTTGTGTAGAGATCACTAAAAAAGTCCAAAGTTTTAAATCCAAGTCTGGAGATTGCCTGACATAAAAAGAACTAACAAATTTATCATAAACTCTTATTGTAAACTGGACATCCACTGAAAAACTTTTTTTTAACAGAGAAGAGCTGAGAAGAGAAAAAAAAGAGAAAAAATATAGTAAAGATAAAAAACAAAAAAGTATATTTCAATTCAAAGAATCTGTTCAACTGAGCTTCTCATTTTCATCTGATTTCTCTTTTCTTTTCTCTTTCTTTCTCTCTCTCTCTTTTTTGCTCTCTTCATTTATATCTATCTTTCTCTTTTCTCATCTTTTTTTCTCTTTTCTCATCTTTCTTTCTCTTTTCTTATCTTTCACCCTTTCTTTCTCTCGTAGATTTATGACATAGGTATAGACTCTTCCTTTCTCTTTTCCCTTCTCACGCCATCCTTCATGTTGAACTTTTCACTTTCAAGTCTGAATCAGGAGTCATTGTTGTTATATTAGGAAAATAGAGTCAACTCTGTAGGAATTTGACGATTGCAATTGGTCTCTCTTGGCAACAAGTACATAGAGGCAGTGTACATCATCCCCCTCTCTCCCCTACACTCCTGTACCCCAACCATCTGCGAAGACTCAATTTTACAGAAATATTATAAAATAATTATGTACAAACAACTTTTCTGCGTTGGGGACGTAATTAATATTGTGTATTATCCGATCATGTTGCAAGAATGTCAGACGACCGCCGGATACATCGTCTCACGATGTGGATCCCTAGAGATCATATGCAAAACTGAGGCCAGCAGAGAATAAGATAGCATAACAAACTAGACAAGTTTAGTTTGCGACACACATCAAGGTCTATGTCTAGTAACGGACACTATTGTTGATGATTTAAACTTAGGAGGTAGATTGACTGATGTTAACTATCAATATTTGTTAAATACAACCAACTTCGACATTGAGCCACGTTCGAAGGATAACCACTTGAATTCGAACTCATGAACAATGGTTCGCAAAAGGAAGACTCGACCCACTGCACTATCCCACGCTTACCAAATAGGTGTTTACGTCTGTACATATACCGGCATGTGCATTAATTTTCCTTTTTTAGTGTGAATGAAGACAGGTCTGGTTAGGCACTCAATAGAAAACGTCGTATGACTAGGATGCTTTATGGGGGGTCGATTAAGAAAATGAAGATTAGGGGGATCAATGGATAAGTTAATCCACTTGCCTTTTGTTGAGTAATAATCACTAAAAAAATCTGAATTCTCAAAAAACGAACGAGAATGCTTCTGGACATAAACCAAGTGATCGATTTGGCATGAATTTACTTTGCAAATTGAACCCCCACTAAAACTTATCTAAGGGATGAATTAGAAATTAAAAAATATTTTTGTAGACATAATGAAGAGTAAGTGTTGGAAATTTTAGTCCTCTAGGACCATTGGTGCGTTATTCATAGATACATAGCCCGCAAGCCCGCTAGCTAACCAGCCGGCCAAACTTGAAAACTGAAGAAACCTATTTTGGCAGTTTTGGTAACTGTTTCAGACGGTTTCTAATATTCACTAAGTCTACCTTAGTCTGACACAGGGCCACACTAACGGGGCACTTGGAAAAGGGGAATGTATACATATTTATAAATGCAATTATATATACATTTGTAGATTTAGATAGATAGATATATAGATAGATAGATACATGCCACCCTTAGTGGTTGGTCATTTGTCCGCACACAAGTATATGTGCACCTATGTCGCTGAACACCTATGTATGATTCCCCGCACACAGTAGGCCACAATCAAGTAAATGTATTCATGTATATGCTTGCGTACACATATATGTTCGTTTGAGGGTGTGCTTCTTTTTGATGTGCCCCTTATTGGTTCTCTTAAGTAGATGAGAAGCGCTTAACAACTCTCTTGTGTTTGGCGCCGAATGCACCACGGGCGGCACCGTTTGTCTTTTGCTAACACAATGTCTTCCGTTGATAATTTCCTTCTTTCTTTCTTTCGTTCTATCTTTCTTTCTTTATATCTTTCTTTTGTGCTTTCTTCCTTCCTTTATATCTTTCTCTTTTATTTCTTCTTGTCTTTCTTTCTTTCTTTCTAACTCTTTTGTATTTTCTCGTACTTTACTTTATTCTGCTGATAAGCAGTAACTTCCCCTGATTATCATACCTTCTTCCTTTCTTTCTCTTTGCTTTTTTTCCTTTCTTTTTCTCTTCCTTTCTTCCTAAACCTTTTGTGTTTTCTCAAACTATTCTTTATTTTCTCTTCCTAGTCTCACTTTTTTTTTCATTTTGTCTCTTTCGTGTTCACTTTTCTTTCTTCCTTATAATCCAACACACTTCTTCCTCAAAGCTTTCTTTCTTTCGCTCGTTCTTTCTTTCTCCCTTTCTCTTTATCTTTCTTCCTTTCAACTTATGTGCTTTGTTCTCTTCTCTCCTTATTATTCGACCTTAAAGATGGGCACAGTCCCCTCTGTTATAAATGATGATTTTTCACCCCTTCCATCCTCCCTTCTTTCTTTCTTTCTTTCTTTCTTTCTTTCTCCTTTCGACTCATGGGCTTTATTCTTTTTTTCTCTTTATTCTTCGACTTTAACAATGGGTACTTTACCCCTCATATCAAATGATAGTCGTTCTTCCTTTCTACCTTGTCTTTCTTTCTTTCCTTCTCTCTTTCTTTGAACATATATTCTTTGTTTGCTTCTCTCTTTCTCCTTCTAATACTGATACTATCCTTTTTCAACTTTAACGTCCTTCGTCTTTTTCCTCCCTTCCTCCCTACTAATCGTCCACTCAAACAATTTCATTCTCTCTACTTTCCTCGTTTCCTTCATATTTTTTCTTCTTTTAGTAATCTTTCTTCCTTAGGTTCACTTTTATTTCTTCTTCTTCTTCTTCTTCTTCTTCTTCTTCTTCTTCTTCTTCTTCTTCTTCTTCTTCTTCTTCTTCTTCTCCACACTCTTTTCTCATTTTTTTTCCTCTTCATCTTTTTATCATTACTTCCTCACTGCTATAGCCTATCCCTAATTCTTTATTCTACCCTTTTTATCTCCTTTTCTGCTAAAAGACTTGATTTGTAACCGTAGTTCAGCACCGCCATTCAACTAACAAAGTCGCTGAGCCATCGGAGTTTCGAGAGCTTCCCTTCAACCTGCCTCCAGTATTTGAAAGCACAAAACTTTTTACCCCTTTTGCTCCGGGTAGCTGAAACCTCTTACCACCTGGTTTCAAAGAATTCGGGTTAGGATATTTTCCTTTCACAATCTTTTGAGGAGTAAGATCTTTAAGATGTTCTTTGATTACGAGAGTTCCTCACTTCAAGTTGATGCCATTGGCTTACGCCCCGTACCAAACCGTATTTAATGTAATGATTAGTCTCTTGCGTAGAGATCATATCCACACTTCTTTTCTAACTTTGAAATATTGATCCCTTTCTAACGAAATTTTTTTTT
Source organism: Thysanoteuthis rhombus (assembly GCA_963457665.1). Taxonomy (NCBI): domain Eukaryota; kingdom Metazoa; phylum Mollusca; class Cephalopoda; order Oegopsida; family Thysanoteuthidae; genus Thysanoteuthis; species Thysanoteuthis major. The sequence continues at coordinate 41,125,083 of OY735228.1, read as the reverse complement.
GAAAGTTGGCTGTGTATTCAAAATTATCTCCCTGATAAACCTTTACCAGTGGTGGTTTCATTAAATGTAAGTTCCGTATACTTCCAATACTTAGTGGTTGAAAAAAAATGATAATAAACCCACTATGTTTATACATGTGTGCGTGTCTTTATTTGTGTACGAGTGTGTGCGAGCATGCGCGTGTAGTTATATATCTGTATATGTTATATTACACGTTTATGAAAATATATCTAAATATCAGATGTATATGTATGGTTATGTGAGCATTTATTCATGTGAAATTACATATTTATATATACATATATATTTACATACACATACATTCACAAATATATATATATGTATATGTGTCGATGGAGTAGAGAGCAGAAATAGCTATATTCATACTTTTCCCAAGGCTGAAGTTCGAATTCGTTTTGCCTATTCCGTTCATAGAACCGTTACTCTATCCTACATACATACATACATACATACATACACACACACACATACGGATTTTGGGTTTGAGCTAATGTATATATGTGTATGAAAATGCATATTTGCCTCCTCCTCTCGCTTTCTATCGATATATCTATCTCTGTGTATGCGTGTGCGCGTAAGTGGCTGCGCATGATAAATGCCCAACGAGCCCCTTTTGAAAAAAGTTGAGAAAATTGCTATCAAAGTTTGAACAGCTGTAGCCCCCAAAAGTGTCAACGGGTTTTAATCCTTCTTAGATGTGCGTGTGTTCACGTGTTTGTTCACACGTTTATGTCTTCCAGCACTCCTGGCCATACCGTTTTGGGGGACTTTTGGGGACCTCATTCTTACGCATATTACTGTGAATCTTGAATACGTAATATTACTTGAACTGCTTTTTTTGATCATTTGATATATACATCATTATCATTACCACATCAGTCTATCATCACCCGTCGTTGGATATAGACACTCCCAAGGATTCGCCACACCTCTCTATTGTGGGCGACGCGGAGCCAATACTTTCTGAACTTGTCCAATTCATTTCATCATCTTGTATTATGCCAGCCTCGGTTTTGCATGTGATCTCTGGGGATTCATTTGTTAGTCGCAATCGTTTGTCTGCCATTCTTGCAACATAAACAGTCAATCTTCTCCTGAGTTTACTAAAGGATTCTATGATATATCTGATTCCTGTTTTTTCTCTAATATACTATAACGTCTTGCAATCTTTCTATGTGATGTTAAGCATGATTCTCTCTTGTGCATATTGCATGGTTCTGAGTTTGAAGGTTAGTTAGGCCCCATGTTTCTGCTCCATAGATGACTATCGCTTGGATACGTCGATTGCATCCCCCTTTTCAGGACTAGTGGGATTTTATTGTTCTTGAGAGTCGAGCTTTCTCTACCAGCAGCTTGCCAACTTAGTGTGATTGTTTGCTTTATTTCTTCTTCCTCTGATAACTTCATGGAGATTCATTGTCCTCGGTAGATGAAGAGTTCTACTTTCTCAAAGCTTTGCATATTTGATTTCGATCGTTGTGTCTTAGTCCTCAACATGTTTGTTGTACATGACATTCGTTTTACTGGAGTTCATATCAACTTTCTTACTTTCTTCATTCAGTTCGTCTAGCATTAGTTTGAAGTCCTGAAGGTTCTTTGCGAAAAGGACAATGTCGTCCGGAAATCTGAGAATGCTAAGATATTCATTGTCGATTCAGATTCCTGTATTTCTACGTTTTGGAAGATCATCTCGAGGCTGGCTGTGACATTCATAAACCCACTTATTGCGTTAATAAGCAAAATATGGGTGCTTTTGTTTGTTGAGAAAAAACGAAACATCTAACTTGGTAAGTGTTCAAGGTTCAGAGTGATATGCACCAGAATCATCATGCAAAGTGTTCAAACTAAAAAAATAAACACCCCAAAAACCCCCTGATCTTCTTAGCTCTAAATATAATGAAAATGTTGCCAGCGAGAGTCAGTAAGATTTTGAAGGTCATTGGACACTTAAAATACGCCGAGTACCTTTTTTTGCTTGATCATAAAAACTATATCTATTGTGATAACCGACGTGATTTCAATAAGTGAAAGATTGAAATAGTGTTATACAACATAAAACAGGTTGTGCGTTTGGCAACTATCATACGCAGCTACTTACATATTTAAGGGAACAATAAGGAATGGAAAGACCAAGGAGTAAAAGTACATGGAGTTTGTTGATTAATTAATTCATAAATGAATTAATTAGTATACTATACATGTTTCGGAGGGGTTCCTATTTTCAGCAGCTTATATGTACTTTTTTAGTAGTTAAAAGGTTTCAAATAACAAATTCAGCACCATATGTTTTGCTTTGAAAGCAAAAATGGAAATTAAGAATGAAGATTCCTGGAAGGTCATGGTGGTGGGTCCAGACTTTATCATATATATGAAGAATCTGTCGTGGTTTTCTTGGATATTCTGTTGGAAGTAGTAGCAGCAATTATGGGTATTATATTGGTTTGGCTGATCAGAGGAGTAGGGCATTCCTAAAAGTAGGTCATCATATATTTTGGAGTGTTGGGTAGTAGTTAAGTGTTAGTCTATTTGGGGACTTGATAAGTTGGGGTTAAGGCTATCTCTAGTGTTAATCAAGGTAGTGGGATTAGGTTAGAGGCAGACTTTGTTATGTATAATTGAGTATCAGTTGGGAAATTAATATTCTTTATCCTTAATGATCATTGTAGATGTTCTTAAAAGTCTGATGGCTTTGAGAAGTATAGGTGAAATGCACAATATCTACGAAACTATAGGTATGGCTCTATGAGACTGCATGAAGTCCCCAACTTAAGATTTACGTAAAGCAAGGTTAGGTAAGGATAGGGTAAGGTAAGTTTGTGGCTATAATTATGTGTTGGTGGAAGTCAAAATTTTATACGTGGGGTTGTTATGGGGAATAAAAGTATATATATATATATATATATATATATATATATATATATATATATATAAAGGAGTGTTTGGGCCTCAGCAGAAGAGTAATCTAAGGTGCAGGTATGAGGATGGTGTGTCAGTGAGTATAGAGTAATCATATGTGAGAGGATAATGGTGTTATAGACTGGTGTGGTTCTAGAATTCTAGTCGTGTCGGGAGGTGTACTTTTTTTCTAATCTCTCAATAGTTGTGAATCTAGCGCCTGTGCTAAAATTGTGGCTGAGGTAGTGTAGTTCTACTGGAAGTAGATTGGGATGATTAGACGATTTAATTATGTGCCTATAGTCATTTCGTCCAATGTTGCATTACCACTCAGACTTGCCTATGTATTGCAGTTTGCATCTATCATAATGAGAAGGTGGATGAAATTTTTGCTTCTACAGATAGAATGATGGTAGATGTAGAAAGTCTTGTTAGTGGTAGAGCTAGTAAAGGTGTAAGTGTGATTAAGGTGGTTGCATCATAGACTATTTCTATCGTTGCAGGGTTGGAAGAATTCAACAGTTTTTGGGTTGGTGTTATATTTATGTATAAACATTCACACATAAAGGTCATAGAACTGAGCAATATTTTTCTGTCTGTATTCAATATATATATATATATATATATATATATATATATATATATATATATATATATATATATATATATATATATCAATTCAAGATAATTCACCCATAGGGCTCATTTAAAATATAATTAATGGTGATTTGTTTTAAAAAAATAGCTGTGAGTATTTCGTAAACATGAAACGAAAATTTCAATTTGCAATAAAATATCTTTTATCATATTTTTTAATGATGTATAATTACCCAAGGGAATAAAAATAATTATTAATGCTATTCTTGAAAATATTCCAAAATAATTTTCTAATGGCTTACTCAAATTAATTATTTCATAAAAACAGGTTTGGCTTGTCATTTAATTGAAACCGTCATTTGACCAATGTCTTTCGGCAGCACTCTATGTTGGGGGTGATCAATGAATAAGTTTCATTTGTACCATTCTGTTGGGTGGTAACCATTAAAAAGTCTTGATTTGCAGGAAACAATGCTACCGGGCAAAAACTAAGGGATAAATTTGGCATAAACTGACACGGCAAAGTGAACCCACCATTAAAAGTCTATTTAAGAGGAAAATTGAAAAAACTCCTTTTGTAGACATAATAAAGAGTTAATATTGGAAATTTCAATAGCCTGGCTCCGCTGATGCAGCCTTTAAACGTAATTTATAGATATTATTATATATAATCAGCCATCCGTTGTCGATTTAGATGTTTTTCCTATTTTGTTCTTTCGTATTTGTGAGTCTAGAGTTGACAATATTAACTCATTCTTTTTTTCTTCACTTTTAAAGCTTTGTGTTGCCAATAGATTCTTATTTGATAGTAACTTCCAGAATCGAAAAATTGAAAATCACATCTCAATTGTCAATTCTGACAAGCCAGTCAGACAGATCATCTTGAAAGCTGAAGAAACCTCTGTAGACTGTTTTGGTAACAGTTCTGGTTGACGGCTTCTAATAACCAAGCAAAACAATACATTTCCAAGATTCCCGAAAACTACGTATACGTCAAACTGCTTACCTTTTTAAGTTTGCCTGAAGCATTTCTTTTGTGTACCACGAACTGTTAATTTGTTTTACTTTCCCTCCAGTTGAATTGTAAGCTAACTTAATTAAAGTTGTTTTAAGGCGCTCAGTTTTGAAAACCGTCATCTAAACAGACACTAAAACGACCAATATAGGTGTCTTCTGTTTTTAAGTGGGTCTGGGCAGCTAGCTGACTTGTCTTTTACATCAAAAGAGCTATAGAGAACTGGAAATTTGATTATTATGTTTAGGAAAAAAATGTTAATATTTCAAAGTCCCAAGAAAAAACAAAACAAAAAAAAAAGTTTTTAGTTGTTTTGGGGGTTCAATTTACAATGTAAATCTATACAAAATTGGCCCCTCCTTTTGTGTCCAGCAGAATTCACATGTTCTTTGTTTCTGCTTTTAAAATTCGGACGATTTGTGATTATCACCCAACAGATGGCGAGAGAAATAACTAATTAATAGATAAACCCTTTTTACCAATTTCAAAATTGAGCACTCCCAACACAGCATTCTATCAAAAGGTGTTGACCATGTAACAGTTTCTATTGAGTGACTAACCAGACTTGTCTTCGTTTGATATTTGGGAGGATTACCACGCCCTCAACTATTTCCTGTAGGTGATCACATATCGCCATTTAGTGATTGACTTATTGATAATTACACTAAACGTTCAAATGCAGTTCAACATATCTGATGTTCGTTTTGTACTGATGTTCCTAGTTAAGACGATAATCGAACATTACCTTTAAACCAGATATCTTGTGCCTGGGAAGAGACGTAGAGAAATAACAATACTTATACACACAGAACCTTACACAGGAAAACATATCTATACGCTACAAACCATTAAACGAAACAGTCACCAAAACTGCCCCCAAAAGTTTCTACTGTTTCCAAGTTTGTCCGGCTGAGTAGCTGTGTATGTATCCTGCGTCCAGGCTGTACCAATGGAGCTAGAGGGCTAGAAATCAGAACAGTTGCTCACAATTATGTCCAAACAAAAATATTTTTGCAACAACCCTTAAAAAAGCTTTTTAGTGTTAGTTCAATAAGCAATGTAAGTTTACGTTAAATTGATCAAAATTTGTGCCCGCTTATTTTTATTTTTATTTTTATTTTAAATGTAGACTTTTCAGTAATCACTGACGAAAAAAAAGAGTGAAGTAATTTATTCATTGATCCTTCCCTTTTCCAATGTTTTATTCCATCACCTCCAACAAGGCATACTGCCCAAAAATGTTGGTCATGTGACAGTGACTAACTAGACTTGTTGTATCATGTTGATACGGAAGTTCCTGACAGTTATCTTTTGCAAAAAGTTAATGAAATCTTAGAAGCGACAACTTTTTCTCATTATTATTTCTGCAATCATTAAACAGTGGCACGTTGTTTACAAGCCTTGGGAAAAATCTAAAATCTAGGAAAAAAAAAAAAAAGATTTCACCCACAAACCTATGGAAAAGAACATCAGTCAGCATTGAGAAACTTGTTTGATCTTGTCCAACACTGGAAAAAGTAAGTAACTGGCGATGAAAAAAATGGATTTATTACGAGAATCTAAAAAGAAGAAAATCGTTTTTTGAGTCGAGTTAGTCTCCAATATTTCAATCTAAATGGAATGTCGTAAGGAAAACGTTCTCTGTGTTTGTTGGAGTCGGCTGGCTTATTTGAATAACTCATTGTAAACAGCTATCAAAAATGTATTTTCTCTAATAGAAAATAGTCATTAGGATACCAACTTTCCTTCCCGACAATTCGAACCCTTTTTTTCATCTTCGAGGTAATCACGATATTTTGGCCGATCCATTTCCACAGCCCTCTCCGGGATGGCACAAGGGCACGACTGTTGAACATCCAGGGAAGATCGAACTCATAAGCAGTGTCATTCTTGAGGAGGATACGCACCATTGCTCTAAACCAGATCAGCATTGCACGATTTTATTCGCCTCTCGAAGAGAGCAAATGCGAGAAGGCTCGAGCTTTAATTTGGGGCCCACACGCGCACATGTTCGTACAGACAAAAATTATCCAGTTCCCACTTGGCTCCGCGATCTTCACGATGGAGAAATGTGGCGGATCCTAGGGAAGATCTACGTCCAACGACGGTCGTGAAGAGACTGATGATGATGATGATGATGATGATGAAGCTTCTCGGATTGATCATGACCCTACTCCCTAAATTAGAAAAATTCAAAGGTACGCTTAAACTATTTTCTCGTTCAATGAAAATATTGTTCTTCTATTTACTTTCGTATATTTGCTGTTAATACGTTTTGCTTATTCACCTAATTTGATTTGGGGGTGGGGGGGACATTTCAAAATGTATATTCTGTTAATTTCCAATATACTTAATTTTCTGATATTTCAGTTTAATCAAAAACTGTCACTTGAGAATTTCAGAATTTGACTACATGATGGAATATTTGTACCAATATTAATACTTCTCAGCTTAACCCGATGGAGTTTGGGGCTTTGTATTCGAGATTCGAATTGCGACTAACTAAAATATGAGGTAAAACGTTGGACTTCATATAATTATTTTACGATTATCTAATTCCGATCTGACAACGCTATTGATTGCAAAATGCATCATCGAAAATGCCCCCTATATATTTAACCACTGCCTTGCCATTGATTTATACGGGAAACATTTTTTAGTGTCCCCAGAAAATAACATTCTTCCATACCTGGAACTTTAGACTTTCTTCCAAAGCTCTCTTTCACATTCCTGATATCTTTGGACACATGTTGCTAACAGTTGAATTAATTAATTAATTAATTAATTAATTAATTAATTAATCAACAGTTGCACATAATTGATCTGGATAAAGCAGAGATGCTCACAGGGTTCAAAACCCTGGCGGTTTGATGATTTTCGTGCAAACGAAGTTGCGTAAGGTGAATATACATGAAATGGCGACATGCAAGAATTGTTTCATAAAATTTCCGTTAATTTCTCCTGTTTTCACAAAAGGTTACGAATACTTGGTTCAAGAGTATGTAAGAAACGTCCCACATATAGGAGTTTCAGCTCTTCTTCTTCTTTTTCTTCTTCTTTTTTTCTTCTTCTTCTTCTTCTTCTTCTTCTTCTTCTTCTTCTTCTTCTTCTTCTTGTGCATATATGTCTAACCTTTCTTTGAATTATTGTCAAACTCCTAGAGTTGACTTTTATTATCATGAATTCGTCAGACATTATAGTTTAAGACTTTTGAATTTAAGACGTGAATGAGAGAGAGAGAGAGAGAGAGAGAGAGAGAGAGAGAGAGAGAGAGAGAGAGAGAGAGAGAGAGAGCAGAAAGAGTGATGTCATGTCCTGTCAACTCGGTATGTTTTTGTAAACGTTAAATTTCTGCTACGAACGATATTATTGACCAAGTCCTCTTATTGAATTTTGACTTAATTTTTGTTTCAACTATGGTCGACTTGTTTTATTACAGAAACTACAAATAAATGGGATACGTAGTTTTCGAGTGATATTGTATGAAAAGAAAGGATCTCTGTTTTGTTTACATTTGAGATTTTGATGAAGCAATAGAGTTTGATGCTTGCACAGACAAGCTTTTCCTCAAGACTGTTTGTCTCGTTCAGAAATTGTTTTACATTTATATGTCTCAGAAGTTTCCCGTGTCCGTTCATTTCAGCGATTTTCTCAGTGTTTTTTTATTTGTTGTTGTTTTGTTCGCCCCAGTTGGTTCCTTTCATTATTGGCTGCTTTTCTCCGCTACAAATGCCACAAGTTTTCGATCCATCTTCATCTGCTCCAAGAGTTCTTTTTTTTCGATTGAAACACAGAACAGTCGGGGAAAAAACAGTCACTTACGGGCAAACAAGAAAAAAATGCATATTTATATAGGAGCTCAGAAAGGCACTCGTTGACGAGGAGAGATGAACCTATCCATTTATATAACTGATCGTAAATCTGAAGCTTTGCAAAATAATAGATAAGTATTATTCTATGATATTCCTTCCTTTTCGTTAATCTTCGTTTTTTTTTCGAGCGAACAAATTTTACGTTTTCATTGTATCATTCATTGTTTACGCCGCAAAGCGGAAGGGTGGATCATACAATATACGGAACATTATTCAATTGTTCAATAATGATTAGCTACCGAGCCTCCGTGTTAAATACTTGTCAACCTTCTAGAGAGGGTTTCAGGTTCGAATCTTGGCGAATGACCCTTCTATGATTTTCATAATATCACCCATTTTGGTATAGGATCTCTAGAGATATACCTTAAGCCTGTTCCAAAGGGTAACAAAAATAGAATCTACAGGTCTAGTTAGTCATGCAATAGAAACAGTCACATAATCAATCTCTTTTGGCAGCATCTCGTCTTAGTTGATTGAAAATTTGGAAAAGGGGTGATAAACGAATAATTTACTTCACACACACACACACACACATACTTATATGTATATCGGTGTATGTATGTGAACTGTATGTGTCAGACGTTACACATATCTATGTTTCTATATATGTGTGAGAGTGTGTGTGTGTGTGTATGTGCGTGTGTGTGTGTGCTGTGTCCGTCATACGTTATACATATCTATATTTATACATGTGTGTATGCGTATGAGTGTGGGTGTGAGTCGTGTCTGTCATACGTTACACACACACACACACACTTATATATATATGTGTGTGTGAGCCGTGTCTGTCACACGTTTTGTATCAGTAAATGCATTATCATATGAAATGTGTTAGGCGAGGAGAATGCTTGGAATATATGAAATAACCACAGTCCTTTCGAAAGAATTATTTTTCTTTGAACTTTTCCCTCAAAATAATGTGCTGTTGAGGTGAACGTTTCAAAGTTGCGTAGCCAAGACTGACAAGGCCGTCGGTTCTAAATTCGTGGGAGTCTTTTATACTGTAGACAGAAAGTGCATTAACTCACTGTATCTAGTTATCTACACAGAGAAAAAACTTATAATTCCTCTCATCAGACGCTAAAAATATTTTCCAGAACTGTCCTTTCTACTGACATACTCCTTGCATTCTTAGTACTTTGTTGGAGAAAAAAAGGGAAAAATAATCAACAAGAAAACTTTGCCGAAAACCAGCAGAGGTCGTCTCATATCACTTGGACGATCCACACCACGAAGACTATTTGTTGTTCATTTCGTCTCGTTGAGTCGGTATCAATGTAAACAGATTTATTATGAAATCGATCTGGTATTGTGCGAGTTGGACATAAAAGTGGCCAAGACTGTAAAGAAGAAAAATATCTTTGTCACTTACAAATCTGTTAATTATTTTCGGGGAGAGGCAATATTTTATGTTATGAGAGATTATTGCATTTTTTTTTCAAGCTTTTACTTATCTCTTTTATTTCTTTTTTTTCTCGTTTCTGCTCTCTAGGCATAATTATTACCCTTTCTTTCTTTCTTTCTTCCTTTCTTTTTTTAATTTCTTTTTCCCCATGTCTTTCGTCACATTTTCTGCTTGTAATCTTTTTTCATTCTTTCTCTCTTTTTAAAATTTTTTTCTCCATTATTACGTTCATTTCATTTCTTTCTTTCTCTTTCTTTCAATTTTATGTTATTTTCTTTCTTTTTGCATTTCTTTCTTTCTCATCTCTTTTGTCACATTTTCTGCTTGTAATTCCTTTTTTTCTTTATGTTTTCTTCACTGTCACTTTCATCTCATTTCTTCCTTTCTCCTTCTCAAAATTCACGAAATCTTCTCTCTTTTTTCTATCTTCCTTTCTTCTTCCATTTTACCTCGTTTCTATATTCTTTTTCATAAAATCAATGTTATTTCTTTTCTTTCTTATCATTTTTATCCCATTTCTTTCTTCTTTTCTCTCCTTCCGTCCTTTCTTAAGGTATTCACTGACATTGTTTTTTCACCGTTTGTTTTCTTGACCGAACCGTCTCATTATTTACAATACAGCCATCTGATGTTGAATGAAAATGAATCTAGTCGTACACTGCTTCATAAGCGAGTCATAACATTCTATAGTTGCCTTTTTACCTTTTATCAATGTATTATTGTATATTTTCGCCATTGTAAGCTAACATTTAGACTAAAGAGAAATATTTGGCTTCCATTTCTTTCTATCCACTTGCCTTTGTGTATTCTCTTTCATTTCAATGTTTATTTCAAAATAGCTAAGAATGCACATATATCTGAATTTTCATAAGATGATTTCTTCTTAAAAAAAAGGAACACATACACACACACAAGCATACACACAGACACACACTCACATAAAAATGCACTTATACTGGAGGACGTAATACATTTGGCATAAATATCTACTTGTATCACTTTGGAGTTCGAGCTGTTTCTTCACATTCTCTTACTAACTTTGAGGCTTGATAGTTCACTTGTTAAAAGCTGTCAATACCGTGAATAAATGTATACGTCTCACTGATTCCATCTCAGATTTTATTAATAAGTGACTGAATTTGTTTAAATGGAAGAACTATTGCTTCAAATAGTGGTTAAGAGATTATATTAACAAAATTGTTTCCTTTCAGCAGAAGAGTCCATTGCTACGTAGAGTGAGAAAAACAGAAAAAATCACATTGTCCATTATATATGAATTAGAATATGCCTGTCTAAAATGACAGTATCAATTATGTTTGGATCAGCATAATAAAGCCTAAAGCTAATTTATTAGGTAATTCAATTCTAATAATTCAGGTATCCTAATTTCAATTTCCTTTCAAAGTCTCAACTCAACTAAAGCTGTTTTAATGAGTGATCCGACCTTTAATCTTAAGAGTTTCTACGGCTTAATATTTATCATGTGACAAATGGAAAGTAAATCAGCCAATGAGATCGCCCCATTTCAGCGCAAACAAACAAATAGAAAAAATGCATATAAGCTCATTATATGGTTAGATTTCAGTCGATAAATCACATCTTTATTTTTCTTTGTTTTAGATACAAAAATGGAATGAAGGACAGGAGGGAAGAAGAGAAAAAGACGAACCAAACTGGCAGCCAAGAATAATAGAATAAAAGACGAGAAAACAGTTGTAAATCTACAACAAAATCAGAGAAGAAATGAAAGGAAATAAATAACTAGAAAGCAATCAGAAAGTCCATGTCAAATCCATTGTCAGGGGAAGTAACTGGGCATTGATCCGCCCTGAAATCACTTGTTTTGGACCATTGTTCATTCTATCGATTTTCATTGAAATTAATTGAGAACTTTGACATATCGTGTCGACCGCCATGAGCAAATATATAAATGTATGAGAGAAAATGTAAAAATATTTCTCAATCATGAAATATATTCCTGATTCCGTCTCAAAATTCATCCATTTCTTCCAATAGCCATTTCCCATCATTCCACGAAATTTCATTGAAATTTTTCGAGTACTTTTAGAGATATCGTGTGGACAGTCAAACAGAAATACGCGACTGAATGCATGAACCTCTTCAGATTTACTGGCAGGTGTAACATGCGAAAATAAAGAAAGTAAGAAAAACGTGAAAATGAAGATAAAAAAAGAATTCCCAGAAAAAATAAAAACTAGTTAAAAAAACAATACGGAAATAATTTGATGAATAATTTAAAAAAAATATTACAAAAGAAATCAGAAAAAAATCGAACAAACATTTGAAAGAATATAACAAAAGAAATCTGAAAAAAATGTAACAACAATTTGAAAAAAATGTAACCAAAGAAAGGTATAAATGATAGGGAATACATTGCACATAAACACATTAGATATCACGTTTTAGAACCTGCAGACGTCATATTACGGGAGAGATAAAGAACAGGTTTGGTTAGTCACTCAATGTTGGTCATTGTTTTCACTTCATTTACTTCTATTTCCTAAATCTCTTCCCCTCTTTTCGTCTATCTTTTATTCACTTTGCCTTTCATATCTTCTGGGATAATATTTCCATGCTGCTATTTCATTCACCCCCTCCTTCTGTTTTTCTTATCAAGTCTCATTTGTTATTGCTTTCATAGGTTTTCATTCCAAGGTTACTTCAATTACTGCTTGCTTCAACACCTCATCATAAAGTTTTTATTTGTGATCATCCTTATTGCCTTGCATGTGACCTTTCCATCAGAAAAGAAAATAGTTTATTAGAGAGAAAAGCAAGCAAGTGTAAGATATATCCCAGAAGCCATTGGTAAACGTTAATGGAAATGGGCATGCCATGTCGCAGGGAGTAATGGACCTCTCGACTCAAAATATAGATCCCTGAAGATCGTAAGCGAAGTTCTGTTCGGTAAAAAAGTATAATAGCTTTGATGATCTGAACCATTTCAGAATGTTTTCGCGCTGTGACGCTCAGAAGCGAAAAAACAAAAAACAAACGAAAAAACAAACGAAAAAACAAAACAAAAAGAAAACATAAACGAAACTGATGGACCATTGGAAAGGCTTGCATCAAACAAGTGACTTCAAATATCTGCTGCTGCTGCTGTTGCTAAGGATGATGATTTTTGCATTCAAATTCTTCCCCCTCCTCTTTTTCATCACCTTCCTCATCATCACTCGGTCCTCCGAGCTCGAATTGAAAAACAGATAAAAACTTCTGACCGAACCAGGAAAGAATATCAACGAGCCCGTTAATAAAAGAACAACCTCCCTAATTGAAGTCGCAAATGTGTTTAAACCAATTTAGGAACAAACCATAGGAAAACTCCCAAAGAAACTAAGAATCCATAGAAAAAACGCAGAAACCTCAAGCCACTGACAACAACACGAGAAAAGATCGAAGCAACAGAACAGAACACAACCATCCAAAATAAACAGAGAGAAGATTTGAAAAAAAATATTCGACAGCAATCATTGTAAACATTTTTGAAAAAGATAGGGGCTTCAAAATCATTAAAAATATAACCACAAATAACTGCAGTACTCAAAGAAAAATGGAGACCTAACAACAGATAGGGAGAGAATCGTCAAACGCTCATAAGAATTCGACAGAAACCTCTATCCCTCAAAACAAGGGGCACAGAACAATTAACAATATATTCATTTCACGAGTAATCAATTTGGTGATTTTCCAGTGGTTACTCTATCAGAGGCGAAGTAACCAATCAATCGAAGAAAAGACTCATGGACCCAATAAAATCACCAGCAACCTACTGAAAAAAGCTGCCATAGTCATCAGTAGGACACTAGCCATTCTATCCAACTTATGTCTCAAACAAAGTAAAGTCCTAGAAGATTGGGACCCTGCAATCATAACGCTGTTATATAGAATAAGCGGAATCCGAAAGATCAATTAGAGACCAACAAGCCAACACAATTGCATCTGCAAACTTTATACCGAAGTGATCTTCAACCAAATATTTTATTTCTTCTTTTGGGAATTCAATTGAGATTAGTTTTTCCCACGTAGATGCAGTGGTTTACCCTCTTCAGCACCACGTTTTAGATTTTGATTGTTGTGTCTTTGAACTTCACGTGTGCGTTGTACATGACATTTGTTTTCCTCGTGGCATTTCATTTTTTTTTTTTTTTTGCTTTCTTCATTCAAATCGTCTAGCATTATTTGGAGATTATGAAGGCTCTCGACAAAAAGGATGGTGTCATCAGCAAACCTGAGATCTCTTATGTATTCGCCGTCGATTCATATTCCTTTATTTGCCAAGTCTAAATTCTGGAAGATCCTCTAGAGGCAGGCTGTGGGAAGGTCGAATGAAATCAACATCAGCAGCAGCCTTTCAGCGTCTGTTGGACATAAACCTTCTCCAAGATTCGCTAAACTGCTCTATCTTGGGCGTCAAAGAGCCGGTACTTAATGATTGGATGAAATTACTTGATCTCTTGAATTATTAGAGTTTGGATACATTCACTAATCCAAATTCCCCCGAGAAGGGCTCGAAACCAAAGCAAAATACTAATTCATAAGACAATATGCGCTGTAGCTAGGATTAGTGTGTTTCTAAGATTGGTGTCACTCGGGATGGTAACTCAGGGTGTCACCTGCAGTGTTTCCAACTCAAAATTTTATCAAAATACATCGATCTGAAAAATAGTCAAAAAACGCCCAGACACGCTAAAAATACTGTTCTGATCATTTTAATAGTTAAAAATGGTTTGGGAATAGATAAAAAAGCATTAAAGTAGCGGTCAATGCTGAATATTCGCGCAGCCAAAACATCACAGTGTTACCCCACTGATGGTGTCACGGGGACGGGTCCGCCTCCCGACCGTACGATTCAATGATCACGTTCAGGAATTGCGAAAACAAGAGCTGTCACTTGACGCTTTTCTTTTGTATTTGATCCAATGCATACCTTTCAAGACAATGCTCACTGGCATCAATGCGTTAATATACTGATAAAATCCATGATACTTAAATATATATGGAAGCATTGATCTACTCGAGATAAATAGAACTTCACAATTCGATTTTCTAACAGTCTGATATCAGCTTCCGATCGTTCAGTATAAAGTTGTTTTTGGCTCTGTATTTTTTTGGACGAGCCAATAACATTACATACAAATATTATAATTTCTTCTTTTTTTTATCTCCTTTTAAATTACTTTCTTTTTCTTTATCCCCATTCCGCCAAACTCTTCCTCTTCTTCTTGTTTATTCTCCTTTTAAATTACTTTCATTACACCCACTTCTTCATTTTTTCTCTTCTTCTATTTTCTCCTTCTTCTTTCTTCTTACTCTCCTTTCAAATTGCGTTTTTTTCTTCATCTTCATTTAGGCCACCTCTCCTCTTCAGCCTTCTCGTCCTACTCCTTTTCTTCTTTTTCTTCTTTTTCTTCTAATTGTTTTTTTTCTTTATCTCCATTGAGTCTCCCCCACTTTTTTAAAAACTTTTTTTGCTTTTTCTTCTTTTTTTGAATAATTTTTTTCCCCCTTGATTTCCATCTGGCTTCCATTCTTCCATTTCTCCCTCTCTTTCTTAGTAAGGTGTTTCTTCGTCTTCTTCTTCTTCTTCTTCTTCTTCTTCTTCTTCTTCTTCTTCTTCTTCTTCTTCTTCTTCTTCTTCTTCTTCTTCTTCTTCTTCTTCTTCTTCTTCTTCTTCTTCTTCTTCTTCTTCTTCTTCTTCTTCTTCTTCTTCTTCTTCTTCTTCTTCTTCTTCTTCTTCTTCTTCTTCTTCTTCTTCTTCTTCTTCTTCTTCTTCTTCTTCTTCTTCTTCTTCTTCTTCTTCTTCTTCTTCTTCTTCTTCTTCTTCTTCTTCTTCTTCTTCTTCTTCTTCTTCTTCTTCTTCTTCTTCTTCTTCTTCTTCTTCTTCTTCTTCTTCTTCTTCTTCTTCTTCTTCTTCTTCTTCTTCTTCTTCTTCTTCTTCTTCTTCTTCTTCTTCTTCTTCTTCTTCTTCTTCTTCTTCTTCTTCTTCTTCTTCTTCTTCTTCTTCTTCTTCTTCTTCTTCTTCTTCTTCTTCTTCTTCTTCTTCTTCTTCTTCTTCTTCTTCTTCTTCTTCTTGCTGTTCCTCCTTGCTCTGACTACCCTTATGTTTTGCTAATCAACTTCAGGAAGTTGAAACTAAGCGGCTCAGTTTAATCAAACAATGGTTTACCTGGAAAACGAATTTTGTTGGATTTCTTCCCAAACTCAGTCAGTTGGGACGGATAAAATAGGTAAAAAAAGAAAGAATTTTTACAGAAAATATGGCCGCGGCAAACATTTATTGATCGGCGTCTTTTATTTCTGGAAACCTGCCTTGGCAAAGATAGAGAGCTCAAAATATCCGAACGAAACAACTGCCAAAAACAAAAAGAGTAACATACGCAAAACAGGTAGAAGGCTAGGAAATGAAATAAAATAAAAAAAATACACTCAAAGTTCTCAAACGCAATACAAACAACACAAAAAGACCACTCAATGAAACAAATCTTTAAAAGCAAACCCACCCAAAAACAAATCACAAGACAGAAAATGAAGGTCTATGAGAAACGCAAAGTGAAGACAAAAAAATCGCCTCTACCGAAACAAACTCAAATTTTTCAAGAAAAATGATAAATAAATGAATATAACAAAAATACAATAGGCCAAATAAAAGAAAGAACTATTCACCAAAGTGTACACACATGCGCGCGCACACACATATATTTATATATATTTATACGTTAAAAGAAAAAATCGAAACACCAATAAGCATAAAAATAAAACGAAAAACCTCTTCCTATTTCTATTGATGCATAGACCTACGCATGCGCACACACATGCGCACGCATACACATGAACAAGAAAAAAAAAAAACGAACATAGCCGCTGCAATCTTTCTCGTCAATGGTCGCACATTATAAATAATTCGCCGATAATTTAAACAATCGAAAAGTCTCGCTCAAGTGTCATTCCTAATAGTTACTTGATGCTTCTTGTAACCAAATAAGCTTAAATGATTGTATTCCGAATCTCAAGGATATTGAATGCTCCCCTAATAGGTTTTGCCCTGAGCAAAACACAGGAATTTAATGCCCCGAAGTACAATTTTCTAACTTGAGTAGAAAATTTTACTCCTTCCCAGTTTAGCTTTGTTTCGATTTTCTTTATTTGTATTAATGGAGACCATTTTACATTTTAAGGACGTTTTTATTCAATTTTTGAAAAATAGTTTTTGAAAATATCTTTCTCGTTTTTTTTCTCTTTTTTGCTGCTTCTGTTCAACCTGTTTTTGAAATCAAATTTCTTTTACTGTTAATGTAATGTTTATTTCCTTTTTTTTTATATTCTAAATTATTTCTCTCTCTTCGTTTTGTTTCTTCAACCTGCGTTTTTCTCTTTCGAATCATCTTCTTAGCCCGTCCCTTTCTTTTTGACTATTTTTCATGATTTTTTCCTCCATCTTTTTTTTATTCCTTTCACTTCTCAGCTTTTCCACATTCCAAGCAATCTTTTTCTGTTCTAAGCTTCCTTTACTTCTTCTTCATTCAATTTTCTTCTTCTCCCTCCATCAACCTTCTTCTTCCGTTTTTTCATCCTATAAGCTCTACCCCCTCCTTCTTCATTAACCTTCTTCTATTTTTCATTCAACCTTCTTCTCTTTCTTTCTTCTCCACCTTCTTCTTTTTCATTTTTGACCTTTTTCTCCTCTTTCTCCCCCAAACCTTGTTTGTAATCTTCTTGATTTACCTTCTCTTTCTATCTATTTTTATTCTCCTTCTTCTTCATTTGACTTTATTCTTCAATTTCCTGCATAAACCTTCGTCTCATTCTTTTTCTTCATTCATACTTCTTTAAACCTCCCCCTCCCCTCCCGTCCTTATTCTTCATTTAACTTTCTTCCATAAACCTTCTTTTCATTCTTCATTTAACCTTCAATTTCTCCCATGAACTTTCTTTCCGTTCCTTTTCTTCATTTAACCTCCTTCTTCTATTTCTTCCGTAAACTTTCTACTCATTCTTTTTCCTCTAACTTACCTCATCTGTAAACCTTATTCCTATCCTTCTTCATTAACCTTCTTCTTCTATTTCTTCCATAAACTTTCTTCTCATTTTTCTTCCTCATTTAACATTCTCCTTCTATGAATTTTCTCTTCCTCCTTCCTTTTTCTCCATTCAGCTTCCTTCTTTTGTTTCTTCCATAAACGTTTTTCTTCTATTTCTTCCATAAACTCTCTCATTCTTCTTCATCCAACCTTCTCCTTTTATAATCCTTCCCTACCTCCTTCATTCAACCCTCTTCTTCAATCTATCTCATAAACCTCCTCTCACTCTTCTTTTCCATTTAATTCTCTTCTTTTAATTCTTCTATAAACCTCAATTCTTTTTCCTTCATTTAACCTTCTTCTTTCATTTTTTCTTCAACTTTTTTTAGCCCACCGCCATTTCCTCGACTTTCTTTCCCTCATTCCACCCACTCCTTCATTCCAATCACTTTTCCTCCTTTTTCACTTTTTTCCTCCTCCCTCATTATTCTTTCCTTTCCTTTTCTTTTCTTTCCTCGTCCGCTCCCATCATCCACTTTTCAATTCAGGGCCATATTTCACCATTTAACAAAATCAAACAGTAATGGATGCTCTTATAATGACGATACACTTGATGTCTCTTCAACTAATACAACATACCATTGGCCGGTAATTGAAAAATTTCCCGTTCAAATATTGCCAAATGATCTACGGCACTTTGTCAAATGAAGACGAACGAAGCCCCTCCTTTTTTTTACGGTCATCACACCCCAAACCAACCCAAGAAAAATCACAATCATTTCACCACCCAAGGCGCACCAAATGTATTTATTTTTCCAGATATGTCGTCGGCACTTTACTCTGCAATGATATTACACTCTTTTATTTCTGTTAGAGACTGACAACCAAAACTGTCACCTTAACTGTCAACAGTGGATTTAGTCTGTTTCTAAATTGGTCTATCTGGCTATCTCTCTCTCTCTCTCTCTCTCTCTCTCTCTCTCTATATATATATATATATATATATATATATATATATATATATATATAATATATTCATATATATATATATATATATAATATATTTATATATATATATAATATATTTATATACATAATATGTATATACATAATATGTATATATATAATGTATTTATATATATATATATATATATATATATATACCTCGCGTAAATGCTACAATTGAGCTATGGGGCTGAAAAATAAAACAATTACTCCTTATCATGTCTAGGATTTACGTTTTTCGTTTGTTTTTTTTTGTTTTTTGAAAATTCCTTACCCTAACATGGTTTTAGTGAGGGATTCAATTTACAATGTAGGTTTATCCTAAATTGATCCCTCAGTTTGCACCCACTTGATATTTTGAAAATTCAGACTTTTTTTTAGTGATCACTGCCCTACAAAAATCGAGAGAAGTAACTTATTCATTAATCTCTCACTTTTCCAAATTTACCAATTGATTCTCTCAAGCAAGACATGCTGAGACATGCTGCCAAGGGACGTTGGTCACACGATGGTCTCTATGGAGTAACCAACCAGACCTGCTCTTTTTATTGCTTTTTGAAAAAAAATTCAAAAATACTGGCCTGGAGATATATTAATGAATAGTGAGATTGAACGAACAGGAAGAAACGCGATTTTTATCTCCGCGTGAAAGTAATTTGCAACTTTCAAAAAACGTCAGAGGACCGTAGAAAAAAAATAAATGGGCGATTTGAATATATTTTCCCTACAAGTTCTGCTGATGCTAGTGTTATAATATGTTTAGTTATTTGTTGGGAAAATATAGGAATTGGTTCGAGAAACGAAATGTCCGTATAGCAATTTCTGCTAACTTTGTTTCTTTTTAATGCTACATATTTATAGGAAAAATTTACGGGATTATTAAAAAGGAAAATAGCGTCTAAAATAGTATACATATACTGGTTCGAATCATTTTTTCTCCCCATTGTTATAGCCTTTGACTTTTTTTAAAAACACTTTTAGGGAGGATTAGAAACCGTCAACTAAAACTGTCAGTGTAGGTCGTTTCGGTTTTTAGCTTTGGCTGGCTGACTTTTCATGTTTGTACATATATATATATATATGTATGTGACTCGGCAGACGTAGCTTGATTTCGGTGATCTCACAAGAACCGGTGTATCCAACGTGATTCTACCGCCTCAGAATACTATGTGTCGTATGCGGCAACAGCATTGTTCTACGGCCGTCTCAGTCAATTATGCTCTGCAGTCGTTTAACACAAAATCGTGGCAAGTTAGTATCTGACAGTACAACCGGCCCCTTTTCACGCACACGCTGATCCAAGGAGGACACAAGGCAGTGTGCTCTCATAGGAACCGCTGAGATCAAGTGACATCAAGGTTTCACCCTACTCCGGTAGTAGATTCCATTTTCGTGCAAGATAGGCAAGGAAGTTTATCGTTCAGCTTATTGCACATTTAAGATTCTCTCCTTCGTTCTCATTGTTATAACGACTGATAAAAACTGTCCTATGAAACTTTGAAGTTTTTGATACCAGACTGACCGACAAGAAAGTGATAACAATTTATGTCATAGTCCCAGACGAGCGGTGTTTTGAGTGACGTATGTCCTCAAACTCATCAATTCCGGTTCAGGGAGAAGGTTCACTCAACTTTTATTTAAAAAATTCCAATGACTCGAGGTGAGGTAATGAGTCCTCATATTACTACAGGAGAGCAACAATGTCAAATTATGTAACAAATAAAGCTACTGTCCGGAAAAGTGGTAATTGAAATCCACTGCCTAGATGTTCTTAGATGGTTTTTAATCCAGATTTGAATGTTTTGGATTGCATCTAGAAGTCAGAAATTGCTATTCAGATTAAAGAAAAAAAAAAGAATATTTTTTATTCAAGATTTTGACTATTTTACATGTAAACCTGGACCCAAATTTGGCATTAAACCTGAAAAATATACTTATGTACAACAAATATGATGAGGACAAAGATACAGCGATCAAAATCGAGAACGCAGAACTAGAGAAAGTAAACCACTGCATCTACTCAGGACTGTGAGTTTCCATAAAGTCATCAAAACAAGAAGAAATGAAGCAAGCAATCGCACTAAGTTGGCAAGCCTCCAGTAGAGCAAGCTCAGCCTTCAAGAACAAACTGAGAACCACGCAACATGCTCATGAGAGAATCATGTTCAACCTCAAATGGAAAGATCATCAGACAGCACAGTATATTAAAGAAGAGATATGATAGGAACAGTTTTAAAAAACCCTCAAATGACAATGGGATGGCCATTTTGCAACAATGTTGGACAACCGCAGGACATCGCAACTCATAACATGGATCTCCAGAGATCATAAGCGGAATCGTGGCTGATAGAAGGAAAAAAGATAAATTCAGGAAGTACTCGCCCAGCGATACCCATGATATAGAGATCTGGCGAATCTTGAGGAAGGTTGTCCAACGACAGACGCTAAAAGGCTGCTGCTGCTGCTGCTG
>OY735228.1:40988761-41098761 GCA_963457665.1 Thysanoteuthis rhombus | reverse complement strand
CCTTTAAGGAACTTAATCTTAAGTAATAGGTGCCTTGATTTGTTCGTTATCAAACCAAGTTGCATAATGGCCATTACGATCAGGGAATCTGAGCGGACAAGGTCAGTTCACAGTCAAACAGAAATACTTTCGAGCCGGTATATACATGAGGGATAAGCATATACATACAAATTCCATATTAGAATGTGTGCGCAATGCAAACACACACACACACACACACACATATATATTAGTTAGTGGACGATAAGGAAATTGGTAGTGTTTGAATCAAATTTATTATTGCAATACGCTTTGGTTTTCAACTTACTAATTTTTAAAAGAAGCGATATTGAAAAGTTCGTTTTATAATGAATAATGTTAAGCAATATCAAACCACGTGAGCGCAAACGTTAAGTATTTAAAACTACGAAAAAATTGCGGAGCAAAAAAATTATTCTTATATCCAAAAAATAAGAGGGTATATGAGCAATGATTATCATGTAAGTGTAATAGATTTTACTTAAATACTATTTTCCTTATTATCCACTAAATGATATTGTCGGATATCGTATCCACACAATAGTCAAACTCGTGTTTGGTGTCATGAATACATTAAAAAATCGATATATAACCGGACAGAATGATTATAAATTGCGTTATATTATATTGAAACTCTTACTCAGAATGATTCCCCGTCATTACACGGTTGATATATCACTTGGCCGAGACAACGTAAATCAAATAAACAATTAAACAAAATGGGGCTGCTGCAAGAATCGAAAATTGTTTTTCTTTAATTGTTTATTCTATTTACGTTGTCTAGACTAATTATATATCAACCGTGTAATAACGGGAGATCATTCCAAATAAGAGTATCAATATAATATAACGCAATTTATAATAATTCTGTCAGATCATATATCCATGCCTTAATCCATAATTGTTGCGTTGAAAGAAACAAATAGAGCAGATATAAACCGTGAATAAGCAAAAATGAGAATTTGGAATTGAAACAGTTATTTGTGCCTTTGCATTGCCGGCAGCTGTTTACTTCAATGGTCAGAGCAACGCAACGTTGAAGTGGCTACCCTAGCGGTCGCAGGTTCGATACCTGCAGTAGCTCCATTTTGTTTAATTACTTATTCAATTTACGTTGTTAAGGGCAAGTGATATGTAATCCGTTTAATGACGGGAGAACATTTCGAATAAGAGTTTCAATTTAATATAACACAATTTATAATCTCATACATATATATGAGAAAGAAACATGGCTATGGTTTTTCGGTAATAAGATTCTTCACGATACAAACTAACAGTTCAAAAATGTATACTATTATAAAAGTTTTCCTGTTTGAGGGTTTGCATACGTGAATGTTACCCCAACACAGCAAAAACAACACATCGTAGGCAGTGTTTTGTCACCGTTATACCTTCGACATGCGCTAAATTGAAAAATAAAACAAATAGTGATTTGCAACTGATACATGATGTTTTAGGAGGGCTCCTATTTACGATGGAATCATAAAGCTGAACTAGCCCCTCATTTTTTATATAGCTGTCGCAACGTCGTGCGAAAACGTTGTGACGTTAAAAAGAACATTTATTCTGATCACAACTTTTAAAATGTTTTTTTTATCACCTTGCCAAATTTTCTGATTGCACTTTTTTAGAACTTGTTTCCTCCCTTGACTTCATTTTCTGATATTTTTAAAGCGATTATTATACAAATTGAACCTTTATAGATTCACCATTAAGATATTCTAGAGTTCGTTTTTTTCTCAGGAATTCAATTGATCAGATCTGCTATATTCTTTTGTTGAATACCAGCTCAACCTGCATTAAAACACGAAGTAAGGCATATTTTTTTACCAAGCTCCCCGGACATTTCCCTGATTCCACGACCCCAAATAGTTTCGACGTTCAGTAGGACCCATATCAGCCACTTCGTAGATCTTCAGACCCGTCATAATGAATGCCATTATCCGTGTCTAAGTTACTTTTATTTATCCATTAGATCCTTTCATTTATTTATTCATAAAATAAAAGTGCATCGTGGGCATCTCCGTAAACAATTTACATCAGAAATACTTATCCAACTTTGAAATATACATTATTTCTAGTTGTAAAAATGTACAAAACCTAATGAAAAATACTAGCCTACCAATGCAGAGGAACATTTGTCAGGCATATTTCATTTATTTATTTTCCCTAAATGCCCCTCTTGCCCCACTTTCAAACAGTGTACTGTTTTTATCCAAATAACCATCAGTGGAATTTTGGTAGACTACGGCCAACAGCATCAAGCACACCGGATCTTGCAAAATCACCGAAGTTCAAGCAATGTCGAGCTTGGTCGTAACCAAGATGGGTGACCGCCTGGAATTACCAAGTACTGTACGTGCTCTTCATGAGTTTCAGAGGCTGGGATAAGGATAACAACACCAGATCCAGGAAACTCGAATACAGAAAAAAAATTGTCACTGGCTTATACTCCTCATGGTGCAAAAGGCTCAACAGAAGAGAATTCTGGAAGAAATCATTCTTAGCAGGATGGATAAATATTTTTCTGAATTGATATCCCTCATATTTGCTCACATATTTTTTGTAAGTATGCATAAGTGAAGGTCATGGCAACGTATTTCTCAATCTACGCTTTTTAACAAGCTAAACAATTCCAGTCATGTCAACAAGAAGGGGAAAATATGAATTAAGAAGAAGGAGTGAATTTGACGATGGCGGGGAAATATATCTTAACCGGAAAGGCATGCTTGGCACTCTTTCGTTAATATAAGTAAATTAGTTTTTGCACAAATTGACGACTTTAATTTTATAATAATTTTAGTAAAACTCAACCAAATTTAACGAAATTCATGCCGTTTTATAGAGACCTTTATTGTGAGTAACATCCTCAATTATAGCGAGTCACAAAAATTGCTCTAAAACGTTACATATCTTTGAGAAATCTTTACTTCAAACTTGAAAAGGTAGGAAGTAAATGAATTGCACCAAATGTTCCATGTACACTTTATTTGACCGTACAAATGTTCATTTTCTTATAAAAAAAACGAGAATTCCCTAATTTGTAAACGTAAACAAGAGTTTTAGGGCTGGAAATGAGGAAGATTTTGAAAGTCAGGCATAAAAGATCATTAGAAAAAATATAATTAGTATATATGTTTCCGTGGCGTATTTGGTTATGGCATTAATTTCTTGATCGAGAAATCGATGGATTGAATTAATCTGTGAACTGTTTTCATTCTTTAAACAATAATATTCATAGTTGAGGACGTCGTGTGTAATTGATAATATTAAAGAAAACAGGACCAGTAAGAAAAATACGTACCAGCGCAATGTGTTGCTATTGTAAAAACTTTTAAAATACAGAACAATAATATTTTAACATAAAGTAGATGAGAAAATAGACGAAAAACATATTAATGCTGTGGCGAAATTGAACTATCTTATTTCACAAAGTTTAGTTACGTATAGATACATGTCACAAAACTAGTTAATTTGTGGTACTGCATTAATATTTTTTGTCTTTTGTCAGTATTTTTATTTTTATTTTTTTCAACAGAATTAACACACCTTGCAGGTGTACATTTTTCTTATTGGTTTAAAGATGATTTAGCCAATGGCTTATAAACTTGTTCACCTGGAACTCAGAGGTTCTATCATTATAGCAAAAGGAACATACAAAAAGAGAGAAAAAAGAAAACAAAACTTTATTTCATTTTCGAACATCTATTCTGCTTCATAATTTGATTTCCTTCATAGCGTCTCACCCGTTTATATGTCGGCCTGACTTCAAAACCGGTTCCAGTAGCAAACCCTCACGTCATTGCAACCTCAAATGGAGTTTCAGAAAGAAAAATAACAAATCCTCTCCCTCGACGTGAATATCCGATTCAGGAGGTAGGGTGGTAAATGAAGATTTTTCTGTCGAGGCGGAAAAGCTCTCGATATCTACATATATATTTCTGATAATTTGTCTAATTGAAAGAACTCAGTTTGTGATGACTCGTCTCCGCTGGTCCTGTTGTTGTCGACGTCAGAGGCTAGAGTTGAAGAAAGCGCTAAATGAAACGAGGTGATGATGTTTGCAAGAAAGTAAAAATAAATAAATAAACAAAAATAAATCAAATAAACAAATAGAATAGGCATTGGGGGAAGAAAGGGCCCCGAAATAGAGGAACAGGGGAAGAAAGAGTCGCAGAAAAGAAACCAAGATTCTCCTGTTTTCAATATATATATATACACACACACACACACGTATACACACACACACACACACACACATATATATATATATATATATATATATATATATATATATATATATATGTGTGTGTGTGTGTGTGTGTGTGTGTGTGTGTGTGTGCGCACATATTATTTGTATTAATGGACGCTACCTGCTAAGAGTTTCCCGCGGGAACATGTGGAATCATTAGATTCAGTTGTTCCTTTTGCCCATTTGTGTAATGTTATGTATAATAGATACAAATAATAATAATAATAATAATAATAATAATAATAATAACAATGATAATAATAATGATAATAATAACAATAATATTGATGATGATGATAATGATAATAGTAATGATGATAATGATAACAAAAATCAAAATGATGATAATAATAATGATAATAATGAGGATTATAATGATATCAATAATAATGTATCAATAATAATGATAACAATAATGATAATCATAATGCTAATAATGTTAATAATAGCTATATTGATATTAATGATGATAAAATGACACAACTAATAATAATGATAATAACGATGATAATGATATTGATGATGATGATAATGATAATGAAGATGATAATAATGATAATAATAGTAATCATGACAATGATAATAACTAATGATAATGATACTAATATAATTAAGAAGGGGTCTCGTTAGTCACTTGATGGAAAACGTCATGTCACTAACGTGATTTGGTAGCATGCCAGGTTGAGGTTGATCACTAAAAGCCTTATCTAAAAAAAGCGGATGCAAACCAGGGACCAATTTAGCATAAACTCACTTTGCAAATTGAATCCAGGCCCTTAAACCTATTCAGGGGAGATTTTCAAAAAACATAAAAAGTTTTTTTTTTTACATAAAAAAGAGTAAATGTTCAAATTTTCCGTCCTATAGCTCCATTGGTGCAGCTTGTACACATGGAACATACATAGCCAGCCAGTCAGCATGACCAATTTAAAAACTGAAGAAACCTATATTGAATGTTTTGATGACAGTTTTGGATGATGGTTTTTTGTACACGTATATATGTATAAGCAACACTATATATATATACATATATATATGTATATTGTTTTGATATATATCTCATGGCATACTACATGTATGTAAACACATACAATTGAGGAAAAACAAGTCACGTCTGTTGTTATACATACTGATCCCTTATCTTCAATACGTTCTTGGGTGACCTACGTAAGTAAGCCCCATGTTTGAAAAAATTAAAAGATGTTTCTTTTAAAATAACATACATATACAACACATTAAGACAACACCTTATATAAGGTGACAAACTACATGGAGTACGACATGAACTATATATTAAAATCATGTTTTTAAATATCCGTTTCCTGGTAAATAACTGATGACCCTAACAAGAGAAAACTAACACATAGTACCATAATATCAAAGTATGTGTAAAACAAAGAAACACTGAAGAAAATTAAATAAATTGCATTAACAGATATTGGGAAATAAGTGAGTGAAGTGATACACAAAAGAACATTAGAAACAATTTTTTTAATGAATTTAATGTTCAAAGCTCTAAAAACATTTAGGATATATATATATATATATATATATATATATATATATATATATATATATATATATAAGTTGCATATTATAGTGCAAATACATGCATAGGCTTGGCATCGTTGTTAACAGAAAACATGTTTCAGAGGAAGGGAATGGAGTTATTTCGGATACTTAGGCGATGAAGAAGGTGGTAAATATGAATATAGTATATAAACAAATAAAAAAAATCCATTATGAAAGAAAAGGGAGTAAAAAAAAAATTAAATAATTTCTAGGCAGATGTTGCAAGTGATGAGAATTCAAAATATTCCCTACAGCTCATAAGCACAGCAAACGATACCAATCGTTCTTATATATATATATATATATATATATATATATATATATATATATATATATATATATATATATATATATATATATATATATATATATATATATATATATATATATATATATATATATATATAAATATATATATATATATATATATATATATATATATATATATATATATATATATATATAACGCTTTTTATCAAAAAGTAGAAGCCTTATACGCAGAACTTGCAACAACAGCCAGTTGTTCGCATTACCCGTTTCCTCACTTCCTGTTTCTTTTTTGAATATGATAGACGGGGTGGCTGGATGCTAATTGTAACAAAGATTTTGGACGTTTGCTGGAGTGTGATAGTTAGCAATCCGACTTCGCTAGCTGTTACTTGTGTGTTCAGTTCTGAGTACCCCGCAGCTCAAAATAGGTCAATTATAGTAAATGTTTATTTAGCGTATCTACCCTAAAGACATTGTTTCAAAGTTCAAATCTGACTTGATTCACGCTGAATGCCTCAGTAATGTACCCTTTGACCACCTGAAGCAGTATCTACTTGACCTTTTGAACAATGACCATCTCATATGTATGCCTCTCTCATCCTGATACCAAGCAGCTATATAACATGCACTTTGTTTGATCGATACCCCCGAGTAAGAATACTGACAGATGGCCACGATTTAGGGAGTATGAAAACTCACATGGGCAAACAACCAGCAAATATAACGTGTGCTGTGTCTGATCGATGTCACTTGATCAGATTAGGGTCAGTGGGTTACGATTTCTTGGGCATCAGATCGTATCAACGTTTATGAGCGAAACGCTTGTGTTCGTGGCTGCTAAAGCGACTGCCCATATTCAAAGAGTTGAGCTTTGCCATCGAATGTCTGGAAATGAATCTAAAAGTCATTTCTCTGGTGAATTCCTTCCACGCATGGAATCCTTTCCCCAGTCCAGATATTTACTTGGG
The DNA here is from genome assembly GCA_963457665.1 of Thysanoteuthis rhombus. Taxonomy (NCBI): domain Eukaryota; kingdom Metazoa; phylum Mollusca; class Cephalopoda; order Oegopsida; family Thysanoteuthidae; genus Thysanoteuthis; species Thysanoteuthis major. Next base: position 41,091,681 of record OY735228.1, on the reverse strand, counting down.
ACTGTGTCGAACATTAAAAAACATAACATCGTTAGAATCTCCATTATTGTGGTCTGTTGCCAGACTTAGCTGGGTTTTGAAAATATCCATTACTGCATATACACTTGTACAGGAATACCGTTCCCTTTTTTTTCTGAACCAAATATATCTACTATTTACTTACATTTCCTTCTGGTTCGATCTCTGTCTCTCACACGCTCTTACCCTTCCGCTCATCCGAGGCAAGACGCACACCACTATTTCCAAGATCTTTTGTCTTCGAAATTTTTACCTAGCCGCTGGCCGCTTCCTCCCGCTGTTGTTATGGGTTTGAATACTTGTTGTAAGAATGTATTCTTGCAAGCATCCTCCATTGAAAGTTTTCATTTTTCTTTGTAGAGATGGGGAAAGGGACACATGGTAGAGAAATTTACTTCATCAATTTCATTCATTGGAAAATACGGCCCGTTGCTTCATTCCTATCGGGAAATAACAAACAACCATGTTTAATTACTTCCCTTTCTATCAACAATTTTACTTTTTAACCTAAACCTCTCTATGAACTCCCACCTACACACAAATATACGTAGGCATGTTTATTCATATAAACATATCTAAGAAATAGTTTTTCCCTGTAGATATACACTTACACCCATCTTCGTAATTTTAAACTTATAATAAGCATATATTCTAATTTCTTCTGTGTTTGTTCGTGCTCACACATATCATTGGATGATTCGATTCTTATTATGTCATAATGATGGCAATGAATATTACGTCGTAGAAACTTCTAAGACTTTATGTCCGATCACCCTCTAAAACAGCTTGTGTTGAGTTGAGACATTAAAAAAGACTTACAGTTAGGATACTTGGATAATTAAAAAGATAAACCACCCAAACAAATAGCGTTAGAATCTTCATAGTAGATTCATACAAAAATAATGCTACCTTTCTTGACCGGTATATGCTAGCTGTTTAACAAACGAAGATGCTTTTTGCTCATTTTTCATAGAATTTTACGTTTATCTATTTAGATATTATACTAGGTATGAAAAAAAAACTTTAATATATTGTATAATTTAGGGAAAGGCCATTTGAAGAGTTTTTTCAGGTGATTGAATACCTTTTTGTTTTTTGAGTTTTCAACAAAGAGGCAGCACACATCAACTGAGTGTATAATTCAGGCAAGCGCGAAATTCAACTCGATGTGGTTTCCGCTACTCAACAGAGAAAAGATACGGAAATCCAGCCCTCAGAAGGAAAGAAAAAGATATCACTCTAACCCAGCGTTATAGCGTTGCTATCGCTGGAATATTACATTTACCCCATCACAGTTTTACATTCTACGTATTTTGCTAAAAATGAACATACGCTTTCTGTATCTGTTTGAAAATCTCATAGGTCAATTATCTTACGTTGATAAGTGAAACTATTGTTTAATTTGAGAAAGAAACATAGTCAAAAGATTTGAAATCAGATCTTGTTGTACAAACAAAAGGAGACATATTCTTTGTTGTACTCGAAGGATTAAAGACCCAAAGTATTGGGGATTTCCTTGTCTTTGATTTTTTTTTACCCTGTCTATTCTGTTTTTGTAGCTGTTGAACTAAATACAATGCTGAATATGTATCGGACTAAATGATATTTGCCTATTTGTTCTATCACCACGGTTGGATTAAAGTAGAGAAACGTGTGTAAGTTATCAGCCAAAAAAATATTTTCAGTCTTTGCAACTATTGTCGCAAGGATATGAGAGTGCTGGTCTTCCGATTCGTCTGAAACCCTACGAGAACAGAACATGGTGCAAGGGCGGTTTAATGTGGGGATACCACGCACGAGGACGTATTGGGAATATGTGGAGAGGATCTCTTCAGTCTTTGCAAGTATTGTCGCAAGGACATAAGACCACTGGTATTTAGGTGTCTGGACAAATCTTGAACCCTTTGGATTTGTCTGCACTGAGCAGCACCACACCTCTTGAGGTAAAACCCCAAAATGGGCTATGGCTCCAGGTCAACGTCCGGCTAGTCGTAAATGGTCTCGTGCAAGAAACAATTAAATAAATAATGTTATCAGAAACATATGTTAATATTTTCGAAAGTGGTTTTAATACTTTTCTACAATAGTGATCTATGCACAGTTAAAAATAGTTTCAGTAGAAAAAGAGGAAAACAGAGCAGGAGATAAAAAAAGAAGTTGATGCAGAAGGAGAAACAGATAGAGAATGAAGAGAAGGAGGGGAAAACAACAGAGAAGAAAAAAGGAAAATAATTGAGACATAGAAAGAGAAGAAGGGAAAGAGAAAGAGGGACAGAGGGAAGAATAAAAAAAAAAGTAGGAAGAAAATAAGAAGAGAAAAAAAGAAAAAAGAACTAAAAAAATAAATGCATAGAAAGATGAATAAAGGAAATTAGAAAAAAAAAGTAAAATATATAAGGAAAGAAAAAACAAAACAAACCTGATTACCTAGGGCAAAATTCCACTTCCATTACAACCGAAATTCTTTACAGCTATTCATCATCATCATCATCATCATCATCATCATTAGCAGCAGCAGCCTTTTCGCGTCTGTTGTTGGACATACACCTTTCCCAAGATTCATCAGACTTCACTATCGTGGGCGTCTCGGAGCCAGTACTTTCTGAACTCATCGCCACATCCTTTATCATTTTGTCGGTCCCGGTTCTGCATGTGATCTCTGAGGATTCACGTTGTGAGTTGCAATCTCCAGCAGTCCTCAGTCTTCCATCATGACCAGCCCTTTGCCATATAAATTTTCTTAAGGATTCTATGATCACTCGGACCCCTCCGGTATCTCAGTTTAAGGGTTAGTCTTTTAGTTAGGTTCAACGTTTCAGCTTCATAAGTGACTATATAAAAACCATATAAGTTTAGTGCAGTCGGCAATCCGCCTAGCTATCACTCAATCGTGATTCAAAATGACGGTAGCGGAATGTTTATTTCATAGATAGGTTTGGTTGAACGCGATTGTACAGACAAACAGTGAAGAGTCTACTCCCTTGAATCCGGTGAGGGTTGTTTTTGTTATGGTGACGGAGGATAACAAAGCTGGACTTTGACAAAAAGAGTAGGAGGAGGACGAGGAGGAAAGGAGCAAAACGAAGACATTTTAGAAGAAGAAGAAGAAGAAGAAGAAGAAGAAGAAGAAGAAGAAGAAGAAGAAGAAGAAGAAGAAGAAGAAGAAGAAGAAGAAGAAGAATGATTTAAAAGGTTGAAAAATACAAAAAAAAAGCAAACAAAGAAGAGAAGAGGAAGAAATATGAGAAGAGAACGGAGAGGATTGAAAAAAGAAAGAAAAATGGAAAGAGGAGAAGAGAAAAAGGAAAAGAAAACAAAAAAGAAGTAAAGAAAGAGAAAATTGTCTGGCTAGTCACTCAATATTTTGGGGATGATTAATTAAAAAAATTGGAAAGGAGGGTGATCAATGATTAAGTGACTTGTCTCGCCTATGGTTCAGTTTTAATCACTAAAGTAGTCTGAATTGAAAAAAACAAAAAACAAAACAGGCTGACTCAAACTAAGTGGCCAATTTAGCATGAACTTACATTGTAAAATCGATCCATCTCTCCGAAGTATTTAGGGGCAATTTTTAAAAAAATGAAAAAAGGTTTGTCCTACACACAAGAGTAAATATTAAAATTTGTGGTATCTTAGTTTCATTACTGTAGCCTGTACGCGAAACGCATACACACATACATAGCCAGCCAGACCAAGTTGAAAACTGGAAGAAATCCACTGACAGCTTCGGTTGACACTTCAGAAGAAGAAGAAGAAGAAGAAGAAGAAGAAGAAGAAGAAGAAGAAGAAGAAGAAGATGGAGAATGAAGCACAAAAATGAAAAAAAAAAAAAAGAGACAAACACAAAATTAATTGAACGGAAGACCCGAATACGATACAACAAAAAAACTTTGTCAGGTAAATTAGATCGACAAACAAATAAGTTCTAATCAAAAAGAAGCAAAAGGATTAAAGAGCGGAGGCTGTTATATACAGAATGAGGATGTAGATCTCACGTAGATTGTTTGAGTTTAACGACAGACACCGAGGCACCTTTGCCAATCACTGAACGAAGATAACTAAACCCTCAAACTTTTATTATAAGTATGATTCAGCGGTGAAACCAGCAGTCTGAGAACTGGAATATGCAAGAGGTTGCTTCGAATTCCGTATCAACACGAACTATGATGAGGAAGAGAGATTTTCATACCGAATCCTTCATTCTTTATCTGATGGCCCCTTCAGCCCGTGCGCCAATCGCCCTGGGCTATTTGCTTCTGTCTCTAACCACATTTTGCTACTTCCTTGCAATGCTTTTTATCGTCAGTTGATTCTATCACATCAAGGGTCTTCTTCTTTGCGATTTCTCAGAACACCAATACCAATCTGCTACCTATTTTTGTTTTTTAAAAAGAATATATATATAAGTAAGGTAATTAATAATCCCAGGGGCAGTTACAGATATGAAAAAAAAATCCTTCATTCATCTGAAATGTCCCTCAGCTTTTCATGCAAATTATTCTGGGCCATTAACTTCTGTTCCTGGTTACAGTTCCCCACTCCCTTCTTTTGTTCTTATCACTTGATTCCGTACCTATCGACGGTCGTCTCCTCTTATGATTCTGTGCTAATTGTGATGTCCATCAATTGTTTGATATTTTTGTATTTCGTGGCAGTTCCATTTCTTTGCAATCGACCTTCCAGATCGATGTCTTTGAATTTGCTGGCATTTTTCATCTGTTCATTCAGTATATGCTCACGGGGCGATATATCGCAAAGTGAAAGATGGCTAAACCTTGCTCTCCTTTTTTTGCCAGCGTGCGTGTTTTTTTTTTTTCGTTTATCATATCGGACAAGCACGAAAAGAAAAACAACGGTTCCAGTCTAAGTATGAGTTGACTTAGTGTTTTCTCGTAACAAGAAAAGCAAGAACAACCCACACCACATTTAGGGGAGTAAACTCTTAAAACTTTTGCTATCATGTCACGTTAAACCGAGGTAACATGTTTAAAAATCACGACTTTATGATTACAGAGACGGCTCTTTTATCAACCTGTCCAAAGTCTTTTATACATCACAGTAATCATCTTCAGTCGCAATAAAAGTCAGAGTTCGACCCTCCGGCCGCCGAGTCTATCTTGCAGTCAGCCAATTGTTCATAAAGTTCATAAAACTTGATCACCTCACCGTGGATGTTTGTAAGCTTAATTGGCAGAATATTACTACGGTACCCTTGTGCGGTACTAATCTAAGATTGACAAATATCGATACTCGCTATGAAATAGTAATTGACATAGCGATCTCATTTCGCACCCATTACTACTGTAATGAATTTGATACTCACTAGATGCCCAAAACTTATGGCCCTGTGCCAGACAAAACTTTGCTTAGTAAATACCAATATCCCACGAGACTTACGTGAAGAATATCAACGGTTCATAAACTAGAAAATGAAATATATGAAATAAATTTTCCATTTTTCATAACTGTTCAAGGAAATTATCAAAAACGATCTAGAATTCAGCGAAGAAATAAGAGTAGTTAACGTGATTGGAGTACTCGTGCTTATTCAGCTGATGCATGTAAGTCTTGCAGTCCATTGAATGCGAGCTTAAGCCTGGATAATCTATAAGAGATTAACAGGATTTGATCCCTCATCTTGAGATAAAGATGAAAGAAAATACTAATAAAATATCAATCACATTGGCTAGTACAGCTGCTACTAATGTATAAACAATAACGAATATTATATTAAGTTAGTCATTCAATAGAAATGTGACCAACGTCTTTTAGCAGCATACTGAGTTGAGTGATAAGAAACTGGGGAAAGAAGTGATCAATGAATAAGTAACTATTCCAGCCTCTTGTTGGGCGTTGATCACAAAGATTTCAAAACCAAGCATGAACATTGCTGAACGAAAACTAAGGGACCAATTCCGTATTAACCTCTGCTTATAATTCTATTTGGGAAAAAAATTTACAAAAAACAATTTTTTTTCTAGATGTAATAAGGGGTAAACGTTTAAATGTTCGTCACAGTCGCTTTATTAGTGCGACCCGTGCGCATGATGCCTACATACACACCCAGCCTGCCAGCCAGCCAGCTAGCCAGCCGGACCAACTATAATTGAGGTTGACTACGTCGATGTTGACACTTTCAGTTGACGGTCTCTTACAGCACTGGGTGAGGTCAGGGGGAATAAGACATTGGTTCAAGGGTTAGACTTGATATTCTGCATAGCCACCAAGTAGCTCAGATGGTGAGAGCAGCTGGCCCATCTATCCAGGTTCCACCACCACCACCATCATCATCATCATCATCATCAGTTTGTTAGTGTCCGTCACTGAGCCGATACTTACTGAGTTTATCTTGCTCGTCACGCCATCTTAATTTCTGTCGGTCACAATATCGCATATGATCGCTCGGGATCAACGTTGTGAGTCTTGATGTCCAGCGCTTGTCTCAAATTCTTGCAACATGTCCAGCCCATTGCCATTTGAGTTTTTTTTAAATTGTTTCTATGATATCTTGAACTTCCGTATTTTTTCCAATATACTGTGTTGTCTTATGATCTGTCAATGTTCGGTTCGGCATGATTCTTTCATGTACGCATTACATGATTTTCAGTTTGAGGGTCAGTCTTTTGGTTAGGTTCCAAGTCTCTGCTTCATAAGTGACTTTCGATAGAATGCATTGGTTCTACACCCTTCATTTTAGGACTTGTGGGATTTTTTTGCCCTTAAAAGTCAAGGTTGCACTACCTGAAGCGTTTCAACTAAGTGTAATTCTCCGCTTGATTTCTTCTCTTTTTGATGACTTCATGGAGATTCACTGTCATAGATATATGTAGTGGTCTACTTTCTCCAGCTCTGCATTTTCGATTTGATTGGGATAAAAAGAACGTGAATACCAATTCTCACTACGACCATATTCTTTATTTTCCGATCTGCGCTGTTCACTTACTACCGTAGAATGAAAACCCAAGCAAAGTTACGATAAAAAAAGCAACTAAACTATTTAGATGATAGTAAATACTAGTCGAAAATTGATAAAAATAACTCTTCATAACTCTAATTCAAATACTGTAAGATTTGTGCTGTGCTCGCAAGTCATTTTAAGTGATCTTGCTAATGGCTCCTGAAATACAGCCTTGTGCCAAATTTAGCCGATTCCAGCTTAATTTCAAAATATTTTGAAACTCACTCTTTTATACAATAACAGCAAAAAAGATCGGACAAATTGTTCAAGCATTGTCTGTCGTCAAAGTTTAATCAATTCTTCTGAAGTCTTTCAGAACATCCATTAAAATCAATCGGAAAGGAAAATTAACTTTCTAAGGTGTTGCAATCTTTCGTCTCAGGGCCAATTTACTTCTTATCTGGTGGCATCATTTAATAGGACTTTTTATATAAACTACAGAGTTTTTATGTTATTTGGCAAAGTTAAGTCGTGCGTCCTCGCTGTCTTTTATATAGCAGGAAAAAACACCAATTCTTTTCTTCTGCGTCGGTTTTTTTCGTTCATTTTATAACTTTGCGTGTAGACATCCGTGGTGTATGTAAATGTTTTTTTCTGCTTTAGACGTTGCTCATCAGTTCACAAATGCATTTGTCTGCATTATTCTACGAATTATTAGAACTATTATCCTTATCATTGTTGTTTTTAACTCTATGTTTCAGCTGAGATGTTCTACGGTCTCACTCAGGTGTATGAGATATTTTGCAAGAAATTCCTGTGTCTGCGGTCTTTGGTAGTGAATGGGGTAGTGATTCAGGTCGATATTGAATGCTGACTAACGCAGTAAAAGCAATGCTAGTTATGGACTGCCTGATGAAATATTTTGGAGGTTAATGCGTTAATTTGAAGTGTGGCGTTTCGAATCTAGATAGAGTGCAAACCCTACTCTGACGCGATGCGTCAACAGTAGTGTACCCTAGTGTTTTTTCAACTGGTGAATGATTCACCTGAAGGTGAACGAAATTATTTTGAAGGCGAATGAAAGTAGAGGGGGTAATGAACGATTAACAGCACATGAAGGATGAAAGACTTAATATCCTTAGATATTTTTTCGATTCTTGAAAGAAGAAATTTTAGTGGCAAAAGTGCACAATAAATTAAAATCATTCCTAAAATTCTGATTCTAGCTTCTGAGACCAATCATCATCATCATCATCATCAGTCTTTTAACGTCTGTTGTTGGACATAGACCTTCCCCAGGATCCGCCATATTTTTCTATCATGGGTGTTGCAGAGCCAGTATTTTCTAAATTTGTCTAGCTCATCTCTCCATCTCGTGTTCTGTCGGTCTCAGTTTCTTATGTGATCACTGGGGATCCATGTTGTGAGACGTGATGTCCATCGGTTGTCTTTCATTCTTGCGACCTGCTCATTGCCATTTGAGTTTTTTTAATAGTTTCTATGATATCACGGCCACCCGTTTTCTTCCTGATATACTGTGCTGTCTTGTGATCTCTCCATTTAAGGTTGAGCATGATTCTCTCATGTGCACGTTGCATACTTCTCAGTTTGCAGGCCTATCTCTTGGTTAGGTTCTATGTTTCAGTCCCATAAGTGACTATCAGGAGAATGCATTGGTTGTATACTCTTCTTTTTAGGATTATTGGGTTCTTGAAAGTTGAGCTTGCTCTGCCAAAGGCTTGCCATCCCAAAGTTATTCTTTGCTTGATTTCCTCCTCTTTTGAGGGTCTCATGGAGATTCGTTGTCCTTGGTAGATGTAGTGGTCTAGCTTGCCGAGTTTTCCATCTTCTATCTCGACAGTTATGTTCTTATTCTCAACATGATTATTGCACATGATTTTATAGTCAATCCCAAAGATTCTCCAAACCCCACCATCGCAGGCATGACGTAGAAAATAATTTCTGAACTTGTCTAGTTCGTAACGTCATCTTGTATTATGCCGGCCCTAGTTTTTAATTTGTTCTCTGGGGTCCACGTTATGAGTCGTGATGTCTAACAATTTTCTGACATTCTTTCAACATGACCAGTTCATTGCCATTTTTTTTCATTGCTTTCTATGATATCTCGAACTCTTGTTTGTTTTCTAATGTACTGTACTGTCTTGAGATCTCTCTATGTTAATGTTGAGCATGATTCACTTCTGCGTACGTTACACTGTTCTCAATCTTTTGGTTAGGTTCCATGTTTCAGTTCTATAGTCGACTATGCATCAGTTTTAGACCCTTCATTCTTACATCTAGAGGTATTTCCTTGTTTTGAAAGGTTACAATTGTGGAAGCTTGCTATCCTAGAGTAATTCTTAGCTTGGTTTCTTCTTCTTTCCAGGATTCCATGGAGAGGCATTGTCCTAGGTAGATGTAGTGCTCTATTTTCTCCAGTTCTACGTTGTATCTTTGTCTCCAACATGTTCGTTGTACATGATATTTGTTTTGCTGAAGTTCATGTGGAAACTAACTTTCTTTCTTCCTTGCCTAGCATTATTTGGTGGTTATGAAGCTTCTCAGCGAAAAGGACGGTGTTGTATTCAAATCTAAAGTAGTATCCACCGTCTGATCCCTTTCTTTTCGAGGCTAGGTTCATTCAAACAAAGGTAATCGCTTACCACCATGTTAGTGAAGAGTTAAAATTTTACTATGTTATCGATTAGTCATACAGCTTTTTAAAAATGTATGGCATGCCAATCAAATGACGGTAAAGATGCACGTAAATTACTAAATAATGAAATAGAACGTTGGTTTACATTCAACATACGTTCTTTCTAGAGCCCTAAGTCTAACCTACAACGAATCAAAATTGATCTATAAATGTTTTAGAGAAGAAAAAATGAACTGAGGCTAAATTTATGCAATAGAATTTGACATTTAGCGATTATTCTTTCTTCCGTTAATTTTTTAGCGATTTTTAAAGATCAGTTTAGCGTTTTCGTTAGCTGTCCCCATATATATATATATATATATATATATATATATGATTATCAAAACAAGATCATAACTTTCTAATACTCATAAGGCAAGGAAAGAGAAACACAAACATAAATGAATGTTGTTATTCCAAAAAGCAGAAGATCTTTTTACCTTTGTCAATGAAATACTATTATTTCTAGTGACGATCCGAAATACAGATCGAGGCAGTGTTGAAAAGCGGGAAACCTTTGTGATCGCAAATCAAAACACCTTTAAATCTCACGTCAGAATCTTCAACTCGCAACAGTGATCCGTCTTCGAATAGTGCTTCTGGCGTCGACTTGGCTCCAAAGACCAGCTAATTCCAAAGAAACCCAAAAATGTCAAAGTAAGTTATAGTGTCACAGAAAGATTAAAAAAAAAAACAACGGAAGATCTATTAAATAGTGAACAGCCTTTGGAGTTGGGGAAGTAAAAAGGAAAAAAAAATGAGGAAATATGTCTTCATAAGCGAGAGGAAAGCCCAGCAATGGCAAATATTTTTTATACAGCAAAGCGGCATTAACAAAACCCAACATCAAAGACCGGATGTTGCATTGTGGCAACAAAATGGAGAAAAAGATGGCGGCTTGTGAATAGAAAGTTTGGGACAACGTGGCACACCTTGCAGGAACTCCAGCTGGTTTCTGACAACGGTAAAATCTCAAAGAATTTCTTGCTTTACGGCAAAGATTCTTCTTCTGCTTTCTATCAGTTTCTGAAAGAAAATAACTACGCTTGTTTATTGATAAATTCTAATGTCAAATGAAAGTACGTATATTAACATAACTGAAATGAAAAGATGGCACATACAATAACAAGTATTTGGCGCCTGGCAGTCTTGTAGTAGCTAGCAATCTAGTCACACAGACCATTGCTACTGTAGTGAGATAGCTCATCACTGGATGCCCTGAACCTGTGACTTTGTGTTAGACTAAGCTGAGCCTAATGAATATTTGTTTTTAATAAGTCCCGCTTGTTCGAAGCGTACTTGAGTTTATAAAGTGGCTCTTAGCATGAGCGAAATCTTTTGATACGTGGTACGAACTGAATATCTATTATACTCGCGATCACTGTCAATAACTGAACCATCGTAGCATCAAAATTTGAAGTCATGTAAAAAGAAAAGTTCCATTGGAGAATAAATATGATCAGGATAAGTTCCATTGGTGACAACACTGGCGTTTTCCGCTTGAAAACGAGGAATATCTCAATTCTGGAGAATCTGTATTTTTCTTCTTTTTATTATTACTATTATTACTATTATTACTATTATCAATAATAATAATAATAATAATAATAAAAAAATAATAATAATAATAATAATAATAATACAAAAGTATATTCATCAAAATAAGGCCCTGAAAAGATCACAAATTTTTCTTAGAAGGGGTGTAGTTGAGTAATGACGCCAATTTTCAAGTCTATAGACAAAGGGAGCACATGGACACACAAACATACGCTCATATGAAAAAAGATATAACTCTCAACCACCTTTGGTGGCTACGATAGTTCAATTAATTTGCATTGGTCGACTTTCGGTGAAACCACTCCCTTTTTCAACTTTCGAATATATCAAGTGCCTAAAGTTTTCAAGTAGGCACCAAATAAGTTTCATATGTGTGCTAAATTCACATGGTCCTACCCTCATAATAAGGATTCAATTTCCATCTAATTTCCAGATACAACAATAATTTTTAATTATTTTTCAAGTTCTCTAGTTTTTACCTCCATCTGGAAATTCAGTTGCTTTTTATCACAACTTTCAATCAGACCATAATTCAACAGCAACAATTAGACACTGCAATCAGAAAATGGAAACCAGGCCCACAGTGAGAATCGAACTCACCATCTTCTAGCCAGGGAGGGTCCAGTATACACCTGGCAGCTTTTTACTATCACTGTTCGATTCGATAAATTAGATTTATCATGCGTACTGAATGGCCAAGGAGAAGGTTTTAAGTAAATTATACACAATATCACAAGGCCACATAAATGATATACATCACGAATTTTTCTTGAAAAGATTTTGAGAATTGAATACAATGGTACGAAAGAAACCCCCACCTTAGAGCAATCAACGGGAAGTTAGTTGAACAGTTCACTTTCGATGGGTTCAATCCTCACTTGCTCATTTATTACTTTGAACTCATGTCAGACTAAGCAAAGGTTAGTATCTACAGTGGTGTGAATATAGGGCGCCTGCATAACAGCAATTGTTGTAAACTAGTCTCGTACACCGTTGCAAGTAAGTTCGATCCTTACTGGGCGCTTACTAATAAAATGGCTTAATGTAGAGAGATAGTTAAAACTATTGTTGACTAGTTTGAAGATCCTTATTGAATTATATATTGTAATAACTTGTGGCAAACTTAACTACGCTTACTGATATCGGCTGTTGTACTACAGAATCATCTCCAAAACTACACATGTATGAAACAATAAAATACATATTTATTTTTGTTTGATGAAATAGATGAAGACTTTATGGATACCCTGCATACTGGAGATAGGCTAGTGCTGTTGTTGAGATAATAGCATACTTTGAACGAAAATGTGTCTGCGCTCGAGCTCAGATAAAAGTCATAACTTCGTATGCTGATTGTAAAGGCTAGGAAACGTTTCAACTTGGAAGATTGACACAATCTCTCTATCTGACTTTCAACCTATTTATACTTGTGCCACACTAAGCTTACCCTAGTAAACAACAATAGGATGATGATTAGTCCCCCCCAAAGAAATAAACCAAAAAACAAAACAATTCTTTCTACGCAATGTAACCAATCTCCATTTGGATTTATGCATCACTCCAGAATTATAAATGATATTTTAGTTGTGTTTTGTGGTTTATTAGAGTTTGGATCTAAAAAGAACATCAGGTTTAAAAAGGGTGGCGATATTCGAGTAATTTCAGGAGAACGTGTAACGGAATCCCCCTCCCCCCATTTAACTCGGTGTTTTTAATCCAGCCAAATTCCCTTACCTCCTAGACTATCATTTACACAAATTGTAATCCTGAAACAGGAAACATTGATTAAAATTCTGTACCAAACCATTGTCGTGGAAAACTATTGATGAACCAGTCAATACTCCAGAAAAAGATTAAGGGATATACAGGTTTCCCTCGCTATCCGATAGTAGTTCATTCCTATAAAAGCATTTCATAAGCCGAAATGGTGAAAAGAGAAAAAGCAAATATAACTAATTAATATTTCGAAGATTTTTGACCGTCCCAAAATTAGATATGATTCTATGTCAGGCTTTGTCATCGGGGATCGTGTTGATGAGAAGTACATGAGACTTGGACGTACAAGCGAGAGGAAGATGGTGCACGCTGCCTCTACAATGGTTCGATGCAAAACAAAAGCCGAACACTACTTTCGGTTGTTGCTCCATAGCCCTTGCAAAAGGTGGCAAGAAACAAACGATCAAAAAGTGAGAACTTTCTATATATGAATACCACTAGATCACTTTTTCAGAAAAGCTCGTTACAGTAGAAGAGTCCATTTCGTAAAATGATTGGTAGGAGACATTTGCATCATCCAAATTGTTACCTCTTAATGGAAGAGTCTATGGTGACGGATAGAGAACGAAGAAAATCACACTGTTCATTACGTAAGTAGATCCAAAAAAGAGATAATTTTCGAGATGTTACTCAAAAGTTTGTCAACAATGTCAAATGTCTGTATACTTTTTGGATAGACATAATATGTTCAAAGAGGATTAAGGGGACGGAAATTTTTTTTTATTTATTTGCTGAGGGTTGATCCGAAATTTTCACTGTATAATTTTCAATCTCTGCGATTGATATAGAGGCGATAGTTTGAGTACATTGGAAATGAAGGAGATTATGTTGAAAAATAAGTATTTGTTGTGTAAAGTAAATGCCCTTTTTTATCCTTGGGCTATGAATCTCTTGAACTATTGTTTAATAATCATGTTTATGTTCTCAATTTCGTCTTGTTAACACTATTGTAGAATTAACGTGGGTGTATGTTTGTGAATATTTGTATGTCACAGAATATTAAATTTTAAATGTGTGTGTATGGGTGAGCTTGTGTTTGTCAAGTATTGCACACATACAGAGATATACATAAACTTACTTTCATGAATGCATTATATGTATATTATTGGAATATATATATATATATATATATATATATATATATATATATATATATATACTTTCATGCATACATTATATGCATATCCTCAGAATATTACATATGCAGATATGTACAAAAATTCGTCCATACGTATATGCATGTTGTAGGAATGATACACACACACACACACACACACACACACACACATATATATATATATATATATATATATATATATATATATATGTATATATAATCATACTTCCATATATATATATATATGTATATCCTTGGAATAATACATACACATATGTGTATGAACATACGCAAATACATATATGCATGCTACAGGCACAACTGCACCTGCATCCACACACATATACATATATGTATGCATATATATGTCGTAATACATGCAATAAAATTAATTATGTGCTCTGTTTTATTGAATTATTGTTATTGGATAGAATGATCCTTCTCTAAAATATGACGTGCAAAACGTAGAAATACGTATTATCAAACAGAAACACACTCAATTATTTAATTATCATTATATATATATATATATATATATATATATATATATATATATATGAATAAATACAAACATGTCACTTGTTTGCCTATAATGAAACGCTTCAGGAATAAAACGAGTCTTTGTTTGAAAGTTGTTGCGAAATCCAGGCACAAATATAATTTAATTATGATTAAACAAAAATAGCTTTTGTTGGAATTTTGACTTATTCTATTCTTCTTTCATTTTTGAAAAATATTTTTCCGTTGCTTTGAGATATTTGATTTTCCGGGGGTATGGAAATGAAAACCGAGGAAACTACCCACGACGCCGAAGGAGAGTTTTTATTTCTTGATATAATCAAGTAAATCATCTTCTGCACCCGCCCGAAACAAAAATATTTAATTAATTTTACTGAAAAATATCTTCAAAGAAGAAATTATCTTCCTGTTCTCTTGGAGAAGAGGACATAAGATCCTTGTAAATGTTGTAATTATCTTGTGAAAATACCGAAGATGTAAATAATATTATTTGGATACCACCAGAAGGCAAAGCGACTTGAGAATATTAAATGAAAAAACAAAACAAACAAACGCTATGAAAGCAATAGATAAATTAAATGAATGTTCGAGTTTATAACATATCGTTATTGTATGTGGATTAATTTCAATGATTTTGCTCTTGTGGTGTTATCATCTCATCTATCAAGCTAACTATTTATCTATCTATCTATCTTCAAAATGTCATAATTTTAATGCCTGCTCGTCTATTTATCGAACACATATTTACGTCGTACATTTTAATCACTTTAAATATAGCATGTAGATCGTATACAATGGTTTGCAGCGATGTTTTTGTATTTAATTACATTGTGATCATTTATTTTGATAAGTCTATACGTAAGTTTTACCTATTTGGTACAAGGTAAGAGCAGTGACTGTGTATCATCATCATCATCATCATCATCATCATCATCATCATCATCATCATCATCATCATCATCATCATCATTCTCTTAACGTAAATACAGTGAGGGCAAAGAGTATCCGATACGTGTCAAAAGGTTTATTTCAAAATGCCTAGCTTTAAAATTGACTGAATTCGGATCAAAAACTAAAAATAGCACAAACACACACACACACACACACATGTATTGTTTTGCATCCAGACCAAGCCTGAAATTGACACAACGGATTAATTATTCACATGAGTGAACACTCAATAGAAGTGACACGAAAAAGTCATGTTTGTTGTTATACGTATCGATCCCTCATTGTTACATACGTTTCTGGGGTAACCTACGTAAGTAAGCTTTATTTTATTTTATTTTACTTAATTTAAAAAAAAAATGAATCATGGTTAAAGGAGAGGTAGTATTTGATTATCACTGGTGGGGAGCGATGTTGATGTAACTGTTTTGTTTTTATATCCTCGAAACGGTTACATTGTAAACAACTGATGATCCAAACAACAGAGATTTACACATAGCACCATAACATCAAATCTGGTGCAAAACATCAAAATACTGAAGAAAATAACATAAATTACATCAACAGATTTTGAGAAATAAGTGGCTTAAATGACATATACATTTTGTGTTTGAAGTTGCTGTAAAGCTATCGAGATTACACACACACACACACACACACACACACACACACACACACATATATATATATATATATATATATAACAGCAAAAATATAGAAACAAGATTGAAACATTATGTATTGAAAAATAATGTACAAAAGGCAGAAATTTTTTATTCGGATTCTGTCAATTTTGAAGGTGTATTGTATATTAAAAATGTTGAAAAGTATTGGATACTTTTCGAATTCACGGTATTATTCTTTCGTGGGAAAAGTTACCATGGGGGTTAAGATATATCTCCATGTTGCAATGGCAATACCCCTGTAAATTACGAAAGGTTTTATTGGCCAAACATTTTTATACAAAGTGAGACGAAGACATAATAAGTTGCGAAGGTTGAAGAAAGTGGTCCTATTGTTCGTGTACAGAGAATGATGGTCTTCTAAACAGAATCACTCGTACTTTTGAAAATTGTTCCTTGAATTAGATTTGAATTTGTTGAAGTGATCACTATTTTTGCACAGTGGACTTTGGGAGTCGAAAAAATGAATCTGGCTACCTAAAAACTTGTTCATAGTTATGTACAGGTGATTTGGTCATTTGTGATTCTGTCACATCCATATTTTGTCCCAGACAATTACTAGCTGATGTCAATTTTATGTTTTTTTTCCCTGAAATCTTTGAGGAATGGCATTGTCTTGTCAAATCATATACAAAGAAATGTTCACACTTTTATACTCTATTCCTATCTGCATTGAAACTCAGTAATCAAAAGTGAAGGTATTTTCCAGTGTAATTTCGTCATGATCGTTTAGTAGGCTTCAGAATCAATGGTAAAACTTTCTGCTTTGAAAACTTCAGTAAAGAATGTTTTACTATATTCTGAAGGGTTGGTCACTCTGAAATATAACACAGGACAAAAAGGGCTGTTTTTCATAGAAAAACTGATGTGTACAAACAAAGATTCCTTTGCGCTGGACATCATGATGTATATGTGCGTGTTTATACAGCATATCTATCTATCTATCTGCCTGTCTGTCTATGATCAGAAATTCTATATTTCTAACACTTCACAATTTCTCCACCTGTAAAAATGCACTGTGAGATATTGATTTTTGAGTAGTATTTATTTCTCCTTATGGCTGTTTTTTAATCGCAATACTCAGATCTCCATTCCATGACCTTTCGTGAGCAACTCTATCTATCTATCTATCTATCTATCTATTTATCTATCTATCACATTACCTGTGAGTCCATAAATCATGCTTTTCGTTAATAGTGATGAACAAGTAAAAAAACGTACGACTTGAGATATTCTCATCGTTTTAAGAACATCATGAAAATTTTAAAACGATCAGATTTTTTATTTGTTAATCGATTATTGATTGCAACCACTTTACTTGGATTTTGAAAGTTAATTATTACATACTGCATATCTTCATACATACACGCCGAAAATTTCACTGAACATTTATTTCTATCATATAGAAATAAACCAAAAAATCTATCATATAGAAATAAACCAGAAAATTCTATCATAAAGAAATAAACTAAAAATAGAGAGCTTCAAGAATCGGTATCATTCTTTTTTTTTTAAATTTATGTTATATAGTAAACGTGTTTTCCTTACGAGTTTGTTGTATTTATATATATAAACAAATAGCATCAGCATTCAGTCATCAAAAGTATTTTCTATGGATATCTATAAACATGCAAATTTTCAGGTAGATTGTGCATTCTATCATAAAAGAATGATTCCTTAGGATAGGCATAAATCCTCTGTCATGGCGCTCTGGATCATTGCTTGATCTATTGACAACAAATATTTTTTTTCAGAAAATGGTTCCATGCATAGAACTTATCATATATATATATATATATATATATATATATATATATATATATATATATATATATATATATATATATATATATATATATATATATATATAAACAACGAAAAGTATCTTCTTTTGTCTCTTTTTCCTTTCTAGTGTCGATATTCTAGTTTATGGTTCATCGCTTTTTTTTCATTTTGTTTCTTCTGTCTAATATCTCCCCTTTTCTTCTTTTACACAAATAATCTCAAATTAGAAACCGTCAAACAAAACTGTCACCAAAGTATTTTTTGTCAGTTTTCAAGTTGATCTGTCTGACTGCCAGTCCATTCATGTATTGCACGCACAGGCCGCACCAATGGAGCTAGGGTGCCGGAAATTTAAACATTTACTCCTTATGTCTAGAAAAAAAGTTTGTTGCTTTGTTTTGTTTTTGATTTCTCCTCAAAATATTTTTTTTTAGTGTGGAGTTCAATCTACAACGTAAGTTAATGCTAAACTGATCTCTTACTTTGTGTCCGGTAGCGTTCACGCTTGTTTTTATTCTTTTAAATTCAGAAAGGCGTGAGAAGTAATTTATTCATTTATCATCCATTCATCAGTTTTCTTAATTGATCACCCCCAACGTAGCAAGCTGCCAAAAGACGTTGATCACGTGACGGTTTCCATTGCATGATTAGCCAGACCTCTTTACTCTTCATTCTCCTTCACCGTCTTCATCTCTTCGACGCTTTCTCTTGTTCACTCTTCTCTTTTCTTTCCAGTCGCTCAGATTTTAATTCCCGCCCATCATCTTCCTCACTCAGGATTTTCTATCGAAAACAAAACCTGTCTTCCCCCCCCTCATTCCCTGTCTTCCTCTCACTCTCTCCCTTTCTCATTCCCCCCTCTCTCTCTCTTTAACCCCTATCATTTTCTCCCTATTCTCTTTTATTCATCTTTCCAACTCAATTCACCAACACAACAACAAATCGTCCATTAAATAAGAATCCAATTGTATTCCATTAAATCCTTTTTTTTTATTTCATTTTAAAAGCATCTCTCCCTCCTCCTCTCTCTCTCTCTCCTTTGCTTTGTTAACCCCCCGGCCCTTCACTCCTTACTCACCATTCCTTTTCTCTTCCGCTAAACCCTTCAACGCCCGGCAATGTTCTAACGACCGCCCTCTCAACAAGACAACGCTTGCTTGTCACTGTGATTAAGTTTTCGTAACCAAAACTTAGCCGACCGCAGAATTTACTTGGACATTATAAGGAGAGTAGAGAATTGAACAACGGAGTTACACAACGTTTATCGCTGTTAAAGACTTGAAACAAGGGAGTGTCAGGGGTTGGTAGACTAGATAAGGGTGTGGGGAAAAAGAAAGAGGGTAAACGAGAAGGACGGAGAAAGAAAGAAAGAGAATGATGGAAGGGTAGACAAAGAGCGTGCCGATTGAAAAAGTAACAATGAAATGTGAGTGGGAAATGAGAACGAAAGAATGACGACAAAGAGGAGTATATTGGTGTTGAAGACTTGAAACAAGAGAGAGAGAGAGGAGAGAGAGAGGGGGGGAAGAGATTGTGTAAAAGAGAAAAAAGAGAAGGAAAAAAAAAGAAAGCGAATGATGCGTAGAGAAAGAGTGTTCCCATTAAAAAAGTAACAATGAAACGTGGGAGGGGGATGAAAAAGAAAGAGTAAAAAAAAAAAAGGGAGTATATCGCTGTTAAGGACCTAAAGCAAGCAATTTAGGGGCTGGAGACAGGGATAAGGGAGAAACGAAAGAGAGTAAAGGGGAAAGGACAGAAAAAAAAGTTAAAATGTGCAGAAAGAGAGGGTTGATTGAAAAACGTAACAGAAACGTGAGATGGGCTGAGATAAAACGGGTAACAATGAAAAGAGAGGAGTACGTTGCTGTTGAAGATTTGAAACAAGGCAGAGTTCAGAGGGAGAGAGCAGGGAAAGAAAGAGAGATAAGGAGGAGGTCGAAAAGAAGAAAAGAAAACGATGCAAGTATGAAGAAAGAGAGGGCTGATTGAAAGGGTAACGGTGAAATGTGAGAAGGGGGGCAGAGAAGATAGCAATAAACAGAGAGTTGAAACCTTAACACGAGTGAGTTAGCTGAGGAAGAGTAGGAGAAAGGAAAGAAATGTAATAAGAAGAGAAGAACAGAAAGAAAAGAAAGAGAATAATGCAAGTATATAGAAAGAGAGTAACACCGAAACGTGTGAGGGGTATGAAGACAATGAAAAGTGACGAGCTGTGGAAGGTTTTGAGGAGATGAAGTTAAATAAAGAATACAAGATGTGGAATAGGAAGAGGATACTCTGGAGAAGATAGGATTTGAAGAAGGGGAGATAGCAGGAAAATACGTTGGAGCAAAACAGGTCACGTTACTCACTTAGTAGAAACCGACATGCCATGTTGAGGGTGATCAATTAAAAGATTTGAAAAAAGAATGATAGATGGATAAGTTACTCCTCTTGTCTTTTTTGGATCATTAAAAAGCCTGGATTTTCAAAAAGAGGCATGAACCCAGCTGGGCACGAACTGAAGAGCAATTTAGCATAAACTAACTTTTCATAGTCTTTTTTTTTTTTTAAATTTAGCTATAATTTAAATATCTTCTTTGAATTTCAGTTTTTTGTTTTAATTGCAAGGAAGTAACATAATGTTTCTCTTGAAAAAAAATGGGGAAAATTACCCCTGCCTATTTCTTTCTTTTCTTTTGGACGAAGTCGGCCATAATGAGAAAGAAGTGAAGCAAGAAAAAAAGGGGGGGGGAGGAAAGAAAGAAAAAGAAAGATATAAAAACAAAAGACAAAAAACAAAACATTACCCCAAAGCTCCGACCCCCCCCCAGTTCCCCCAAACGAAGAAAGTGTTGAGGCAAACGAGGAAATGAAAAAAGAGGATTGGTTGGTGTGGTTGATAATCGTTTTGAAACAATGGATTACATCTGTTTATTCAGTTCGCTTATGCAGGGCCCATTACACAATTTTAAGATGTCTGTGTTTTACGAGGAAAAGGGATGATATTAACTTTAGCTACCTTACTCTGAACTCGTGTCAGTATGTATATCTGTTTACACCTAATGATAGATTATTTGTCGATAAATGAGCTTTAAAGTATGTGTGTGAATATTACTTAACTTAGTCAAGAAGAGGATAAATTGAGGGTCGAAATTTCTGGAAAATGAGTCAACTAACTAGTCATTCTAACCGATGTATCCTCCCGATAGTCACCTATGGAGCTGAAGCATGGAACATGACCATGATATTGGCCCTTGCTAGGTGCGAAAGGAAGAATCATGCTTAACATCAGATGTAGAGATCACAAGACGGCACATAATATAAGAAATGAAACGGGAGTCAGGGATATCATAGAAATCAACTGGAAAACTCAAATAACAATGGGCTAGTCATGTTGCAAGAATGTCAGACAACTGTTGGACATCATGATTCACAACGTGGATTCTCAGAGATCATATGCAAAACAGTGACTGGCGAAAAATGATGGACTTCACAAGTTCAGAAAGTACTGGCTCAGCAACGCAGATGATAGAGAGATCTAGCAAATCTTAGAAAAAGTCTATGTCCAACGACGGATGCTAAAAGGATGATGATGATGATGATGACGATGATGATGATGATGATGATAATGATGATGATATCTATAATATTCATAACCCTGTGTTTGTATTACTTGCAAGCGATACTCAGACTCAGTTGCTCCCGTCCTACACATGACACAATGATTTTATCTTCAGGGTTGCATGGAGATCCCATCATTGTTTTTATGAGTTTTAACGGGACCACAATGCTAAACCAACGCCCCTAAAAGGATTGCCTTAAAGGACTACGGATCCCAACTTCCCCGCTATTTACATACATAGACTATTTCCAAGAATCTGGAAAACATTGTAAGAGAACAGGTATTAGTTTCATCAATGTACGGAGGACAAAAACGTGTTGAATATGATGAGTGAGCATTTAAAACTTATGTATTTTCGCATCGGATACGCTGGTAGGAGAAGTGGATTCATACCTTATCCTGTGGCATTGATTCGAAATGAATCCACGCTGTCCCAGTCCCGTTAACCTTAAGGCCACTCGTATCGTCATAATTCCTAATGATGAAACATACGAATTATTTAATTAGAATATTTTTTTTTAGTATAATAAGTTTATAGAGCGTACAGGAAAGGAAGATTGGCACAATCAAGAAAAATGTACGTCTCCGTTTTGGGGTAAAGCAACATTCTGGGCTGGTTATTTCAATTTTCAATACGATCTAAATGAATTCTAACATTTTTATTTCAACGGTTAACCTTGTCTCACCGTGTAGAACGTGTTGATTTGTATGATTGCAACCGTCACATCCAGAAAGAGCCAAGTCTATCGTGGATGGTCGTGATGTTGGGCGGCTTCGAACCTAATTGGCTGATGAGCTTCAATGCTTTTGGGCCAATCACACAAGGCGTCTCAACTGCGAGCGGTACAGACTCGTATCTCTCAGTAAGTGTGCAATATTTGACCATCTTCGGCTTTTCGGCCTGTCGAATAACAATACCTGGCTCAGTGGCCGACGAAATCAAGTTGCTGTTTGAATCATATATAAATGTACAGAGGCTAAAATAGTGGGCTATTCAATGAGGATCAGGATCACAAGATAAGGCTCTTGAATCTGCCTTGCTAACCGTCGCTTTACGACACGAGGTAGACTGCTTTTATTCTTGCCAAACTCCAGTTCAAATCGGAGTTGACTCTGTTTTTCCTTGTAACAATAAAAAAAAAATAATACTCCAAACCTATTTTAGGGGAGTAAACTTTGCCCTGTTTATCTATCCCGTCACGTTAAACCCGACCGATATAAATATAATATAAAATGACCATTTCCCTACCGTGAGTTTAAATCAAAACCAAGTAATTGTAGGGGATGTCTTACAAACTGGGTGAAATTGATAAGTCTTATATACCCAAGAAATCAATTATTTATCAAATAAGCTGCAGTTATCATCTTCAGTGGGAATAGAAACAAGAGTGGAGTTTGACCCTGAGTCAAGTTTGAGCAATAAGCGTACCTTACTTTTTTGCTTGAATTCCGAGTTGTCATTTCACTAGAATGTTTGCCTTTAAGGGCTAGAGAGGCCAGTCTGTCCGGCTTCCTCACCCATAGCCGTGGGAGTAGAAGAGATGGATTCACGCCTTTCCTAATCACATTAGTGCGAAATGAACAGATTTTGAACTCGGCTGGCGCATGGCTGATATCAAATCTGTAGCGATAAACTTCTGCCCAGGATTAGTCCTGACCTCTTGTCCAGCATGCCCAGGAGTAAGTTGCAAAAATAATTATTTCATTTTGCGTATAATTAGCCAGTTAAGTTTTTGGTAGAACGAACTCAGCCTTAAGAAAAAATAGAAATATCATTAGTCCTAAAAAGAAGAGTATACACTCAATAAATCATCCCGATAGTCACCTATGAAGATGAAACGTGGAATCCAACTAAGAGAATGACTCCCCCCCCAAACTGAGAACCATGCAGTGAACATAGGAGAGAATTTTACTTGACATCAAAGGGAGAGATCACAAGACTGCGCAGTATATTAGAGAAGAAAATGGAATCAAATGGGCATGGACAGGTCATGTAGCAAGAATGTCAGACAACCGCTGGACATCATGACTTAAAAAGAGGATCCCTAAAGATCACGTGCGAAACTTTAGTCGGCAGAATATAAGATGGTGAAACGGTGATCCGTGGAATATGAGATAGCAAAACGAACTAGACAAGTTAAGGAAGTACTGGCTCCTCGTCGCCCATAATAGAGAGGTATGACGAATTCTTGGAGGATGTCCATGTCCCACGACAGACGCTAAAAGACTGCTGCTATGTATTTGTTACATTCAACACGATTTTTATTTTACCTCATAGCTCCCCCCCCCATTCTTGGACTAACTATTTCCTACCTGGAGACCATCGTACCAGATCGTGGGATAATTTGGTTTGATGTGACGTCAAAGATTTTCTGTAAAATTTCGTGTAATATCACGTATACGTGAGATATCTCGTATATGAGTCCTCTATATTTTTTCTCTTTTTTTAATGCTTCAATGAACACCTTCAGCGAAAACATTTTTCCACTGACGTTTGGAGACCAAAAAAAGAAACAATAGGAGTTACCCTAGATAATAAATAGATTTTGGGGAAAGCAAGTATTAGTTACAGCAGTGTGCAGATGGCATAATGAACATTAGGTGCTGTTTTCAAATAACAAAAGTCATTTAAGTCTGAATGAGTTGAATGTTTATCTAAAACATGCATTTTCGCACCGTGTACGCTATTCAGTTTATCTTTTGTTAACAGTATATGGATTCAGTATAATTTTGCTCATGTATACTTGAAATGCGAGTGCGCATGCGTATTGAGTCAAATGTGTACCTCATGGCTTGTGTGGATATTTGTGTGTCAGGTAGCGCAACTTTCCATGTATACTAGTCGTATAACTCTTTGTATAGAAATAATTCGATCTCATTAATCCTAAAAAAGGGCATATTCGATAGTCGCTCCCGATCGTCATATAAGAAGCTGAAACATGGAACTTAACCAAGAGACTGGCCTGCAAACTGAGACGTATGCAATGTGCGCATGAGAGAATCATGCACAACCTCACATGGAGAGATCACAAGACAGCACAGTATATCAGGAAGAAAACGGGAGTCAGAGACATCATAGAATCTACTTGAAAAACTTGAATGGCAATGGGCTGGTCATGTCGCAAGAATGGCAGACAACATGGACCCACAGAGACCGCATGCGAAACCGAGGTCGGCAGAGTACAAGATAGAAAGATTAACTAGAAGTACTCATTAAACACTAGCTCTGCGACGTCCACGATAGAAAGATGTGGCGAATCCTGGGTAAGGCCTATGTCCAACGATGGACGATAAAAGACTGATGATGATGATGATGATGATGATGTAACAGCGCATTCTCTTTTGAATAGTGTGTTTGTTATCATCTATTGCGTTTTTTTTTCTCCCACACTCTCTGTCAGTCGTAGTACAGCACAAGACGGAATTGGTAGCAAGAATAGGAGTTTGAAGATTGTTTTTCGGCAATACCCGATGCATACCTGCCTTGAAAATCAGCAATTGAAATCCTGGCTTTTTTTCTGGGGTACGGCCACCAACCTCTGGCATCGATGGGAAATCTGCAACTACCACCATCTCGAAGCCAATCTATCTATCAATCTGTCTATCTACCTATCTAATAGTGAGTGTGTGGACTCGCGCGTCTGCGTTAATTTAGCATTCATTCGTCAGTCAATGTCGTCTATGTAATCTGTATACAAGCAAGAGAAGCTGACTAATAAATACATTGATAGACATATGAATATAAAAAGGGGGTGAAAGCGAGAAAAACAGAGAGGTACAGAGAGAGGGGGAGAATGAAATGGTCTGATTCTCATGAGAACTTCTGCCTTCTTGCTTATGCAAGTAAATGTCGTCGCCTTGGTCCACTTCCCCTTCTCTCTCACCCCGATGGTAAAATTGTTTGCTTTTACTGTGTTTGATACAATCTGCTCTGAAGCTCCATGGGCGTATCCTAGAAATACCATGTTTATCTCCTCGACTACCCACCGCCTCAGTCCGTATACTGTTTACTAAAGTTTGTGCGCACACTTTTCGTGTGTGCACGCTCTTTTATGTATGCGTTCACTATTTATGTGTCCGCGCATGCGTTCTTTGCACGCATAGACCCAACAACCGACAGTCCGGGCAGATCCCTATACAGCGAATGAACGTGACAATTTTCGGACCTTCCTCGTCACTATTTCCATTGTTAGGAGATTAGAAAGCGCTGATACGTAATTTCCACGACTGTCCTTACCGGCCAGCATATCTCGCTGACCGGTGTGAGTGAATACTTAGTAGATTGATAGGAGATTCACGTTCTTTGATGTTCTCAGCAACCCCAGCCCCCCAATCCCCGACCCCTGACGTCCGGCCATTCCTCACTTAGAGCCAGACGGATAATGACGGTCTCTGAAACAATGACGACAATGATCTGAGTAGCCGCAGGGGCCTTTTCACGGGGGCTCCTCGTGGCTCTACTTTTGCGCGCGGATGTTAACTGCTTTGGTTGTCGGTCGCTCATTTATTGCTGACAGTGATTGGTCTGTTTCGTCGGATGGAGAAGTGTGAAGTCGCGAAAAAGGAAGTCATTAGTGCGGGTTGGGTAATTAGGGGGTGCTGGTGTATCGATAGGAGCCTGGGTGGTGGAGGATAGTGGTGGGGGTGGGGATGGGAAGACAGGATCGATGATTATAGCGTTAAGGTAGGGAAATGAAGGAGAAGAAGGTGGCAAGTGAGTGGGGATTGGGAAAAGAGCGGCGTATATGAGGTTAGAATGAGAGAGAGTGTGTGTGAGAGAGAGAGAGAGAAAGAGAGCGAGACAAAGGGGGGAGAAGAGGAGAAAAACATACGTGAAAAAGGGAGAGGAAGGGGGCTAGAGAATAGAGAGGGGGTGACAAAAAGAGAGAAAAGACAACATCGAGGGAAAGAAATTGAGAGGAAGAGAAAGAAAGAGAGAAAGATCATCATCATCATCATCATCATCATCATCATCATCATCATCATCATCAGTAGCAGACTCTTGGAGTCCGTCGATGGACTTAGAACACCTCCCAAATCCACCAGACCTCTCTATCGTGGACGTCGCAGAGCCACTACTTTCTGAACCTGTCCAGTCTGTCTCGCCATCTTAAAACTGAGGAGAAACTTGCCTCGTGATTGAGATAGTTGCATATTTCTTATCGTTGATAGAATTCAGTGCTTGGAGCTAGATATAAAAATAATCTAGATTTTAGAATGTTGATTTTCAAGGCTAACAGAGCTTGGCTATTTAAATGATTGGCGCAGCACAATCTTCCTACGCTATTCGCCCTTGTATCGTACTAATCTAAGCGTGGTAAATAACAATGATAAAATGTTAGGGGAATCAGAGAGAGAGAGAGAGAGAGGGGGGTGAAATAGAAGTATAAGAATGAGAGGAGGAAAAAGAGGGTTGGGAAAAGAGGGCAATATGAGAGAAGCGTTGAAAGAAAGGGTTGAAGGGAGTCTGTAAACAGCGAATAAGATAGCTGGATAGAAAGAAGAGAGATACAGAGATAGGGAAAAAGAGAGACAGTATAGAAAATGAAGACGGAAAGTAGAATAACATTGCTCGGGGTCAGTTTGTTGATGCAGTCTGGAAGTGGGCAGAAACCGTTTATAGAGACCAACTGATCAAACATTAAACCACTGAAAATTATTTCTCAAACTCTCTCTTTCTCTCTCTCCCCCTTTCTCTCTCAGTTTGTTGGTTTCTTTGTTTATTATTCTTTTCTTTCTATTTTTCCTTTCTTCTTTTCTTTCTTTCTTCTTTATTTTTTTCTTTTTGGCCTCTTTTCTTCAATTCTTCATCGTCTCATTTTCTTTCGTCTCTCCTTTCTAGACAATTTTCTCTGTTTAGTTCATTCAAGTTTGCTTATTTTATCTCTTTCTCTCTCTGTTTCTGTCTTTTCTTTCTTTCTTGCTCCTTCCTTTTTCATTTTTCGCCCCTTCTCTTTCTTTCTTTCGCTTTCATTTTGTTTCTTTCTTCCTTTCATTTTTGCTCATTTTCTTTCCTTCTACTTTGCATCCTTCATTTTTTTTTCTTTTTTCCTCTTCACTCCTATTCTTCCTTCATTTATTTTTCTTTTTGCTTTTTCGCTCCTTCCCCTTTTGTTATTCTTCCTTCCCTTTTCCTTACCTTCTGTTCCTTTCCTTCTATCCTTTTTTTAATCTTTTCTTCCCACTTTCTTCTTCCCTTCTTTCTTCATTCTTTTCTACCTTTCCTTTGTTTTTTCACCCTTCTTTGCTTCTATTCTTCAACCCTTTCTTTCTTACTCCACTTTTAGCTCATGTACTCCCTTTCTCTCCTTCTTCCTTCCTTTCTTTCCTTCTTCCTTCCTTCTTTCCTTCCTTCCTTCCTTCCTCTCTTTGTTTGTTTGTTTGTTTGTTTGTTTCTTTCTTTCTTTCTTTCTTTCTTTTCTTGTACCGGAGGATTCCGTGAATTACAAAATCGAAAATAGATTTGCAACCACGTCTTAGTACAATGATAGAAGAAAAGCACATAGACGTTGAATAATTATCTGTTTTTCGTTTCTACGTAAGAAAGCTTTCCCGCCTTTTGATTTCCTATTTCCACAACGTCTCATTATTTACTTGCACTGTCCTGGTTGTTGTTTGGCGAACATTTATTTTCGCTCATCTTAGCGACAAACAGAGAAATACAGTTTTGACCATTTACCATGTAGATCACATGCAAAATATAAGATGGCATGACGAGCAAGATAAGTTCAGAAAATACTGGGTCCATGACGTACATGATATAGAGTTCTTGTGAATCTTGGGGACGGTCTATGTTCAACATCCAATGAAACGTCAGATGAGAAAACAAACATTAAGGAGCTCAAATGCAATGAGCAGGGGGACTGTAAGCGAAATAGCAGCCAGCAGGAGGATAAGATTTTTATTAGAAATCTTAACCAATTCAATGAATCTACAATTAATCTTACACTTTTTTAAATGTGTAAGAATGGTCCTTTCGTGATGTTCAAGACCATTTCAGTATCTATTGGATTTTGGGACGCTCAAAATAGTAAAAAATGGTTCTCCTTGGGGAAGGCCTATATCCGAAAACAGACTTCAAAAGACTGCAAACCAGTTAAGTTCCGATGCATAAGGACCGTGTAAATCCCTCCACATATCCAGAATTTCCGAATGTACGGGGGGGAAAAGTTAAGGGACCTTCAGTGAGGAGTTCGAGGGCATCCCCCGCGCACGTTGCCCTGGCAATAGTTGAAAATTATGTATCCAAGAATGGCTGAAATTGCATTCCAGAACATTACTCTGAAATTAAGTATTGTCAAGAATCCATAACAAAGATAAATCAATTTCCCAATCGATGTTGGCGCTGAATGTGGGCTGAAACTTCACTTCTCTCTAAGATGAGATTTTTCCTCTTATCTGAAATCTAAACCAATTTAATAAATCTAAAATATGTCTTACATTCTTTTATAAAACGCATGAGGATGGTCCTTTTATGCGTGTGAGCGTGAGAATGGATCAAAATGTCAGTGTCTCTCGCAGAATGCATGCAACTTGGAAGGCCAGATCGATGATGAGGATGATGAGGATAATGAAACACTGAAGATCGGATGCATTCCTTGTTGGGGATGATTAATTAAAGGAATTGGAAAAAAAAGGTGATTAATTAATAAGTTACTCCTCCCGCCTTTTGTTGGGTAGGGATCAATGAAAAAAACCTGACTCTTCAAAAGAGTAGGCATGAACACTGCTGATCAATAACTGAGGGATCAGTTCAACATAAACTGACGTTGTAAATTGACCCCCCCAATTATTTGGGGGAAAATTTAAAGAAAAACGAAATGCCATTTTTTTAGCATAATAAAGAGTAAATGTTCAAATGTTCAGCCTTCTTGCTCGATTGATGCGGCCTGGCATGCGCAACACATGCATACATATCAAGCAAGTCAGTCAGCCAGTCAGCCAGCCAGCCAGAATCATTTAAAAATGAAGAAACCTGTGTTGATTTGTTCGGAGCCGGTTTTTCTTTTTTGAAAATTGAAGTGTCTGAAATTTCAAGTTTTTAGATACCTGAATGCTTCTTATTTCATTGAATTTTGGGATGTAGTGGGACAGAAAAATACACAAAGTTTGTACGGCCCAGTGCTCCTGGGAATCGTTTTCTGTTTATGAAGGGTGCTGACTTACTCCAACATGGTGCAAGCTGGGCCCCGGGTCACAAGGTCAGCTTTGAATTAATGCCGTGTGTTATGTCACAATATTCTTGCAAATAATTTATTTCACAAATTTAGGCAAGAAATATCCCACATAAGTTTGTGATGCTCAATTACAACCATAAATGGTTCCCCTTGCTCTATCAAAATCTTCTCCACACAGCTTCAAGCGCAATCTGGCTAGCATGGAGATCTTTTGTTCTTTCTCAACTAAATCTAAAATATCAATAATGTAATAATCATCATCAGTCTTTTAGTGTCTGTCATTGGACATAAATCTTCCCTTGGATTTGCCAGACCTCTCTATCATGGGCGTAGCGGAGTCAATACTCTCTGAATTTTTCTAATTCGTCTTGCCATCTAATACTCTGTCGGACACGGATTCGTATGTGATCTCTGGGGATCCATGCCGTGAGTCCTGATGTCCCACAGTTGTCTGCTATCCTTGAAACATGACCAGTCCAATACCACTTGAGTTTTTGGATGGATTTCACAATGTCTCAGACTCTTGTTTCTTTCCTAATGTATTGTGCTGTCTTGTGATCTCTCCATGTGATGTTGAGTATGATTCTCTCATATGCATGTTGCATGGTTCTCAGTTTGTATGTCAATCACTTGGTTAGGTTCGATGTTTCATCACCAGCAGCTATTACTCTGCGGCTGGAACGGTGGCCATTTTAAAACTGTCAGTAAGACCCACTTCCGGCTTCGTTATGTTTACGGCAGCTGATATTCTTCAACTTGGGTGATGTTACAAAAACTGGTGTATCAAACATTATTTGGCCGTAAACTTCAACCTTGCAGAGAAGTTCCTCATTGTTCAACAGTCCTTGTGATAATATTTTTAACTCATTTTTATGACTCTACGACGGATTGAACCACGTCCTATCGAATCATTTGTGTTTCCTCACTGGGCCACGGTGATTGGTACAAGATGTACAGTACAATCAGAAATCTTTAGTAAAATTCAATTACTTTACCTTAGTGTTGTATTCGCAAGGGAAATTAGTACAGCGTAAATTGATTCACGCACAAAATGACAAAAGCACCCGTATCTGAATATCTGAATATCTATCTATCTATCTATCTATCTATCTATCTATCTATCTATATATATACATATATATATATATATATATATATATATATATATATATATATATATATATGGTGAGAGTGGAAATTTATGAGTACATCCTAACAGTATATCCACACAAATGAATAACTCTAAAATAGCAGATAAAGTCAAAAAAATACAAAGAAACTATGAGGCTTGCATGTAAGGTTAATGCCCATCCTACCTTGATATCTTATCACAGCGAACAAACAATAATTTACAATTCAGTATATACCATGTATATATATGCATACATATATATACATATATGTATAAAGAATGAAATATTTATCTGTTATTGTTGTCATAATTTTATACCTGAAATATAACGCAACCAGTGCCAAACACAACGAAAATGAAACGAATACAGGTTTGCTTAGTCTCTTTATAGAAAACCGTCACGTGATCAATGTCTTTTGGCAGCATGCAGTATTGGCGGTGATCAATTAACAAAATTAGAAAAGGAGTTGATCAATGAATAAGTTAAGCGTGCATGCCACTTTCGCATAAATTTTCATCGCAAATTGAGCTCTGCATTGAAAATGTATTGTAGTGTATAGAAAAAAAGAAAAAGAAAAACGTACTTTTATCCATGCGCAATACAAACATAGCCAGGTAGATCAATTAAGAAACTGAAGAAACTGATAAAAAAGGTTATATCCGTATTTGCAGTTGGCTTCTGGGGACAGGCGATCATTGATGCTTTTTATTGAGGAAACAAAAATTTAATGGACTAGTGGCATTTCCTGCAAAATCAGAACGTCATTTTTTAACAACAATTTGCTGGTTTCAGTATGATGGCTGGAGACACGGGCAAACTCAGTTATATCAGGAACCGTCATTTGACCATTCTCATGCAGAACCAAAGATTAACAAATATTTTGAGACACTTTTGCTACTTAGCTTAACGGTAAGAGCAATGCTATGTTGAAGAGCTTACCCCATCGGCGCAGGTTCGATTCCTGTTGCAGTCATATTTTTCTTTAACTGTTCATTCTATTAAGGTTCTCTAAGCAAATGATACGCTCACTGTGTAATAACAGGAAATCAGTTCAAATTAGAGTTTCATTATGATATAACGCAATTTATAATCATTCTCCTGGATCGTGTATCCATTTCTTAAAAATGGATGTATATACATATATTTAATGATTTGACAATTTTGGAAAAAAATATCAAATTATTTCCACATACTTTCATTTCCGATTTTATATCTCCCCCCCAAATCATTAAATCCTCCGATTGGAAATTCTTATCGTGACGTAACAATTACGTCATGGTTTACGTCATAGAATCTATTCACACGTTGGAGCAGCTGAGTTGTGACTTAAAAATAAACACAAATTTATGACACTTCAATTATTGTAAAAATAATAACCAAATAGAGTAGCGTGAACTAATTTACTACCAATCCATACATAAATAACGGATATATTCTGGTATGAATGTGATGTATATATGCAACTTTCTTCTCTGTCTGTCAGGGGTCAAATGGAATGCAGTGATCGGTTAGATTACCTCCATATTATGACATTATGGCTTACGTAAGTAAGCCCTGTGTTTCAAAAATAATACATTATATGTAGTACATGATAACGTCCGTATACAATAAATTATGATAGTAACCTATATAAAATAACAAACTGCATGCAGTATCATATAAAAGCTATTTGTTACTATTATTGCTAAGAGGAAGGTGGTCCATGATCAACACAGTTGAAGAGCCATTTTAATTTAAATGTTTTGTTTTTAAATACCTGAAACAGTTACGTACTCTGGTAAACAACTGATGGTCCCAACAAGGAAAAATGTAGACATAAAAACATAAAATTAAAGACAGACGAAAATTACATTAGCAGATGTTTTGAAATAAGCATAAGTGACACAAAGAAATTTTTGATAAAATGTTTTCAATATGCTTTGTGTTCAAAGCTGTGAAACTTTATATATATATATATATATATATATATATATATATATATATATATATATATATATATATATATATACATATATATATATATATATATACATATATATATATATATATATATATATATATATATATATATATACATATATATATATATATATATATATATATATATATATATATATATATATATATATATATATAAGGACAATTTGATGATCAGACTATTTACTAAATTATATTCGTATAATTTTATTTCCTTTTTTGTAATTTTTCCAAAATTATCAAATTATCAAATCAATCATTGTTGGAAATATCATTCCACCTGCGAACGATAGGGTAGTCGCTTCAACGTAACATTGTTTACACTATCAAGTGAGCCAAACAGCTGCCATATATATATATATATATATATATATATATATATATATATATATATATATATATACTTGCAACTTCGGAATAGAGTATTCTGGTGGATGTGGAATTATGTGTAAATGAATACATCGCTTAAATTCAATCTTACTCACCGTTCAGTTCTACGTAGGGCAGAGGCAAGATGCCAGGGTCTGAAGCGAAGGTTTTGATCCCACCTCATGGTACTGGATGGAATAATGGATAGTCTATAGCCACACTGAAGAGTTGTTATACAACGAAACAGCTGTCTGACTTGAGACTTTATGTCTGATCATCAAACATTAGAACAGTTTGGATTGACTTTAGTCCTACAGAATAAAACTTAATTGATATCAAATCACTCAGTGAATAGCTCGTGGTTACTTTGAATCGATCCATCCTTGAATAACGCCATCATTGCTTTGGCTGTATTCTAATATACATTTAACGAGCACGTATGCAAATTTCTTGTCTGTTTGTCTGTTGGGTTTCATAAGAGATGCTCTGAATGGTTAGTTTACCTTTCTAATTGGACAAAGCAGTGAAAATTACGTCATAGAAACTCTCAGGACTACATGCCCGATCACACATGAAACACTTTCAGACTCGTAAGTGCTGATTTATACATAAATAACAATGCCATCTTTATTAATTTCAATTCATGTCAAAACTAAAAATAAATCTCCTCTCCCTAAATGAACAATGGTATATTATTGAGGCTTCAATTATTTTAGATATTGCACTCAGCCGTTAAGCAGGGATATAAAATTCCACTTCGTACCATCTGTATAAGGAGTCTGGACCTCAAAAACTATTATATAGTCATATAACTTCAATTTTAAATGGGTCATATTTTGCACACGAATAGACTAGAATTTACCGATATTTTAACCTTTTGATTAGAAAATATTCTTCCTCATCTGCTCTGACGAATCAGTCCAATTGTTGGACTAAACAAGAGTAAAATCACAAAAAATCAAAACAAAAAGCAAAACTAGAAGAGAAAATCATAACAAAACAAAACAAAAAAAGACAAATACAAAAATAAATATAACTTCGGCCATTTTGTTCTGTTTGTATAAGTACATACCGCTATTGTACATCAGTATCTCTCTCAGTATCACTCTTCCGTATGCTTTTTCGTTGATAGGGCATAGTGAAGAAATTGTCTGTTGATTGGAAATCTCCAGTAATAATCTTCATTCCAATTTAATTCTGATCATAAAAGTAGATTTTTGAGCATATTTGTGCTTGGACAGTAATATGTGTGTACGTCAGAAGATTATTAATCAAATGACCGTCATTAAATATACTGCGGCAGATAATCTTCCTAATTTGTTTGATGCAGGATGCTTATTAAACTTGGAGATGAAAAATTGGAATAAAGAAACGAAAATGGATTTTTATTTATAGCAGATTGATTGCTTTGATTGTAGAGTCGAAAGTAGTGGAAATTAAAGTTTATCTTCTGCTTTATACAAAGTTTTACGATGGAAGTTTCTCAAGATAAAGTACACGTCTGCAGAGGGATCTATGGACGCAGACGACAGGTCAATTGGAAGATGTGAAAGGAGAGAGGGAAAATGGAGGCAAAACAGAGAGAAAATGGGAAAAGGTTAGAAGGAAGAAGGAGTAGAAGAAAAAGAAGAAGAAGGGATGGGGAGCAAAAAAGCAGAACGTATTGAAGTCAAAGAGGGTAAGAAAAACACGGAGAAGAAGAAGAAGAAGAAGAAGAAAAGGAGCCTATTAGGAAGGAAAGAAGGAGAAAATCGAAGCGAAAGAGGAGTAAGAGAAGGAGAAGAGGAGGAAAAGGAAGGTCACGAAGAGGAAGAGGGAGAGAGAATAAGGAAAAATAAAAAAAAACTTTGCTAAGTGGAAATACAAAACATAATGTAAAAGAAAGAAAGAAACAATAACTGAATAATCGAAACAAAGCAAGAAGAAGAAGATAAGGAGGGGAAGGAGGAGAAGGAGAAGAAGAAGGAGAAGAAGAAGGAGAAGAAGAAGAAGAAAGCTTAGGGGAAGAATAAAAATAGGTAGAAGTGGAAGACGAAAAAGAGGAAAAATTAGTGTGAAAGGCAGAGGTAGGTATTGACTGGAAATAGAAAGAAAAAAAGTACGAGAAAAATTGTTGGGTAGGGGCTAGGAGAAGAAAACAAAATGAGAAAAAATAATGACACAGAGAAAGGAAGAGTTTAAAGCCAGAAAAAAACTAATAGATAACAAGTCGATTAGAAGAAGAAGAAGAAGAAGAAGAAGAAGAAGAAGAAGAAGAAGAAGAAGAAGAAGAAGAAGAAGAAGATGAGGATGAGGATGATGATGATGATGATGATTATGTGGTGGTGTTAAAGAAGAAGGAGAAAAACAAAGAAAAGAGGGAGAAAAACAAAAAGAAGGAGGTGGTGAACAAGCAGAAGAAAAAGACGGAAAAGAAGTAAAAAGAAAAAGGAGTTGTTGTTGGTGGTTAAGAAGCAGAAGGAACCGTAAAATTCGAAAACTCCCAGTTCCCAAAATAATGAGAAAATTATGAAATCAATTCAATGTACAGACGCCCACGTACAAGTTACACGGTCATTTATTCGCCCGGGCCGCTATCAAATTGAGTGAAAATGCACCCAAAAATCAATGGTAACAAACATATACAACAAACACAAATAATAAATTAACAAAGTCTTCATATTCTTGGTGTTTTTGGCGAATATCCACAAAGATCAAATTGGCTCGACGAGCCTTTGGAATCGGTGGGAGGTGTAGAGTAAATAAAGAAAACTGTGTAGCTAGCCAGATAGGCAGACGACCACATTACGGAATGGGTATCAGACATTGAAAAAAAAAAAGGAATAAACAAGAAAAGGCGGAAGAGAAGGAATAAAGAGCTAAGCTTTCATTACGCGTTTCGTATGACGTAATAAATGCGGGACTCGTGCCTCGTTTTCGGATCACATAATAAACCCGTCTGATGACGTAATAACATGTCCTGCTTGGAAAATTTGAGAACTGCATAAAGCGACTGACAGTTTGTTGTTTATAGTTGTTTATAAGAAGTGTGTGTTCGTATGTCTGTGTGTTTATGTGTATGCGTGTGCGTATGTGTGTGTGTGTGTGTGTGTGTGTGTGTGTACATTGGGGAAGGGGAATAACTCTTTTCAAATTTGCGTTCTTTTATTAGTAGTAGTTATTGTTGTTTTTATTTCATAGTTGGGACGTAATGAATAAATAGACACACACACGCACATAGAAACCAAGAAAAATAATAAGCAAACAAATGATCGTTATGGTATAGAAAGAGAATTAAATGCAATGCACATGTACTTTTATAAAGGCTCCACGAATGCATGTGTGGGAGGACGTATGCACAGACACGGTGCAATACATTAACAGTTTTGTCGGATCAATTCGCTTCCTTAAAAATGTATTAATTTTAATTGTATGATACCCGCTTTTCCCCTTTGCACGAAGAAAAAATATCTTGTGTTCGTATTTCGTTTTGTTAGGGAGTTTGTTTTTTTAACAGTTTTCATTTGTTTGTGCCTGTTTTATTCGCCGGTTTTTATGATTGTTTATTTCTCAAAGAGGGTTTGAAATTTGATTTGAATTTAATTTAAGTTCGTTTGTTGGTCCTTTTTTCCTTTGTGTACTTTGGTGTTGGTTTTCAGTTGTTCTATTATGTCTTGATTATACAGCTTGCATTATACCATTTTATTTAAGTTTCTTCAACGAGCTCCGACTGCCGACGCCATTTTGATTTTTCATCATTCGAATCGACCCGCGCTATGACGGGAGAGAGGTGGAGGTTACATGGAACTAAGCGGGAGGAGGAATCCTTTCACTCTGAAACTAAAATAACTTACGACTGTAATAAAAAAAAGACTTCTTCGAATAATTTGGATGGAAAACAATACAACGGGAATACTGGATGAGTAGAATAACAGTTTCATGGGATGAATGTGAAAGCTGATTTTAAAAAAAAAAGGATTTTTTATAACCATTCGATAATTCAAACCGATAATTCTTCAATATTTAACGGCAGATTTATCTTTTACGCAATATGCATGGAAGGAAATAAAAATGTACAGCGTTAACATGTATGCGATTGAAACTCAGTAATTGTTAGAAATAGGTTCACCAAATGTATGTATATATATATATATATATATATATATATATATATATACACATATATATATATATATATATATATATATATATATATATGATAAAAGGGAGATAAATGTTGTTAATCATCTGATTTCAATTGGAATAAATTGTCTTTTGACCCAATAAAAACTTTTTTCACCAAGATTCATTTTATTGTAGCTAGATCTTTTCATCACAGAAAACAAACCCTAACTCTAAACTCTAAGCTTAACACTGACCCTAACACTAACTCTAAAATATATCCTCTGCAGTTAAATTCAATAAAGTACAGTTTGAAATGTTCAGACTTTATTGCATTCATTTGTTCTTTGATAATTTAAGAGCAGCAGCAGCTAATCATGTCTGCTCAGGAGTTCAGCTTTCAAAAACACAAAAATCCCATTAGTCCTAAAAAGAAAGGTATACAACCAATGAATTCTATTCATAGTCACCTATAAAGCTGGAACATGGAACGTATGTATAAGATTGACCCTCAAACTAAGAATGACTAAACAAATCATACTACATAGTTCTTGCAAGCTTTTTTTTTCAGCAAAATATCACAAGTTCAGATTTGTCTTCCTGCCTCTTTAAACTTTTCCCTAAAAGATATTAGACCGAGTTGAAAGTGAACGCAACGTGGCAACTCACGGTGGTCCTGAAAGAGGAAAAAGTTAAAAGGAATCTGGTAATAAGTTTGAATTGATATATTGAGCGTTGACAGCATTCTATAGTTACTGCATTTTTTTTCTATCCAGTAATTCTGTTTTTTGTTTCTTTGTTTCATTGGTAAATGTGAGAATTTCTAATTTTTCATCAAAGCATAAGTAGCATGGTGTTTCAACGCTCCACCCAGAAAAATTGATATATCTCCAATATTATCCCAAATAAGGATCCAAATGAATTGAATCATTTGCCCAAAGAAGTCCAAAGAGAGCGGAAACATGAACATATTCTAATTCATCGAAATCGAAATTTTTAATGTTGAATGTATCGAGAATTTTATGAAATAAACCCGCCACACATCGAATATTGTATCACTGATTTTTTCTTTGATGTATATATATATATATATATATAATTACTTTTGGATTTTTCACATCTAATTTGCTACATTCTTCACTGCAATTTTTAAGCGAGTTCTCATAAAAGTCAATACGTGATTTTATATTTACTCGTTGAATATACGTTGAGTCTTTTCCATCGCCCTGGATTTGTATTTAAAAAATGTATCATGTATTACGTCCACCATTCTGGATCTGGAAATATTTCTCTTGTGTTTCGCTAAACAAAATTATCTGAAAATATTGGTGCTTTTTAATATTGTTGATAGTTTAGTTTAACGCTTTCAAGTTAGATATTTATGTTTATCTTCTAGTCTTTGAAGCTCGAAGTATTATCAAAAAGTTTGAGATGATATTCATGTAAATCATATCAAGCTTCTCCTCAAGACAAAGATAGCACTTTTTAGGTTGTATTCTCTGCAACCGGTGTATTTGTCATGATTTCCCGTTTAATTAATGTCGTCGTGTTTTCATCTCTCAAATCCTAGACATATGCTGCAAACAATGTTTTGTTTCTCAGCAGTGTTCACGATTTGGTTCAACCAACTCTAGAATTTAAATTTAAGAACCGATATCGAAAAATTATTCTTATGTGAGATTTCTGAATATTTCCTCACGGACCTTGTCTTACATAAAATATACCGTCAAATCAGCTATTCGTCCCTCCATGATATAGCAAATGTATCAAATCACATAATAAAATAATTACGAATAGACCGCGAAAGAATTTAAAATTCATTGAGTTGTAATCGTAAAATGCAATCTAATTATTGTGATCTATAAAACTTTAGTAAACGGTGGAAAATCGCAAATAAGCGTGAAACAAATTTGACGTGAAGATTTCATTAGTATTTGTTATACTAGCTGTATTTCTTTTAAATTGAGCTCATTTATCATAAAAAAATATATATGCATATACATACATACGTACATATATATATATATATATATATATATATATATATGCATATTCATACATACATACATACGTACGTATATATATATATATATATATATATATATATATATATATATATATATGCGTGTGTGTCTGTGTGTGTGTGTGTGTGTGTGTGTGTGTATTAGCATAGAAAAAATGTATCCTAGCATATGCTTGCATACAAAAATGACTGGGTTGTTTATGCATGGATCAGCACTAAGGATCCTTAATATATTCTATCAAAGAATTTATATTCAATGATTCAAGTATCCTAATTTCAAGTTTTTCAAGTCTCAAATCGAATCAAGCAGCTTTCATGTGTGATCAGATATACAAATATATATATATATATATATACATATATATATATAAAGAAGGAAATCAAGAATTCAATATCAGTTCAATTACTAAAGTGCTCGATACATTCAACATTAAGTTAAATTAAAGTAGAGCTTCAAATATGATAGAATAATACATTATTTCAATATAATATATCTATATATCTATACCTATATCTATATCTATCTATCTATCTATCTATCTATCTATCTATCTATCTATATATATATATATATATATATGTATATATATATATATATATATATATATCTATATATATATATATATATATATAATATACATATATATATATATATATATAGTCATGGAGATATTGATAAATATGACATGGAGTACCATATTCATTTTCAAATATAAACTGATTCAAATATCATCGATCAGATTAAGAGCAACTTGCATTTCATACGATCGTGGATACTTTGGGACAATGTATAAAATTTAACTAAAAAATTGTTTCCCTCAACACTACAATATGAAAAGTATATATATATATATATATATATATATATATATATATATATATATATATATATATATATTTATATATATATAGACAAGGAAGAGGTGAAAACAGACGAACAAAATTGAATTAGCAAGAAGGAAGAATTAAAACTCGAACAAATGATCTCATAGTTTTAGCACAAAGCAATTTTTCATCGCATTCAGCAAAGCATGTTATCTTATTGGGACCCCATCAAAATGTGATTTACTTTGTGTACTCCAACATAAGGCTTCTCTCTATTTTTTATATAAATAATTAATTTGAATTAATTAAATATTGATTCATTTTTATTCTCACGATGTTACATAGATTGCCATATTATTTTGTGTTTATTCGCCGTTATCTGATTTTCACACTTAAAATTGACGCCACGTGAATCACAGGAATTATTTTAACACGATACCTTCTCTATTTTAAGCTTGTCTCCTTCAAGAATATTTAATAAATTTTACGCACAATATTATTAAAAAAAAACTTGAATTTGTCAACTTTTGTATCTTAATTAAAATATAATGAAATTCTAACGCCTATACAAAATTTGTTTTTTTCCAAAGTTGGAAAACCGTTTTAGAAGCAGAGGGGAAAATTATGTCTTTGCAGATGTGCCTAAGATTTTGGATATGATAGATGCCTATATCACGCCTGCCCTAGAGCTATGGTTTGCCAAGCATTCTCGCATAGCTAATAAAGTGAGTTCGATCCTCCCGGTATGACCCATTACTTTCGCTCATATCAAGATTATTTTAGTCAATATCAATACAAATAGTTGTGTAAAGGGGTAGTAAGATACGTGTTTCATAATATGAGATGTTACAATTCAATACAGATTGAGGAACATATTTGGCTGGAGTCTGGAAATGATTGCTTCTTTTCTTATTTCCGAAGTGTCTTGTATAAATATAGTAAATAGAAAAATTATTATCTGAAATCGACTTCGATCAATATATATATATATATATATATATATATATATATATATATATATATATGTATGTATATATGTGTGTGTGTGTGTATATATATGTATATATATTAGTAGACTATGTTAGTCTAGACTAGATATAGGTTTCCTCCTGCTATCTAAAAGTATATATGAACCCTTCATTCCCCGAAATGACGTAAAGCGAAAAAGTAATTGATGACTATTTACAATGTAAACGTTTTTAGCATTCCAAGATCAAAAGAATGGCGGAAATGGTTGCTTGGTCTATTTGTTGTCATGCCTTTATCGTATAAAGGAAAAAATCACGCGAGGCAAACGTTTGAGAAGTCGTGGATACCTGTATCATCTTATGGAAGAACTTTTCATATATATATATATATATATATATATATATATATATATATATATATATATATATATATATATATATACTAAACTGAACAACCCTCACCACACAGAACACTAATACACACAACTCCTACCATTAATATCCTCACACCCACATCTTAGAAACATTCAATAATGGAAGCTTCAAAGTCACCTAGACCCATAGGAAAAACTTCACCTTAGCCTGTTATAACCCTTGTTCAACTTATATATATATATATATATATATATATATATATATATATATATATATATATATATATATATATAGTCAGCTGGGTGATTGCTTTTGCTATTTTCAAATTCCTACAAATTCCTTATATCATTTTTCTCCCTACTTAACAACAACGACGATATCTGACTTCCGGTTGTTAAGACTAAAAAATGTAAAGTTAAAATGATGGATTGAGAGAGAGAGAGAGAGAGAGAGAGAGAGAGAGAGAAAGAGAGAGAGAGAGAGAGAGAGAGAGAGAGAGAAAGAAAGAAAAAAAGAAAGAAAGGGAAGGAGGGGGGGGGAGAGAAAAAGAGAAAAAGATAAGGGCAGAATTTTATACCCAGAATTATTCAGATTTTCATGCCATTCATCCGGACAAATATCGAGATACTATTTCATCAAGTCCTCCTCAGTGGCAAAATTTAAAGATCTTTTTCAGTTAAAGGCAAAAAGCTCCCAGAAAAGTTGAAATATTTTATAAAATTTATGACAAGCTTCTGTCAGAGTCGGGTTCCGATCGGCCAATGGAGCTATAAGGCTGAAATTTTCAAAATTTAGTTTTTATTATGTCTAAAAGTTTTTCCTGTTTTTTGAAAATCCTCCCCATAATAGTTTTTTTTTGTGTTTGAGATTTGCTATGTAAGTTTTACTAAATTGGTCTTCAAGTTCTTGTCAGGCAGAATTGACGCTAATTTTTCTCTTTGAATGTTCAGAGTTCTTTTGTGATCATTGTCCAACAAAAGGCAAGAGAACTAATCTATTCATTGATCACTCCTTTGTCCAAAAATTGATCATTCCAACATAGTATGCTACCCAAAGACATTGGTCCAGTGGCATTTTCAATTGATTGACCAACAAGACCTGTTTTTCTTCTTTTTTTTCGCCTTTTTTCTTAAACCTCATCTCTTTTTTCTTTCCCCTTTTTTTCGGGTTTTCAGCATCTTTCCGTGTTTCATTGCCTCTTGTTCTTTTTAAAAAAAATCTTTTCAATGCTTCGCATCATTTCTCATGAAATCACCATTCAACAGCACCATCACCATAAACATCAACATTTCATATCGATCTTTCTCCTCTCTTCCATCTCTCTCTCTCTCTCTCTCTCTCTCTCTCTTTCTCTCTTCGCACCTCATTTTGTCCGACGCAAATCTCACATCCCTCACTCTGTCTAAGTATTATTTTCCGTCCTTTTTCCTGTCTCCGAT
This sequence comes from Thysanoteuthis rhombus, assembly GCA_963457665.1. NCBI lineage: Eukaryota > Metazoa > Mollusca > Cephalopoda > Oegopsida > Thysanoteuthidae > Thysanoteuthis > Thysanoteuthis major. Next base: position 41,048,694 of record OY735228.1, on the reverse strand, counting down.
TATCTTGTTCACATTTGGGTTCGTTTTCACTTTTTCATTCCTACCTTTCTTTTTCATCATCATCATCATCATCATCATCATCATCATCACCACCGCCACCACCACCACCACCACCACCACCACCGCCACCACCACCACCACCATCATCATCATCATCATCATCATCATCATCATCATCATCATCATCATCATCATCATCATCATCATCATCATCATCATCATCATCATCATCATCATCATCATCATCATCCTTAGCTTGATTTTCATAATTTTAATTTTTCTTTCTAACTTCTTTATTGTTTTGCTTATTTTCTCCAGCGTACCATATTTATATTTTTTTTGTCTTTCTTTCCTTTCAATCTTGTTTGATGTTTTCTTTAATTTTGACTATTCCCTCATTTTGTTCGTTTGTTTGTTTTGTTGTGGTATTTTTTTTCTTACTGTAATTCAACGTTTTTGCCTTGTTTTCCATATCTTCCAAGTCTTTTCCGTTATCCTCGTCTTTACTTCTTTCGTACCAACTTTTTCCCCCCTTCTTTTTGGATTAATTCTACGGATGCTCCTGAATTTGTAGCAATCAATCTAATTTTTCTATCATCAATTTAAGCGGAAATTAGGATAGGAGCCAATCGGAGTGGGTAGCAAACAGGACGTAGCAGAAAAGAAGTAATTGGGGCACGCTTTGGAGAACAAGTCTGCAGTTGAAGTGATGATGTACAGAAGACCGCACAGCCTTACTCTTCATCGTACAAATTGCAATCACTCCTGTAGTATTCATTTACATAGTTTCTTCAATTTCTTATTCTTTCTCTCTCTCTTTTTTTCTTTTTTCTTTCTTTCTTTCTTTCTTTCTTTCTTTCTTTCTTTCTTTCTTTCTTTCTTTCTTCTACTGACTTATGCCTTTCCTTTCTCCTCTCTCAATTATTTTTCTTTTTGGATTTTTTTCTTTCACTCTTTCGTTTGTTCTTTCTTTTCATCTTATTAGCTTTTTGTCTTTCGTTTTTTCTCTCTTTCTTTCAGACTGATACTTTTTCCTCTTCTTCCAATGCTCTTTATCCATTTCTTTCTTTCTTTCTTTCTTTCTTTCTTTTACTGATTTATGCCTATTCTTTCTTCTCTCTTTATTCTTTTTATACATTCCTTTCTTTCTTTCATACTTTCGTTTGTTCTTTCTTTCTCTCTTTTTGGATTTTTCTTCTTTCACTCTTTTATTTGGTCTTTCTTTTCATCTTATTGGCTTTCTGTCTTTCATTTTTTCTCTTTATCTTTCAGACTTATACTTTTTTTCTCCTCTCCCAATTCCATTTATCTATTTCTTTTTTTCTTTCTTTCTCTCTTTCCTTCTTTTTTTCTTTCTTTTTTCTTTTTTCCTTTCTTTCTTTCTTTCTTTCTTTCTTTCTTTCTTTCTTTCTTTCTTTCTTTCTTTCTTTCTTTCTCCTTTCTTTGGCACGTTTTTTGTTCTTCCTCTCTCTCTTTCTTCCCATCTTTCTTCCTTCATACCCCTCTTTCTTTCTTCATTTTATCAAATCATACTTTTTTTCATCTTCTATGAAGAAAACATTGACATATATTCATTTCGTTATAGTTTTGTGCAACTTTCTCTCAATTACATCAACACATCTAAAGTTTAGGTTAATTCCAAGTAAACTAGTTCATGCTTTTTCTCAGCCTATTAACGCCATATAACACCTAACAAGTCTTATTTTATCGCATATACTTTATATCAAATCCTTTCCCTAGCTCCATCGAGTACGCATGCCAAATTTGGTTGTGTATATTAGACTTTTAGTATCATATTGAAATATAAAGAAATAAGATGATTATTATCGGGATGAGAGCGAACGCAGAACCTGCAATATTATTTTGTTAGCGGGAAAACCATAAATCAATTTTGCTCACCTATAGGCCTATTAGGGGCATACTGAAACAGTTTCAGGCACTGTGTAAAATAAAAAGTTGAAAATTGAAAAGATTGAACTGAAAATCGAATATTGTCAAACTATTTGTGTGAATCAGACTTTTAGTATTATATAGAATAAGTGTAAGGAAATCAGATCATTATTATTGGAGTGAGAACAAACGCATATTCAACAATTTTTTGGGTGGAAGAGGGAAATCATGTGTGAGTTTCGCACATATATAGGGCTTATTTTGGACTTTATGGAACCGTTTCAGGCACCAAGTAAAGTTAGAAGTCCAAAAAAAAAATATTGTAAATAATGTAATATATGTGGAGAGAGAAACTAAAGCGAGATTGTTTAACTACTTGTATCTTTTCTATTCAGTTGAAATGTTGGAGTTCTGTACAACAGAATATTTCAAATATTTTCTAATCAACTAATGGCAAATTATGACTGAAATGATGGTGATCGAGCTGCGAAGCTTACTGACCAAGGGCTAAAAGTGGAAGAGTTTGTGGGAGATTTTCCGGTTTTCTGCACTTAGCAGATCTTGGCCAGTTGCGGAGTCTTGGCCCATCTCATCATCATCATCATTCTTTCAATGTCTATCGTAAGATATAGACCTTCCTCACGATCTGCCACATTTCTCTGCCATGCCCGTCGCAGAGCCAGTATTTTCTAAATTTGTCTAGTTCATCTCTCCATCTTGTATTCTGTCGGCCTCTGTTTCGCATGTGAACTCTTGGGATCCATGTTGTTCGTCGTTATGTCCATCGGTTGTCTGCCATTCTTGCAACATGAATAGCTCGAAGCCATTTGTGTTTTCTAACTGATTCTTTGATATCTCGGACTCCCGTTTTCTTCCAGATATACTGTGCTGTCTTGTGATCTCTCCACATGAGCATATTGTTCTCTCATGTATGCATTGCATGGTCCTCAGTTTGCGAGTCTGTCCCTTGGTTATGTTCCATGTTTCAGCTCCATAAATGATTATCAGGAGAATGAATTGGTTGTATACTCTTCTTTTTAGGATTATTGGGATAGCCTTGTTTTCGAAGGTCGAGCTTACTCTGCCCATCTATCACACGTTGTATCCTATATACCTGTACTTCTCGATTCTCACAACGGGAGATATTATCATCGGGCCTGCACAACCCACTAATACTAAATGCTGCACTGGTTTTTCTTTGCTACTCTTATGCAATGGAAAGAGGAAGGTTCGACGGACCTGATGGACCTAACTTCTCAGTCCATCCTCATTATCAACATCATCATTGATAACTTGAATTAATGTATATTTCAATGTTGAATACATATCTTATGTGCAAATTGTATATACGGAGATACCCATAGATTAATTCAATATCAATGAATAATAATAATGATAATCATCATCCCAACCATAAAATAGCCAACGTGCCTGAAAACTCAGTTGTCTGATCACCACAAGTAGAATTTCTCTAGCTAAAGATTATCCAGTCGAACCTCACGTTCCCTTTTCTTTTCTAATATCGTAAAATTACAAGAACGTGTATTTTGAGCTTTGCTAAGAGTTAAGAATATTATGTATCACAAATTTTCCCGTTGAGAGATGGAATATCAGTTACTAAATTGCAATGGTGTTTTCCCCGTTTGAAAGCACTGAACATCGGCACTATTCCAATCGTCATTGAGAAATATCGATTCCCCGGTAAAACATTTGGACATAACCTGCCTGTGTAACATAGAGGTGTTTTGTCGTTGTTTAATGGTTAGTGAATTAGTCACCAATATCACTTTAACTGAATTGTGAGTTCGAACTGACAGAACTGAGCTGAGCCAAGTAATCTTTATGATGCATAAAAAAAGTCTCTTAACAGACAACTTGCATTTGAATGTTGGTGATGAAGTCTAAGTTCCTGTTGCCTGCGTCTACTTATTGATCCTTGCAAGCTTCAGGACTTTATTGTTACAAGTTTTTATGACAACCATCTTGGCATGATACAAGTTCGCCGAATTGTGGACTCACTAATTCGAAAATTAGGGAGTCCATTATTAGCAATTCAGATATTTCAAAAATAATTCAGACGTAAATTCTAAATTCGAGAATCTGGAACAAATATCTAAATTAGCTAGACTGGATTACAAACTCACGAACAACAAAGCCTACAACTTAAACTTAATGTTGATTTCGAACAATTGTATATTAGATAGTGATAAGAAATTGATATTATTATCCAATAATGTGAATAAGGAAAGACAGTTTTAAGAACTAAGTTTTGAATCGAATCATTTTCATATCTTTAGATAAATCGGTCCTAACTAAGTTTAATTCGGGAAACTGTCTTTCCTTATTCATTTCGGTTACTAATATATAGTTGGATACTAATATCCATTAGTTCTCATACTGCCGACTTAAGCACAATGATATATACGAAGAAATACATAAATGTAAGTGGTTCTGAGACAAACGAAACATAAACAAAACAAACGAGCGATCGAAAAAGGGAAGGAAAGAATTAATGGTGTTATTTCGACCTTCACCTACCGTCAGGTAGCTCAATCAGTTAGTACACACATTGGCAAGCCTAGGCCACATAGGTGCTCCAATGGAAAAAAAAAAGGTATGGGTTCAAATACCACTCGGGGTTAATTCCTTTGTTTACCAATTCATCGCCCTTTTTAGCTCACTAGTATAAATAATTCTATTCGAGTAAAATTTAGTTCTCCAAATTCTCTCTCCTTATTCACGTATTTGATATTATAATTGAGCAAAGGTAACGAAACAACGACCACAAAGACTAAAAATTATTAAAAAAAACCATCGACAAAACAAGGCTGCCCTGGTTTCTCTTTCTTAATCACCGGAGGAATAATTGAAATGTACTTTCTCCGAGACTCATGTGTGAAGGGCGGTACACGACAGCAAAAAAAAAAAAAGCAATACAAGTTATAATGAAAAAAAAGAAATGAAATATAAAATGATCATAAAAATGGACGAACGAAAACACAAAATACGAAATAATTGAATGAAAAATATGATATGATATTAATAAATAATTAGATATGAAACAAAATAAGAAAATATGACATTAACCTAGTAAGTAAATAAATGAATGAAATGAATTTATAAAATAAGATAATATTATAATATTAGGAAAAATTGATGTAAAACAAAAATAAGATTAAATAAAAGAAATTTGAATGAAAATAAATAAATGTAGATTAAAATGAGAGAAATTGAAGAATATATAAAGGAAAAAAATGAAAAATGCATAATGAAATAAGTGAATTATAAAAAAAAAAGAATTAAAAAGCATTGAACAAAAATATTTGAACAATATAAAAGTATCAATCAAAAATTGAAATGAAAAATTAAATAAAATGAAACAATAAGAAGCCATATAAAAATGAAATAATAAAATAATGGAACATAAACAAAAAAAGATACAAGACAAAATATATAAAGCAAAAAAATTAAAATAAAATGAAAAATAAAATGAAAAATAAATAAAATAGCACTACAAAGAAATTGAAACAAAAAATCAAATTTAAAAAAGATCACAATAAAAATGAAAACATAAAATGAAATATAAAAATTGAATGAAAAAAACTGATAAAATTATAAAACAAAAACGTGAACTAAAAAGTTAAAAAAATCAAGGAAATAAAAAATAAATGAGAAATAAAATGCTCGTTGACAAGTTTCACTTTCACTTTCATTTTCACTTTCGGTCAAGTGCCACTCAATTGTTAACCCCTCTTAAATCTCTTGATCACTCACTCAGTCGCATTGTCTATAGTAAATCTTTCAAGCCCTTTTCATTGTATCTCAGTTTACCTTACTCACTTCTTCCTGCCCCTGTTCAGCACGCACTCCTTCCACTCTACTTAACCACCACCTTTGTTTGTCTATTTATGCCCCTTCTCTATTCTTTTCTACTTGATTTAATTCTTGATTCAAAAGCTGAACTTCCTCTTTCATCTAGCTCTCCTTCTCAACTCAAGTCTTTTTCTTTGCCACTTTCTCTCCTTCTCCTTTCCATGTCAATCAAAACAACTCAACGCTTGCGCCCTTCGGAACCGCCCCTTTCGGTTTGAAGCGACGAAGATCGGGTAGAGTTAGAGGGAAAGAGAAACGTGGAAAAATATGAATGAGAAGGAAAATGGGAAAGGAAGAAAGGATGAATAGGAAGAAAAGAAAAATTACTGTCTTCTACGAAGAACGAGTCACCATTAATTATGTTCATTAGGAACCAATTTTGTCTGTGTTGTCGTTACATTGGTGAGTTGTAGACATGTGTCACATAGACATGAGTGAAGACTAATTGGCACAAGGAAAAACATTGAAGGAGAGAGAGAGAGGTAGAGATAGAAATAGAGAGAGGTAGAAACAGAGAGAGGAAAGTATAGATAACGACACTTATGAAAAGATGTAGCAAGGAAAAAGAGAAAGAAAGAGAAAGAAAGACACGAAAGATAGAAGAAAGAAATAGGACAGAAAAATAGAAGCAGGGCGCGTGAAAAAATGAAAGAGAGAAGAAAGTTTGTAAAAAGGAAGAAACAGAAAAGAAATCCTGACTGCTCCAGGGTCAAACTCCACTCAAAACGCAACTATCACAGTCACTGAGCTGATTTTTCATTAAAAAAAAAGAATGTTTTCCTTACTTATCAAAGGAATATTTGTGTGCTAAGTCTCAAGTTTCTGCCATGGACGTTTAGCACTAAGAAAGAAGACGGAAGAAAGAAGGAAAAAAATTACACAAAAAAAATGAAAGAAAAAGTGGAACACGGGATGATACAACATGTCGCCCTAGAATCACTGTCTCTTCTCTCCCCCTCTCTCGCTCTGTGGCATGTTTAATTATTTGCGATAATAAAGTCAACTCTCTTGGAGCTTGATAAAAGAAAGAAGATGAAATGAAGGGAAAAGGAAAGACAAAAAGAAAAAGATATATACAAAGAAAATATGTGGTAGATCAAAGCAGGGGAAAAGGAAGGAACGAATGGTATATTTGAATATGAATAAACCAGGTGTGAAACAAAAAAGAAAGAAAAATAAAATTGGCATAATTTGGACTGAAGATTTAGAAAAAAATACAAGAAAAGATTGAAAAAAGATTGAACATTCATAAAGTATGCACAAAATTAAGAAATCTTTGGTCCAGATTCTATCAATTTTGAAGGTGTATATATATTGAAATTGATCTTTTAAAACCTATCCCCAGCAAATTATTATGCAATCTACTTAATCTATAAAACAGGTGAAATGCCTCTTTGATACTAAGCTAAACGATCAGCATTTACCCAGGACATCTTTTATAAGACTGTTGCAGGTTCTGAACTCTCGAACAATATCCTAATCAGTGTTTCGTTTTGCTAAGATGGTTTCGTGAAGGAGACACAAGAAATAGCTAAATCTAAGTACATAGCAAGGATACACACAGAAAGGGAAAGAAGAAGAAAAAGAAAAGGAAGAAGAAGAAGAGAGAGAGAAAGAGAGAGAGAGAGAGAGAGAGAGAGAGAGAGAGAGAGAAGGAGAGGGGGTTGACCCCTCAGGAGTCCAGTGATTCTGTCTGAACCGGAAAATGTGCCTCTTCAAAGAAGAAATTACAAGGGAATACTGTTTACTTAAGGGCTCATTTTGATAATACAAAAACAGGATCTAAATCCTTAACCTCATGACCTTGCTTGACATCCCCCACACAAAAAAACAAGTAAATTTAACAAAATATTAATCGGCGATGAAAAATAGATGAAGCACAAAAATTGAAATTGAAAAAAAATCGTCGGTAAATACTGTAAAACCTTAAACATCTCAACCCTAAACGAAATCTACTTAGAAAAAAATTATCTGTCTTTGATGAGCTTCATACGGTTAGCAAATGGGCTCGTTTGAATGAATAATTAGAACAGAAAATATCTTTCATCAGGGCAAGTAAGTTGGCCAATGATTTTTTGTGCATGTAACTTAAATAGGAAATTTTGCTTCACGTGGAATCTTCCCCAGACCTGTCACCTTCAGACTATTACTCTTTTTCGTTTCATTCAACACTTCTTATCTGGCCAGCCGTTCTAACAATTTTTATACACCGAACAGAATCAAAACTGAGATTGTTCTTTTATGATGGAATACATAATTTAGCTGAGGAGTTTCGGAGGAATATTAAATTATTTACTTGGATGATATGTATCTATATGAATAGATAATTTTTTCAAAAAATGCTAGGAACTTCAGCATCAATGAACATTTAGTTCGATCTCTGTGTTTTTGTCATTCCTAATCTGTTCGTTATCTCCCTATATTCATATATGCTCTAACATCATCATCATCATCATCATCATCATCATCATCATCATCATCATCAGTCTTTTATCATCCGTCATTGGGCTTTTATGATGTCTTGGACACCGGTTTTTCCCCTTTATATATTGTGCCATCTTGTGATCTCACTGTGTTATGTTGAGCATAATTCTCTCACGTGCACGTTGCATGGTTCTCACTTTGAGGGTCAATCTTTTGGTGAGGTTCCAAGTCCCAGCTCCATAGGTGACTATCAAGAGGAAGCATTGATTGTATAACCCCTCTTTTTTCAAAAAAATCAATGGTACTTCCTTGTTCTTGAAGGTTGAACTTGCTGCACCGAAGGCTTGCCATCCTAGAATGGTTCTTCGCTTGATTTCTTCTTCTTCTTTTGAGGATTCCTTGGAGATTCGTTGCCCTGGATAGGTGAGTGTGGTCTACTTTCCCTGACTTGGTGTAGAAGCCATTAAAAATGGCGGAAAAAATCTGCACAGTGTTAAGGTAACAAACCAACAGATATAAATATTTTGGATCTTCTGGTATATGAAAACGAAAAGTTACTGAACAAAAGTTGTGTTCACTTTCTTTGTTCTAGTCTTGTACATTTTTTAAAATACCTGTTTTTGCTTTAAATTTGCCACGATAAGATGATAGAATATACAATTGATTTTTAGCAGCAAAAAGCGAGGCTCACATTGTACTTGAGTAAATGCAATATAAATGATAAATTTTAAAATAATGAAATTGGATATTAAATCAAATAGATATTTGTTTTTATTGTGGCCCATTGTTTGATTTTTCAATCCAACCCTAGTTTGCTTGTTGAAGAAATCTACGATTCTTGGTGATATATTTTTTTGTTTTTTTTGTTTTTTTTATTTGATCGTCTTTTTTTTTCTATTTCCTCTACTTTGATATCCGCTCTCTCCTACTCGATCTGATTAATTAACAACACTTCAGGCTTGGAATCCGTATTTGTTTTATAACTGCCGTGGTCGCTCGTGTGTGCACAATCAGTTTACCCAGGTCTACGTCTAGCAATCGTGTGGTGGCAGTGTTTGTGAATTTCATACATCGGTTTGGAACAGCCTGAAAACGAAAAGAAATCTGCACAAAAATGACAATACTATTTATATTGTTAGATTACTTCCCCTTTCTCTTCCTATATCTATCTATCTATCTATCTATCTATCTATAATGAGCTTATATGCAAATTTTCGGCTTAATAATCTATTTGCTTATTTGCATTTACATGGGGTGATCTCATTAGTTGATCTACTTTCTTATTATGACATAAAAATTACATAACAGCAACTCTTCAGAATTCATTTCTAATTATCACATCCTAAAACAGCTGAGATGAGTTGAGACTTGACAAAAACATGAAATTACGATACTTGAATCATTAAAGATGGAATTACCTGAGTAAGCAGCTTCAGGTCCCTCAGTTCCAATCCATACCTGAGCAACCCCGTAATTTTGGACGAGTATCTTCTAATATATATATATATATATATATATATATATATATATATATATATATATATATATATGTAATGATACATTCTTTGTGGCCATGGAACGAACATTATATCTCAAATGATGCAACTCCCCTCCCTGACCGTGCTGTGTCGGTATTTCTCATAATACGTATTCAGTTCGTACCTATCACATTCTATACCAATTGTTGTCTTTGTCTATCAGTAAAAAGTGATGGTAACTTAGGATGGGGTGGCAATTACTATTCATCTTGTTAATTGTATAGATCGACTATTCCGTCCGATTTCTCTTTTGTCTCTCTTGATCATCAACCCGTACTTCTGTGCTTCTGTTCTTGCAGATGGTTAAAATGGGCGGATCCAATTCTCACAGATTTACAACTGCCATGATTAACTAATTACCCTCGGCCTAGATCGGTCTGGCACAAGGCCACAGTCATGGAGCCTCCTTGGAATCGGATTACGACATGGTACGCACCTAATCTCCATTCTATATCTTCTGCATTTTTATTTTGGATGGGTTCGCATCCACAGCAGCGATCACTGTCACTGACTACATAACAAACGCCCAACAACATCGCCACAAAGCATTCCCTCCCACTCTTTTTACGAATCTGATGTCGCTTAGGTGACATACTATCATTACAACATCAGATCAAGGAATTCTATTTCACTGCATCAGAAGACAAAAACGTGTCAATTGCATGACCAAAATTATATTTTACTACGATATCAGCCTTAATTGAAGGTTCTTGAAGGAAAGGGCTTTTAAAGGTCGGAACTTTGAGAGGAGCTGGATTTCAAAGGGGCCTGAAGATCGAACTAGCACATCTATAGCCTGATATTCAGGCTTGTTTACTCCCTTGGACGTTAGTACTTCAATTTATATTATTGTTTTTTCATCTGCACTGAGTATATGTATTTATGTGCATGTACGTACTAATGTCTGTTTCTCTATATGCGTGTATATAAGAGAGTGTGTGTGTGTGTGTGCTTATTAATGCGTATGCATGAAAATGTGTGTGAGTATTAGTGTCTGTGCGTACATACATGTAAGCATATGTTTGTTGTAATATACTAATGTATGACTATACTTATATGTATGACGTACGGACGTATTACTGTGTACATGTGACTGGGAAGAGACGTATGGTTTAAGGGTATTAGTGCATGACTCCATCTATGCAAATATGTGATAGGATCTATATGGAATATTTACTAGTATGCGTCCAAGTACCTGTATGTGTGTGCTGGTATGTGTATGTATGGCAATGGGAGAAAAGATATTAAGAAAAACACGGGGTTGGAAGATTGCAGAGTGACGGTTTCCGTAATAGGAAAAAAGGCCGAACTGTCTTGAAAATCAGTATTCGATAATTTGGCCCCTTAGTTGGGCTTGAACATAGACCGCTGGCTCTAGTGGAAAATATGCAACTGACAACCTAAGCAGGCGAATTCGGTTCTGTTTGCTTCAATTCGTGTATATGCCACTGTGTGTTTGTATGTATATGAGTATAAGCGTTCGCGATATAGTCTGTAAATATTTGTTAATGCTTATATACGCACCTTTGTGTGCAAGTGTGTGCGACCGAATGAACCTAAACGTCAGTGGATGGGCATGTCAATGCGTACACGTATGTATTTTTGTCCATGTATACGTGGACGCAGTGTTTTATATGAGTATGCATACCTTCGCGTATGTCCCTTTGTGTAAGCATGTGCGTGTGTGTGTTACTGCGTGAATGTAAAAAAGTGGTTGGTATGTTTGTGGGTGCGCGTAAGTAATTGTGTCGGTATATAGGTAGTCGCCGCGTATACATGTATGCATACCTTTGTGCACACGTATGTACTGGCGTTTATCTGTGTGTGTGTACGTGTGCGCGTGATAGGAAGATAGAAAAGCACATTGAATTAAAACCCTCCACGGGATTCGGCAGATGATCGGTTTTGGACGAAGCCGTGTAAAATGTCCAAAAGTAAAAGAGAAAAGACTTAAAAATGCGAGTCATTTTACGCTGGAAAGAGTAGAGTATTCATTACCTCTTGAAGAAAAAAAAAAGAGAGACGGGAAAGAGGTCTTTCAAAAAATGGTGGAGAAGGAAAGAAACGATTTGCTCCTACACAACGAGAATTTATCAAACAATTTCCAACCACGACACCAGATTTTGCTGACCTTTTTTCCTAATGATACTTATTCGACATCCACGGTTTCAAACCTTAGCGCCTTTGGTACGTAACCGCCATAATATCAATGTCCACCTTCGTCCCGACGTGATTGTAGCATCGTTATTACAGAGAAAAAATTATATCTTTTTTTCGTGGCTGTTGTTATCATTGGTTTTGCACATAGTAACGTTTCACCCCAGAGGAAAAAGGCAAAAATGGCTATATTTTTCCCCCATTTAGGTCGTAAAAAATATAATATAAAATGAACAATACTTACTTTTGACATCGTGTTATCATGATCGTTTGGTCAGACATTTCCTATCACTCTTTTTTAAACTTATTTTTTTAGGTATATTTTACAAGAAAGTTAAGGACAACTCATTTAAGATGAATAAATGGAAGCAATGGGCTTTTCCTGAAAGAATATTTTTTTGCGGGTATTGTATCTTAGCTAGATAGCATTTATACATTTGTACGACTTTCAGATATAGTTATGAGATTTAATCAGTTAAAAAATACTGTCAAGTCGACAGGTTAAGGTCTTGCAAAACTTATGAGTCATTTTTCGCTTTGAAAAAAAATCAAGCCGATAAACTTGTCATGCCGTCCGGAGTGGTTGCATTCTATAAAACATATAAATGTAAAACAAATGGACGAAATAAACTTACTCTGTTGAAAAATCTCAGAGCATGATTTTCTGCTGAAATCATTGTGTAAGCCAATAATTGTTCGGTTGGCTATAATGTTCGTTCTATTTCTGTCATCGGATAGCATTAGGAGAGTTCAGGTTTAATTAGATTAATTTAAAAAGAAAAATATAACTCTGAATTTTTGAGATGAAGTATTATTATTATTTCTATTAATATTCGGACCATCCTCATCTTGGTTGTTTTTTATACAATGTTTCGGCCGTTGTACTCTACCGCCTTCATCAGGTATCATCTGGTAGGTGTGGGGAGGTAACGAACCGAACCCTTTATTCAACCGACGGTGGTATATGGGCCGCACTCCCCTCTTAGCACTAGTAGTATTATAATTGTCTCACATTGGGATTGAACCTAAAGCCATCAGATTACTTGCAGTAATTTTGTCTGATTCTGTAACCACTACGCTATGTGTCCATGTGGACAACGGCCGAAACGTTGTATGAAAAACAACCAAGATGAGAATGGTCTGAATATTAATAGAAATAAGAAAAATATAACTTTTGATTGCAGTGTAGCTTCTGTCATATCACAGTGTATTTTTTTAAACTGACAAATTTTGCGTAATTATGCTCAACTTTTAACTGTTCAGGTAGATTTTCGACATATTATGTTTCTTTTCATTTTGATAAAGGTAAAAATGCGACAAGACATTTAGAAAAAAAAGGTTTTGCAGTTCATGGAAAAGGTGCTAGGAATGATCAAACATATCGAAAATTTCAAGCTGAAGGTCTCACAACGAATAATGCTCTACGGTCGTGTAAACCAGTTATGGTTGATAGCAATCAAATCAAGCCATTACCTATGGATAATGAATGGTATAAGACGACCATATACTGAAAATATTCAAATCAAGTGTTGGATATCATTCTCAGAGTTATCTCAGTTTTGATGTATTATTTTCAAGTTCGATATGCAAATGAAACGTAAAGAAAATGTTCCCTTATGAAACAGATGGTGACAACGTGGAACACAAGAGATCATAGGGAGAGCGAAATGAACCATCACTAATTGTACCAAAGACTAGTTTCCATGCAAAGACAGCAATGGACCGTATGCCGTGGAATTGGAAACGGGTCTCCAACTCATTTGTAGAACCAAAGGGGTAATTCAAACATGTATTGATCGCAATTAGACCAATTAGGACAGGCTTTATGAGCTGCAGGTCTCAATTGGGAACATTTTTTGCGAGGCCCTCTGTTAAAAGTCAAAGTCTGTAGAATCCTGAGGATACAAATAAACTATATTATAGACTTTATATCTCTATGGTATAATGGAAAACAATCAAAATGTGGGCTTGAAAATTTCGCTGTTTTAACGTTGTTCTTTAGTAGATCAACATTATTTAATTCAAGTACAATAAAACAGATTCAAAATATAAACAGTGTAAACATTGTTGAATTTTTAAGAAGTCTGGAGAAAATTAATACAAGTGCTGTTCTCTGAAAGATCTGCAATATGGTGTTAGTTGTATATTGAAGTGCACTGTTATGTATATTTGACTAGATTAAAATATACTCTAATACAGGGCTCCATCAGATGTGGTCCCAATAAGGAACGATGTGTCCGATAGTCCTGGAGTCGCCCATTAGACCAATTAAAGGTTGTTTTTGTTGTCGGTAGTTTGAGATCTTAATGTTTTGTCATCTGGCTCTGAAATTGAAAATCATTCAGCGTTCACAAGAAAGTAATGTGTTGCATCACATGGAAGGATCACAAGATAGCGCAGTATATTAGAGAGAAAAAAAAAGGAGTCAGAAATATCATAAAACCAGAAAATGCTCAAATGATATTGGGCAAGAATGTCAGATAACCGCTTGGCATCACGACTCACAACGTGGATTCCTAGAGATCATATGCGAAATAGTGGCGACAAATAATAAGATGGCATGACGATTTACACTTATTCAGGATATATTGGCATTACGACGTCAACGATCGAGAAGTCTCGTGGATCTTGGGAAAATTATATATCCAACGACAGGGTTTACAAAGCTGCTGCTGCTATTGCTGTTGATGATGATAACAGCATTTGTCATAGCAGAGCTGGGAACTTTTCACTGCTCTATAGTATTCTTTAGATATTGCACTTTCCGGTTACCATTTATTCCAGTCTTTACAAGATTCAATTGCCTGATGGATTGCAAATAGATATTTCGAGCTACAAATGTATTTCCGAAAATTAAAATAGAATTTTTCTCATTTTACCTAATATAACAAACGAAACCTTTCAGACAATACAGCATCCGTAAAATGACTTTGATTTTTTTTTCAATTTTTGGTATTTCTAATTTCTTTTTGTTGTCAAAATGTATCAGGTTGTTTAGAAAGTAATATTGGAATCAGAACCCGTTGAAATGTTTGAAAAGTAAAATTCGTTCATCAAAAACGTTATTATTATCATTAACGACGACAAAAGTCCAGTTTGAAAATTATTCTTATATTCCTTGTTGAATGGATATGGTTGTTCTGGACAAAAAAAAAAAAAAAACACAACTTTTTTTTATTCAACATTTAATTGAAGTAAAGAAAAAAAAATCAGTAATTGAAAATTGATTTTGAACTAAACTCGAGATCAGTTCAGTTGGGACCTGGTTATTTTGTTCACGAATGCACACACAGAAAGACCCACACAGAGAAAGACGCACATACACAATCACATGACTCGTTCAGTCCATTTATGCAATGTTAACCGATCAGCCCCTGGCACGAACCAAATAGAATAAAAGTTACGTTCATTTTCAAGGACAAAAGTATTATCATTAGCAGTGGTGAAAGCCAAGTATGAAACCAATGATTTATTTCTGAATCTTCATTGTTTTTTTTTTCAATGCACTGGAGGGAACTCTTCATGAATCTTCCAGAAACTGTTATTTTAGTAAAAAAAGAATAACTTTGATATGCAAAGTGGCCGAAAATATTTTGAAACAGGAAGACAAGGGAAGGAAGATACTCGACTTTATGCTTTAGCATTGTGAAATTGAAGAGAGAAAGAGAGAGAGAGAGAGAGGATCGCACTCAAATACTAATATATACACATACACACACACACACACACACATATATATATATATATATATATATATATATATATGCAATCAAGGATTGGATAAATGTAAATAGAATAGACGATTAAAGACAGATGGGAATCAAACCTGTGATCGATAAGATAGCTGTTTTGACGTAACGTCGCTCGTCCCATGGAGCTAAACAGCTCGACTAAAAGGCAAAAGCCAAAATGACCGCTTTATCTCCTCTCATCCTGTTTATTCATTGTCCCTATTTGCACTGTTGTTTCTCAACACAGACAATTATATCATTTAAAAATGGATGTATAATCCGACAGAATGTTTATGAATGCTCCGTATCATTTGAAACTCTAATTGAAGTGACCTCTCGTCACAACTAAAAGATAACGTTTTCATACATATTCCGTAGGATTGTATATCCTTTTTTTAAACAATATAATTGTACACATTTAGAAACAAGAATGCTGATACGGACAATGGATAAACAGGGTGAGAATAGTGAAAATAAAGCGCGCATTGGGTCCTCCACCTTTCTGTCACGCTGTTTATCTCAATTGGAAGAGCAATGTCACATCATAACGGCTATCTTATCGATCGCAGGTTCAACTCTTTTAGCATTCCCATTTTTCTTTAATTGTCTTTTCTATTTTCGCTGTCTAGGCCAAGTGACACATTCTCCGTGTAAGAAGAGGTCATTTCAAATAGAATTCCAAATAATATATGTTCATATATATATATATATATATATATATATATATATATAAGGAGAGAGAGATAGAGAGAGAGAGAGAGAGAGAGAGAGATTTTGTAAGTTTAGATTCGTCTCGCGTAACTCACAAGGCCAAATGAGCTTCAAAGTTGGGGCAGGGTGTTCGTCTGCTTTGAAAAACATTTTAATCATAACTTTTTACGGGGCACGAACGTCGACCGCTGGCACCCGTGATAGATACGCATATATTAGCCATGAGGTAAACGTCCTCCACACACACAGCCACACATATACATATATATAAATATATATATATGAACTAGATCATGATAAGATCTTCTTTTCCTGCGTACAAACATTTGCACATGTTTGAAATATCCTCAAATGTTCAAATACTTATGAGCAGAACTTAAGCGATAGTTCCTTGATGAAAATAATACTTATAAGTAATTGAACAAACACAAAATCTGTTTTTATTGCCAAAAATCGCTGCGGCATTCTGGATTTTGAGCAAGAATTTTCAATTTAACTTACGAGTTTTGGCAACTCTTAAATAGCAATGGCACTTGGCATTTTTAATCATCTTTTAGAAGGATTTTTTCAAAAAGATTTTACAATTCAATTCTATAAAAAACAAACAAACAAAAAACATTTCACAGAAATTTAGCATTCAGAAACACAAAACATGACTAAATGACTCCTTGTTGTGCTGGCTATAATGAAATTTAATCTTTCTTGCGTAATGACCCGGTTTTTAACATACAAAACCAAGTGATCAGAAGAAAAATATCTGTTCAAATACTTATGAAAAGTGCTGTATGTATGCATGTCTGATGTGTTTGTGTGTATACTTATAAGTACACACGCACACACACATAAGCATAAAATGATTATATATATATATATATATATATATATATATATATATATATATGTATATATATATATATATTCGGTCAGTTTATGCTTGGTTAAAAACCATGGTTTTTGATCTTATGAAATGTTGTGGACACTTATCAAATTAGCAGACTTGTACAAATGTGTTCTTATTTCGGTTTTTTGTTGGTTTATCTCACTGGTTCGCTAATGTAACGTTTTTCTTTTTTTTTCCCTTTATTTATTTACTTTCTGGCATCGACCCCGAATCAGACAACGACAGACAGGCAATCAAGTTTTCCCGGTTCTTCACAGATTGGAAATTGTCCGTTGATGAATTGCACCACTGATCCGACCACCTTACCGATTTACATCACATAACCCGATTCACAATGGGTCTTAGATTAAACGGCCGGCATGGGTTCGTGGACGTTACTGTCAGATCTAACCCTTATCCCTTACCCCTTGTACCAACACTGCAGTATTATCCCTAAGCTCGTTATGACCAATTATTTTCTTCTTCTTCTTCTTCTTCTTCTTCTTCTTCTTCTTCTTCTTCTTCTTAACCACCACCAACACCACCTTCTTTTTCACCACCACCAACAACAACAACTTATTTTTCTTCTTCTTCTTCTTCTTCTTCTTCTTCTTCTTCTTCTTCAACAACAACAACAACAACAACAACAACAACAATTTTTTCTTCTTTTTCTCCGTCTTGTTCATTATCACCACCTTCTTCGTTTTGTTTCCCTTCTTCCTTTCCTTCTTTTACTCCCTCTTCTCCACCACCACCATCACCACCACCACCACCAACAACAACAACAACGACAACTCCACCTTCTTCCTCTTTTTCTTCTTCCCTGATACCTAAAGATTCCATTTTCCACAGAAACACGTTTCATCATGTTGCATTATCCCCCGACCGCACTCGAACCTCCCTGACAGGGTTTGTTGCATTTTTGTAGTCCTTCGCTAATAAGTTTCCTGAAGCGATGACGAATAGCGGACTTGGCTTATTTGCACCAGTTGTTGGAAAGCTATCAGTATTTGGCTATCTTACTCAGTATGAATGTGTTCTATTTAAATATACACGTATTTGTATCTTGAGATGGACATCTGACTGTCTTTGAGGACGGCTATGCATCTCTCTCTCTCTGTCGATAATTCTGTAGATCTCTCCCCCTCTCTCTCTCTCTCTCTTTCTTATTATTTACATATACACAGTTCTATATCCCTTCCTCTCTTTCTCTCTCTCTCTCTCTCCGTCCATCTTGGAAAGATAGAAACAGATCAATATGGTTCCGTTGGCAGACCACGGTGAATGATATTATGCTATTAATCAAGCAACAAAAAATGGACTCATGCTAGACACTTAGCAAGAAGAGATGACAACTGATGGAGATAAAGAATTTTTCAATGGTTGCAAATAGGAAATAGAACACACCAGGAAAAGATATGGTAGCAATGGTTAGTAATCCCGTTCCTCAAATCATAAGTATTGTTGTGACTTCGATCATCACTGGGTGACATACATACATACACACACACACACACACACACACATATATATATATATATATATATATATATATATACATATATATACATTCTCAGAATATCATACGCAGACACACAGACACACACATTTAGAAACATACATATAGGCACAGACATGCAAACACATATGTATTCCAATCATTGATATTCCGAAAATTTTCTTATGTGGCCCATAGTATATATATATATATATATATATATATATATATATATATATCATAATGATCCTATTCTATTTATGTGCATATGCTTGTGTGCGAATATATGTATATACATATGGGTGTTTTTATTTCACGATTTAACAATGTTGATACACATCGTCCCGGTCTAAGATAGTGTGTAGTCGCGTGTGTCCACCTGATGCAAACTCTATAAAAGCGTGCATATGTTTGCTTACTCACCTGTTAATTTCTAGGTCCCCAACGTGAGAATTATATACCCGTATAAAAGTATCTGTTCACGTATGTACTCGTCTGGGACAAAAGAAATAAAAGACGATTTGATGACAACTCTTGGTTAAAGATGACGAGAAGGTGATCATACAGTTATGCTGCTAAAGGTATAATAGCATATTTTTTCGTGGCAGGAGGAAAAAGATAATGGTGCCTTGCCACAGGTTTAATTTCAGCAGTTGCAGTACTCAGTCTTCTCATACTGACGATACCGGTATACGTCGCGAACGTGACCTTAAGGGTAGCGCAATGCTGCTGCCTCTTGCCTACTGGAATAACGATGACGATGATGATGATGTCAATGGCTAATAATGATGGTATCAATGGTTATTAAGGTTGTGGTCACTGAGCGGAGTGAACATTGGAATGGACTGTAAGAGAGTGGTTTTGCTGGTCTGAACGTGACGGTAATCGAATGATAATTGTGTTTGTGGAGAAAATGATGGTGTTGATATTGTAATGGTAGTCTTAACCCCTGAAAACGTGGTACTCGTCGATGTACCGAAAATGAGAGGTTTTGGAAACGTTACTTTAAAAAGTGGTTGTAGAGGACTCGGTTTGATATTGGGAATGATGACAGTTGAGTCAACAGTCTGGCAAGTCCTTAAGGTTACAATAACTATGATATTGATAATAGTAGCAGTAATCGAATTACTGAGCATAAGGTCCGTCTATTGAGCAGTGGTTTCCAAAGGTTTTAGTTTATGGCTTTTACTAATGTGACGGCCACTGTAGATTGCTTTGCCCTCTTTCAATTAAGTATTATTGTCTATCAACTAGAAAAATTGGGCAAAGAAATAGATTTTATTCTTGTTAGATCACTCCTGTTCAACAATTTATTCATAGTATTGGATTCATTTTGTAACATAATGTTTTTTAGATGTGCAATCGTGTAGAGCAGTGATGTCCATCACTGACTGACAGACTGACAAATCAGCAAAGCAAATGCCTCACACCATCTCCACGAAGTATCCCTGCGCTCATTCTATGAATCTGACATCGCTTGGGTAACACTTTATTATTACGTCATCAGAACATGGAATCGTAATTGCTCTGGTCAGAAGACAAATACACGTTAACTGAATGGATGGAATTCTTTATTACTACGGTATTAGTATTAAATGGCGGTGGTCACAGAGGCAAAGGGCTTTTAAAGGTCGGTACTTTAAATGAATGGATTCTAAAGGGTTGGGGCTTTTAAAATCGCTGAAGATCAAAGTCATGCATCTATGGTCTTAATTTCAGGCTCGTTATTATCAAATTTGACTATTTTGCCGGCATATTGTGATAAGCAACTAAAAATGAAGATGAAAGTAAAAACTACTCAAAATCATGAAATAAAAAGAATAGTTTCATTCATCGTCAGTCGTTGGACATAGACCATCCCTAACATTTGCCAGATCTATCTATTTTGGACGTCTAATTTTGTCTACTTCGTCACACCATCTTATTTTCTACTGGCCACAATTTTCGCATATGATATCTTGAGATCCACGTTGTGAGTCGTAATGTCTAACCGTTGTCTGGCATTCTTGATACATGACCAGCCTATTGCCGCCTGAGTCTCTATTTGCATTCTGTGAAGTCTCTGATTCCGGTTTATTTCTCAGATGTATTGTGCTGTCTTGTGATTTTTTCATGTTATGTCGATCGTGATTCTCTCTTGTGCACGTTGAATGGTTCTCAGTGTGAAGGTCAGTGGTTATTTTTTTCTTCAATTTTTCCTTCCCTGTATAATTTTCATTTTTTCATTCTTTTTTATCTTTCAAATGGGAATTATTTTTCTTTTCTCTTTGGGGTGGGGGCTTTTTCTTTTCTTTTTTTTTTCAATATGATAGTTTTTTCCCTTCTTTTCTTCCTTTGGGAGAGAACTCTTTCTTTTTTGGGAGTGTTAATATTTTTCTTGTTTTTTTCCCAGTAGTAATTTTTCTCTTTTCTGCTCTTTTTCAAATAGAAGCCTTTTTTGTCGGGTAGGATTTTTTTCGTTTTTTCGTATGGGAAATCTTTTTTTTTTTTCTTAATTTCCGTTATTTGGTCGGATGTTTCTTTTTTTCTGATTTTTTTTTTCGGGTGGGAGCCTTTGCTTTAACTTATCATAAACCCCAGTTCTAAAGAATCTGTCAATTTGAATCCGTCGGCATGAATCACCGTTGATCAGAACTGCCGTCCGCTAAACGATTCTCTTACGCTATTCTGAAACTTCTTTTGTTATAGTCTCACTATCAATATTATTTTCAATCTTTGCGTCTTTCCAGGGTTCCAGTGTCTGTGTCTTTGTCCGGTGCCAACAGTGTGTTAATCAGAAAACAAGTGGCCGTCCACTGAGTGGCGAAAATTTGGTGTCATCTCTCTGGGTAACTCCATTATATTTTGAATTGTATAATGTTGTATTCTTGATGTGCTGTCAAGTTGGCGTTGTGAACACGGCCGCCAGCCATGGCAATTTATCAGGCAAACCGGCCAAATTCATCGACAGAGTAACCGTCGGCCATTTTCCGCACAGGTCCCCTGCTGTGATCCGGCCGGATATTGATGCCGAACATGAACGTCTTACCAATATCGTGTCAGTTGATAATTGGAGGTCCGTATCAAACATGGGTAATGCGGTACATACCGACTGAGGCACTGACTATAATAAGGCATATTTTCACCACCTCCACAATGCAGCTGGAACCACTACCATCCATCCATCCAATTTCTTTTTCAATGTCCAGTCGCCTCCTTCACCCACACTGCCCGCAAAATCCCCATACCAGTAGAATGGATGGCAGCACACTAACCGCACCACCATTGAGCTAATCGTTGTCCCGAACTCTGCAATCATCAACACAACACCTTTTAGTACTACCAAAACTATCACTTATTTTGGTAATGGTTTAGATTAGGTTTGTATAAAAGAGGGGTAACCAGTATAGATGCCGCACGTATTAAAATCGTAATTCACGCAGACAATTTGAAACGAAAAGAACTGTTCACTTCTTTTCTTTTTAGATGAGTTCATGTGGAGAAATACTGTTAGAAATGACCAAAAAATATTTGATTATATCAATTTCTATTGTACATTCATTCAAGTGTTACAAATATGAGTAATATTTATTTTTGTTGCTAATTACAACACAAACCCTAACCTTAATCCTAAACACCAACGTCAAACAGTAACCCTAAACTCTTACCCGTAAATACTAAGCTTGTATTATACCCTTTATAATTATATTCAATAAAATATAGTGTTAATACGTCAAGTTTTATGCTTTTATTCCACTTCACCGTGATAGGTTAGTAGTAGCAGCAGCTTAAATAATTGTGTCTATACTAGTTAATCCCTTTTTTAGTAAACACAATGCAAACATTTACTCCAATTTCAGAATCGCCAATACAGTGCAATGACCTGCGATTAGTGCGATAGTCACATAGTACATTTTATATATTTTTGCTGGCCAAAGAAAAAAATATTTCATATATGACAATAATTATTTTTTCTTTAGATGAACGTTCTCAATAGTTCTATCATTTTTAGTATTATTCAAAATAAACGTTCTTTTATAGTCTACACATGCATTTTTCCAAAGCAGTTTTTTTGCAAAACGAGAATGATAATCAAGTTCTACATCATTTTTACGCCATAAACCATTTTTTGTATTGTATTAACATTGGTATTATTGTAACAAAATAGACCAAATAGATACTCTCTATTATTATTATTATTATTATTATTATTATTATTATTATTATTATTATGATTATCATTATTGTTGTTATTATTATTATTATTATTATTATTATTATTATTATAAGTAGTAGTAGTAGTAGTAGTAGTAGTAGTAGTGTTATTGTAGTTGTTGTCCATCCAAGGAATGACCCTGTGTATCTTATTATCGATACGTATTAATTCCTTTTATCAGTTTTCTGCTATTTAGTTTGGTCTCTATCATTTTCTGCATCTTTTCTTCATCTTCTTTTCTTTCATAACTATTAGTATTATTATCATCATCACCAACATTATTATTATCATTATTATTATTATTATTATTATTATTATTATCATTATTATTATTATTAATTTTCACACCAGTTGCCTGGTGGTCACAGCTGGAGGCTGAGTGACAGCAAGTCTCCTCAGATTTCCATCCCTTCTTTCCACACTCTCACAGTTCACAGCAGTGCTGTGGTTTACAGTTTCGCACCGGTTGCCCGGTGCTTATCGCTGAAGGTTGACTGATAATAGGTCTCACAAGGTCCTCGGTCCACATTTCATTTCTCCCTTACCTACCCCAGCGGCGCTGTGGTTCGTACTTCCATCATCGTTTGTGGTATGCTGTGTATTGTGTTTTTTTTTCCTTTTTTTTCTCTTTCCCTTCTCTCTCTTAGGCCACTGCTAACAGCTGGAGTTTTAGACCTTAGCATTTTCCTCCGTATTCGTGCGGTCCATAGCAATGCTATAGTCTGCACAGTCTCAATCCTTCCTTTTACCTCTAGTTCCTCCAATCTCGCTTTCAATGTCTTTCGTACAGTTCCGAGTGCACCTACTATTACTTGTCAGGCTGTTTTCAAAATATCTTCACTGTTTACTTGCACGTGATTTTTTTTCTAATTCCGTTTTGGCCATTTGCACACATTTTTTTCATTCTGATGATTCCTCGGCTGCGTTCTTTCCACTGTGGAATAGAGCTTTGTGCATGGCCATAAGTTCCCTTGTTCGTTGGTTAATTGATCCAAGTTCATCCTTGTTCACCATCAAAAATTCTACTTTGTACCTTACTACCGATACTGCCGATACTGCCGATATATTCATCAGATTCCTATTATTGTCCAACTCCTGCCCACACTAGATTTGACTTTGTTTTGCCCTCGTAACAAAAAAAAGAAAAAAAGAGGACAGTCCCTATGAAATTTAGGAGAGTGAACTTTTTACTATTCGACTATCACGTCAAACAATATATATATATATATATATATATATATATATATATATATATATATATAATTAGTATTTTCTAACCATGATTTGAATTCATGACCTGGGGTTGTTGGGTGGCTTGCTTACCAACTGAGCTAAAATGACAAGTATCATATGTGTACGATTTTACCCTAAACAAAGGTTGCGGTAATCATCTTACGTCGGAATTGAAGTAGGGGTAGAATTTATCCTGCAGCAACCAGTCTTGTCTTGCTTAGTTTTGTTTTTAATATTTTTATTATCGTATATTCTCATTTTTCAAACTTCATTTCTTCGTATTCCATTGTATCACATTCGAGAACTCCCCGTTATTTATATTGGTCCAGTGTTGTTTTTTGTTGTTGTTATTGTCAGTAGTAGTAGTAGTAGTAGTAGTAGTAGTAGTAGTAACATGTGATACTATGATATTTTTATAAACGAATATGAAGTAAAAATGAACGGAATATTGTAAAAAGTAATTTCAAGTAAGGCAGGGTTGAAGACGGCACAATGAAGGTAATCATGACGACGACGGTGACATTGATGGAGCTATTTTTCTTTGTTATAAGGTAACATTAAAACATATTTATGTGGAAGCTTTGATAATCAGTAGAAATCCTTCAAATTTCGAATCAGACACGATTCTGTTCCTGTTTATTTTTGGCTTTTGAACATAACATTCTGAAAGTTTAGGAAGTTACGTCTGAATAAGAAAATTCGAAAATCATCACGGCTATATATTTTTCTTCGAAAAAAAATATCTCATTCCTTTTTGTGTGCGTGTGCGTGCGTGTGTGTGTGTGTGTGTAAGTGTGTGTACCTGTTTGTGTGCGTCGAACAAAATGCCGAAACCTGGTTTCTTTTGATTCCGTTATCTTTTGTTGATCAACAGAAATGATAAAGACACCATGGGATTCAGAGCAGCCGCCATATCTTTGGCTTAACATGGATAATATTTGCTAACATTTACCAAAGGTTTATGCCTCTACGATTTTGATTTTTTTTTTTTTGATCCTTCCTTCAATGATAAATCCTGATTGAATAAAGTATATTGAAGCAATAAGATTGCTGAGAATTTGGCATTTTTCTTAATTTACGAATAATATATGCCTTTACTAGTTCTTTTCATGATTCTTTTTCAATTTAGGGTTCGTTTTTTTATCAAGCTTCCAATGTTATTTTTTATTCATCGGATTTTAGGTTGGTCCGCACATGCGCAGATGCATCATAGACGTATCTATCAATATTTTCCTTTTATGTTACTTAGAAACCGGAAACCAAAACTGTCACTAAAACTGTCACCAAAGCTGTCAAAAATGGTTTCTTCAGTTTTGAGCTGGTCTGACTGGATGGCTATGTATGTATATGAGTATTTATCACGCGTACAGGCCACACCGATGAAGATAGAGGGTTGAAAATGTAAGCATCTACTCCCTGTTATAACTACTGAAAACCTTTTTTTTTACCTTCTCAAAAATCACCCCCATAATAAGTATTTGGCGGGGATTTAATTTACAGCTTATGCTAAATTGATCCCTCAGTTTGTGCCCGCTTTTTTTTTTTTGCTCTCCTTGAAAACCCCCCACCCTGAATTACTCCTCACTTTTGGGAGGCATTCACGCTTGTTGTTCGAAAACTCAGACTTTCTTTATGACCTCCGCCGGAAACAGAAGGGCAAGAGAAGTAACCTATTCACTTATCACCCATTTTCCTAATCTTTTAATTGATCACCCTCAACACTGCATACTGCCAAAAGACTGTTTCTATTCAATGGCTAACCAAACTTGTTTCCTATTCAGTTGATGTGAAGTCGGTTCACGCATGCGCAGATGCATCACTAACGCTTCTATCAATGTTTCTCTCCTGTGTTTTTTCTTGTGTTTTCATGTTAGTTATGCCGTCTCTCCTTCCTTCATTCAGTTTTACCCACAACAATTTTTATATACAATCAAGAATTTTCTGATTGCACTCCAGATTTTTTCTTGATTATTTCAGGCAAATCAATCTTATTTCGACAAAGGAAAAACCAATTTTCGCTATGCTTTAGAAGATTATTATCAATTTTCCCAAGTGATATACATAATCGGATTTCAGTGGTTTTTCTATATTAGACACAAGGAGGCTTCTTTTTCTTTTAGTGTTTCAAAACTTTGGTATTATTCTTTCTGAACTTGTTGCTTTTCTTTGGTTATTTTGTAGTGACATTAATTTTATTACAGGCCCTCATCTGATTTACGCAATTTTCACAAAAATTCTGATAAGGTTTATCAAAAAATGTGTTCTTTGGATTGACATGTATTTTTATAGCAGGCAGTTTTTTGGTAATGTTTGTTTTATTGCAGGAACTCATGTAGATGGATACTAACAAAAGAATTCCAAATTTTGTTTGATTAGAAACTGAAGGTGAAAGTATATATTAGTCCAGAACATCTTGAATGTTACTGTCTAAAGATTCGAGAACGTTTATTAACATGCAAAGAGCTTTTCAGACCATTGATTTCCTTCTTGTTGTTTGCGTCGTTGACACGATGTTTCAGCCGGTACATTCTACGGCCATCTTCAATGTTGCAACAATTGGAAAAATTCTGTTTACATCCGTCACATTCGGCTAGAACACTTGAAGAAAACCGTAGAATGGATCGGCTGAAACGTTGTATTATCAGCACAAACGACGAAGTGTTCATTCGTCCGAAAAAACACTTCAAATTTTGAACGTTCTTCAATGGGATACAACCACACTTCATTTACCAGCTTTTAATTATAAACTTTTGTAAAGGGAAGGAGTTTTAGCACAATGTATAGGGTTTGATTTAATAAAGAGTACAGGGTTTTATGATAATAAGATAAACCTGCCTGAAGTTTATCAGTGGATGCTCTATCGTCCATTCTTTGGAAAGTATTTAATTTATGTTATCTAGTCCATGAATCTTCGTTGGTGGTTATCTCAAGTGTAAAGTAATAGACTCAGCTGATAACTGCTAGTAATAGTGCGTATGGTAGACAGCGTGGAATCGAGAAAAACAATTAGGTAGTTAAATAAGTGGTTAAAAACAGAGACGTAGAAAAGAATGTTTAGTTTAATAAGAGGCTCGGAATATAGAGAGGAGGAGATAACATTGGGTATTTTGATAAGAGGGTAGGAAGGTAGAGGGGAGAAAATAAAGGTAGGTTATTCTAAAAAATGGTTGGAAGGGAGAGAGGAGAATAGAAACTTAAGTAGTTAAATAAGAGGGTAGAAACGGAGAAATAGAAAAGAATATAAATTGTTCAATAAGAGGCTTGGAAGATAGGAGAAAATAACATTGGGTATTTTGATAAGAGGGTAAGAAGGTAGAGGGGAGAAAATAAAGGTTGAGAGGTAAAAAGGCAGTTGATTCTAAACGGTGAAAGGGAAGACATGTAAATGAATATGTGATTGAGAAAGGAGAGGGACTGATAGCTGCTACTGATGATATAAATACGATAGACCAGGGAGGGCATGTCCCATTTGAAAATCAGTGTTCGAATCCAAGTTTTTACCTGAGTTCGATTTCTGACTGGTACTGCAAGTAGGAAGCATGCAACTACTTTTACCAACAAACAGCCGTCTATGGAGGAAATAATATATATATATATATATATACATATATATATATATATATATATGAAGGTTTCAATCCAGTGTGGCGGTACTGGGTGGATATCAAATCTATAGCTATACTAAGTAGTCGTAATACGACGAAACAGCTGTCTGTGAATGACATTATATATATATATATATATATATATATATATATATATATATATATATATATATATATATATATATATATATATATATATATATATATATACATGTATGTATAAAGTCAGATTCATTATAATTACGGCTGTCTGGCATGCAGTCAGTGATTAAATCCAATTTAAAAGAATAAGTATTCACATGGATAAACACTCAACAGAAGTGACTCGGACAACAAGTCACATCCGTTGTTATACTTATTGATCGGTCATCATCAAATACATTTTAGGGTAAGCTACGTGAGAAAACCCTCCGTTTCAAAAATGAAATGATGTGTAGCATAAAATCATATCTATATACAATACATTATCTTGATATCCTATATGAAATAATTAGGTACTTGTCTTATGACACTGCTCCAGAAATGATTAAAAAAAACAAAGCTAAATAATAAGACAATAGCTTCAGGGGGGATGGTGTTTGATCAACACCTCTAGATAGCCATGTAAGTATAACAGTTTTTTTTAAGTCTCCAAAGCGGTTACTGGGTAACTGCCGTTCCTAACGAGGAAAGAAAAGAACAGCACTGTGATATCAAATTCTGTGTAAAACATAAAACACCTTAGAGAGCTTACATAAATCAAATTAACAGATATTTAGAAATAATTGATTGAAATGGTATGAATTTTAAAACAATTATTCCGTAACCCAAGTGTTTAGGGCTGTAGAATACACACACACACACACACACACACACACACACACGTATATGAATAAACATGTATATATATATATATATATATATATATATATATAGAGAGAGAGAGAGAGAGAGAGAGAAAGCAAAACTGCAGTTGGAAAATAAACAGTAAATTAGAAATAATTTATATCCAAGTATCAATGTCTGTGAATATTTGAAAAAGTACCCCCTGTCTAAGCGATGATATAACTCAACGAATTCAAAAGGTTTGAAATAACATAAATATTGAACAACGAACTGATATTACGTTATAATTCTGGAAAAAAAATCACGAAATGTATCCATTACTGATTAAATCCAAAGCAAAAGATAAGAATAAAAACTCGAAAAATAAGCACGAAGAATGAAGAGAAGAAAATGAAATTGAAGAAATAAAAATACAAGAACGGGGAAGAGAAAGTGAAAATGAAAGTAGAAAAAAAAAAGGTTCCCGAACACACGATGTACGTGTATGTGTGATTGTATAGAACCACTGGTTAAATTATAGCTTACCGTCTTGCCCTGGAGGTAGAGCACGATGTTGGCTCCCATTTGATAAAAGGAAAAATGCCCACGGCCAGCGAATGGGATGGGGAGAAGGGAACGAGTTTGCCTGGGGCGAGCCAAAACACAGAATTTGTTCCCACAGTTTTGAATCCGATTTAGCCCCGAGGTGACATCCTCCGAACGAGGCAAAATTACCGCTAGTCAACTTTGAACTCTTTACTACCGAGATGTATCAAGTAGGAAATGGAGTTCAGGTTAAAAACTGAAATGTAAGCTTTGGAAAATATGTGAGATATTCATCATATATATATATATATATATATATATATATATATATATATATATATATATATATATATATATATATACACACACACATATATATATATATATATATATTGTGTGTATACATGTATTGTGTACATACATATATTGTGAATGTATACAATACATATATATATTGTGTTCATGAATTTATGTATTGTGTTTATATATATATATATATATATATATATATATATATATATATATATATATATCATACACTTACATATACATACGTATTGTATATTTATTACAAATAGATGGATATTTTATCCGACAGAATAATTATGAATGCAGTATCTTATAAGAAACTCTATTTGTATCAAAACCCTGTTTTTACATGGTGAATACGTCAGTTGGTCTAAACAGAATAAACAATTAAAGGAATGGGCTGGAATCGGACCCACGTCCAGCAAAAGGCTGCCTTAATGCTGCACTGCTTTTACCATCAGAGTCAGTTGGATATAAAATAATTTTTCAGGCCTCTGACCAACCAGCTGAAGGAAGATAATTGTAAGATTTCTATATCCTTCGATCAATATTTTTTTTTTAACAAAAAAGTTCGAACTTTAGCTGTTATGAATAAATAAATAAAGCAAGTAAGATAGAATGAAAGAAAGAGAAAAAAGGTGGAAATAGATAAATAGATAAATGAAGGAAAAAAAAAACAAAGGAAGAGAGAAAGAGAAAGGAAGAAAGAAAGGCTGAGTAAGAGCGTAAGTTGAAACAAAGAAAGGAATCCAGAGAGAAAAATATAGAGAAAGTAGAATGGCCACAAAGATAAACTGACCAGTAGGGTTAATTATTGCTGTTGACAACCTGAGTTATCGCACATAATTTGTTCATATTAATTTTTGGCTCTCAAGAGATATTTATCTGCAGTAGCATAGCCAGACCGGATGTTGGATACGTATGAATTCCCGAGGACAGTGGAAGTCGTTTGGCATTAGACCAAATGTTTGAGGCACAACGGAGGTTCTTCCAGTCCGCGCACGCGCAGTTCTTAAAAGGAAGAACAAGGGTATTACTAAAGCACCGGGTGGTGCCTGGAACCCTTCCAGATACCCAGCAATCATCTTCATGCTGTAAACAAGAACGGTCCGGGAAACTCGTATGAGATAAGCAAACAACTCTGCGCTTCATATAAGGATGTTCACGTTCCAAACAATAGGAAAAATATAGAAGCAGGAAATATATTTATACCATGTATTAGGTGAGCGCAAAGGTTTCCAGCAAAAAATCCTGGGTAATGGCTTGGAATAAGTAAGATTAAACCATACATAAGTATTCTGCAGAAGAGGTCTTCGAGATAAACACACACACACACATATATATATATATATATATATATATATATATATATATATATATATATATATATATATATATATAATAGCTGCTACTACTACCAAGTTATTACGAAGCAATTTTGTTTTAATTGGCCATTTTGAGGGCAAAGAGTGGCTAGATTTTTACCATGTTCAAAAAACGTTATTTTCGATTAAAAGTTTGATTGGGTTCCAAGTTCAGAATTAAGGGTTTTGGGATGAATAATTAATAACATTATGTTGGCAAACACAAAACACTAACTTTAAGCCATATCTTTTCTAGTTAGATTTGATAAAATTTCTAATATTCTTAGTTTCCTGTTCCAATTTCCTAAAGAGACTTTTTGCCCATCAAAAATGGCTAATTAAAAAAATTTCTCAGCAATAACTTAACAGTAGTAGCAGCATGTATAGCGTCTTCCTCGGTTACTTCCATCGCAGAAAATAGGCATATTGTTAATATTACCTATTCCAAACAATTACCCAAATCGATTTCTAACTGTGTATCCAGTCACTAGTTTTCTAAAAGGTGCCCAGCAAAATTTTGAGTAAACTTAAATAAAATACATTTACAGCCGCCTAACTCAGTTTAACATTTGATTGCCTTGCCAAAATCATATACAGAAAACCCTTACTATAAAAACCCCATTGAGGAGATGGTTGTTAAAGCCGATTGTTACCTCCCTTGTTCGGTATGTAAGAAGTTTGGTTGTTCACTTTGTTTAACGAACATCATTCGGTAAATCCAAAGGCAGTTTACCCCACTTCTATTTTTCTACCACACCTCGTCGGGCAAATAACCAATGTTATATACGAACAGTTCGTTAAAAACATAAAATGAAATATGTTTGAATCTGTATTCTTCCGTGAGCTCTGTCCGGCTATTACCACGATCATGTTCCTCATTAACTTCAAGCTTCGTCTTCTGATGAAATACACTCCTTTCCCGCTTCCCTGAAGAGCACGTTTAAACACAGCATAGAACGAAAAAGCGTTTATATGCGAGCGAATATACGAGGTGATAACGCTTTGATCTCGTATGCACATACCCAAATTCCTCCACACCAACGTATCTGATCAGTTTTGGCACACGTGCAATTGTTGATACTCTATAGCATTTATCGAACTTTGTTCGGTAAATAAGAAGAAAGTTCGTTATGATCCTTGTGTTTACTGCATTTTCATGGTCCACGAGTTCACCAATTCCATCGAACTTCATACGGTAAATCTAAATTCAGTACGAAGCGATCCTCAAGTTCGTTGAGGCCCAAAATTCGTTATATTGAGCTCCGTTATACGAAGATTTACAGAAAGAAAACTAGATTAATTAACAGTTGCCCATTTAAAATTCAGTCCATAATAGTCTATAAGATAGACATAGCTCTACGCTTTTCTGTGAATTTTTCTGTACAATTAAGTAAAGTATTTGCGTTTGTGAGTATATTGGAAATTAGATATGAACACTGATACAATGTACAATCAGCTAAAAGATGCTGAAAGACTTTAGCTGTTTAGTAACATCCAACCCAATACTGATCCCTGGGACCTTACAAATATAGGGTAGCTCGTCATTTCAAATTTTCATGGGGACAATCATTATATTAGTGCTGTAAGTGATTACGAAAACATTTAAATGTTCTGCATTAAATATTCAACCTCTCTATTGTGGGTATCATGGAGCGAGCATTTTCTGGATGTCTCGAGCTCGTCTTACCACTTTATTTTCTATCGGCCGAGATTTCGCAAATAATCTCTGGGGATCCACGTTATGATGTCCAATAGGGGTCTAACGTCTAACACGACCAGCCAATTGCCGTTTGCGTTTTCTGATAGTTCCTAAGATATCTCTGATTCCTGACTTTTCATCTATATCTTGTGATTATTCCACGATTCCCATTATCTTGAAGAATGTTGATCGTATAATTCTTATGGTCATATTTCCACAGTGATGTATTATCCTAAACATTCTGCTTCTGACATTCAACGCACTTCTCAAAATCACTGCATCAGTGAACAAAGAACAACATTCTTGATGATATTTTTCTTTCCCTGGCGAAAGTATCCCGAACTTTTGAGTATATATATATATATATATATATATATATATATATATATATATATATATATATATATATATTCAAACGCACACGCGGGTGCATGCACTCAAACACATAGATATCAATATGCATTTGAAACTATCGACCAAAACTTTCACTAAAACTGCTAACATAGGTTTTTTTCAGTATTCAAGTTGGTCCAGTTGGTTTGCTATGCATGTACGTATGGATGCATCACGGGTACAGTGTGCATCAATGAAGCTAGAGGGCTAAAAAATCAAACATTCTCTCATTTCAATGTTTAGAGATTTTCTTTTTCAAATCTGCACCCTAAATAGGTTTTCAGTTAAGGCAAGAGGGGGGGGGGTCAATTCATAATGTAAGTTTATGCTAAATTGATCACTTGCTTTTTATTTCTGCTTGTTTCAGACCCCGTTTAGCGACCACTGTCCAACAAAATGTGAGAGAAGTAAATTATTCATTTACTATCTTTTTTTCTTAATTTACTGATTGATTCTTCCATCAACGTAAAGGCGTCGGTTGAACGACTAACAAGGCCTGTATATATCAATTTTTCTCGGCATTTCTTTATTGTTACTGTCTCCCTACGTATTCAGACACACACATTTGCGCGTGGATAAAACGTACAGACATATATTTGCGTGCATGAAGATGCACACTCCAATCAAAGTTGAGCTTTCTCCTCCAAACTGGGCTCAAGTCGCAGGGAAAAAAACTGACACGGTGATGTTGACGTGTGAATAAAAGTATAATTGGATTTCGAAGCGCACAATAGACGATTCGGGTTCCTGACTACAAGAATCAACATTGTAGGCATTGAGCACAGCGCATGAAAGTGTCACCTGTCATTGGTCTTGCCGTGTCCTTTCCTTGTTTGACCAACCTTTATGTAGCACCTGTTGCTGTTGTATTTGCAAAAGCTTCGGCTCCCACGAAAAGGAAGCAAGCGGAGATTTCGTTATTCTTAGATGCGGACACTTGAGTGTCGATATCGACGGTTCGTTGTTGACCCAAAGTTCTGAATTTGTTTGTCCATCAGGGGACATCTTACGCGCCACTATTTTCACACGACAAGTCGATATGCTCCAACATCAGGACAGCGCTCTAGAAACAACAACAACAACAACAACAACAATAATAATAATAATAATAATAATAATAATAATAATAATAATAATAATAATAATAATAATAATAATAATAATTATAGCATTTTTATGATTGCCCCCCTACCCCAACAGGTCTGGTTAGTAACTCAATAGGGTGATCAATTAAAATTTGTAAAAAAGAGATTGCATTTCTTGCTTTCTCAGGGCTGTGATCACTAAATAAATGCAGATGGATATAAAATAGGGGACCAATTCGGCATAAATATTCGTTGTAAATTGACCCCCCCATATAAAAAACCTATTTAAAGGTGAATTTTCAAAACCCACAAAACACATTCTCTACTCATTTAGGGGACTGTATGTGTATGAAACATACACATACAGTCCCCTAAATCAGCCCTAACCATTCATAGAAGAAACTTCGATGAATGGTTAGGGCTGGACAAAGTCTGGGTAGTGAGATACATACATAGATATGTACATCAATGTCATATGAATAATCTAAACTCAGCAACACTGAATGAACCAGTCTGTTGTGGGTAGCGGGGAATAATAATAATAATAATAATAATAATAATAATAATAATAATAATAATAATAATAATAATAATAATAATATGCGCGGATACTGAGGAAAGTGCAAGAAATAACAAGACTGCAACACTAATTGTAACAGAAACCTAACGGAGGAAATGAAAGCGGAAACGTAAACCACAGCACTGGCATGATAGGTGAAAGAGAGATGAGATGTGGGCTGAAGACCTGAGATGGCTGCATCAGCGATGACCACTGGGCAACTGGTGTGAAACTGTAAACCACAGTATTGCTATGGTCAATGAGAATGAGGAGAGGAGGGGTGGAGACTTGAGGAGACTTGCTGTCATTCAACCTCCAGCAGTTACCACGAGACAACTGGTGTGAAATTGTGATTACTACTACTACTACTACTACTACTACTACTACTACTACTACTACTACTACTACTACTACTACTACTACTACTAATAATAATAATAATAATAATAATAATAATAATAATATACTGGATGTAAAAGGAGCTAAGATAACTATTATCATAAGTATATTGATGAGAGCTGGGTAAAATAACAATTATTACAACTAGTGTCGGCGTATACTCCGATAAAGCAAATGATAGCAGCAACAATGAAGTTTGTACTTTCACTTTCTCTTTTGCATCGATATTTTTTTTGTTGTATTTTTCTCTCTCTACATGATGGACGCTTTATTTACCTAATGCTATCGTGTAATTGCTTTTCGTCCGCCGTGTGAAAACTTTGCCGTTGTATTGTTCCGAATTCTTCTGATGTGTCCATCGGTTTCTGTCAGATAAAACATAAGCGGCATGAAACTTGGACAAAACTCGTTATTCTTGGTCGCCTGCTGTGGTAAGCCAACACTAACGATCGCCATATGTGTTGACTTAAGACTTAGCTCAAAAGCGTAACAGAGGGATAATGTTTGTTGTTCTTGCCGTTACACTCAAAAGATTAAGACCGAGTTGAGATCATTACGGTCTTATAATCTTTATCACAATTTTTTTAAAAACGTATTTCCTTCTGATAAAAGATTTATGCATTTTGGAAGGCATCCTAAAGGGATGTGGTTCAATATTCACTATTCTGTATCTGAATCAAAATTCCACGATCAGGTTTGTCAGAGTCGAGGAGGTGGAATTCAGATCCCCCAAAATGGGTCCTCTTCTCTCTTTCTGACTCATATGAAGTCAATCATCGGATCTAAACAACCACCTTGATACAGTTATGGATACATTGATTTATATTCAGTGAGCTTGTCTTCGTCTGGTACCAGGCCATAAAAGCAGAGCCTTAACTGAAAATCAAACTCTTTACAGTAGCAATGGTAAGACACACACGCACGCACACACAATGACATAGACACACGCACGCACGCACGCACGCACACACAATGACATAGACACACGCACGCACGCACACACAATGACATAGACACACGCACGCACATATGAGATAGGAGGGTTTGCTGATAAGTCATCGCAGAGGTTAGCGCAATCATGGTCATTATGGAAGAGGATGTAAGAGGCCATTGGTTAGCAGTAGAGCTATAATGGCTAATGATGATGATGATGATACACAAGATCTACCACATGTAATCAATCAGGAAGCACCCTACCATGGATGTGGGAGCGGACACTCTCACGCAGAGTTACTCAGTCGATGCCATAGAGTGAACTTCACATTCCGAACGAGCAGGCCTATTCATTCGTCATGTTTCATGCAGTTATTGGGAGAAAAATCGCTTCGTCCGTGTCAATCACTCAGTACAAATTTGGAACATTATTTTCGGTCACAGATTAAACACGAAATCGATGCATGAAAATGATGAGACTCGTTTGTAAGATCGTTCATGAAAATTTCCGTTGATATTAGCAATTCAAAAAAGATGAAACATATCTGCACCTTTCATAAAGGGATCACCGTGGCTTGCACTTGTTCCAGGACTGATTATCTAAAAATGATCTAAAAGAATACGATCACACAATTTGGGCACAGAGACCCCAAAAGTACTTACCCCCCACCCCCACAAAAAAAACAAAAACAAAAAAAAAACCTTAAAGGTTTTAAGATGGCGCTTAGTCATATACTCATGCACATTTTCAAGGATAAATCCTTCAGTCTGACACGGAACACCCGGAGTTACACACATAAACGCAAACACGCTAAGAGAAGAAACTGTGGCCCACTTGGCTTATTGGTCGGGTGAGCAATTTGTGGGACTACGGTGATTCGATTGGCGCGTCCCAAACAATGATGACCCTCTCCAACACCAATAAAAAACAGAAAAACAAACCCACAGCAGTCTTGGGTTATACCACAGTCCATTGCTTTAATTATTTAATTTGTTTTCTTAACTGCCAAACAATGATGGACAATTGCAGTGTCGAAATCATAAATGGTTACAGAATGCTATTAATCGAAAACTTAATAACAATGAAAAAAGAAATAATAATAATAATAATAATAATAATAATAATAATAATAATAATAATAATAATAATAATAATAACAACAACAACAACAACAAAAACAACAACAACAATGAGTCATTTTCACTTGCATTAGGCGGCTATTAGCAAGGTTGTTTATAGTAACGTTTGATTACTTTGATGTATGGCAGGTTAACTGGGAATGCATGGAAAATGAAGCACCTGGTTTTCTATCCATCCTCGGGATCATTTCAGCCGAGGTGGAACAAAGAATGCAATGTTTTTTTCTCTCTCCTACAGGGTGAAAAATGAAAAGCGTTTAGCCAGAACCTTTGTAAAATAGTTTGCATGTGAACGGCGTTGTGGACTCCAACTGAAGGCTCTGGATTTTTAGATTTTGGGACATTTAGAAATAATATTCTGTTTTCTATCTCTCCCCCTCTCTTTCTTTTGCATTGTTTTTACTCGACACACACACTTTAATTTTTCGTTTTTCGAAATATCTTTCTTTGATCCTTTTTTACGTCTCGTTTTAACAGTTACACTTTTCACTTACACGAATTTATAGCCCAGTCACAATACGAAACAAATATGGTTCATGCCTAAATTTGACGGACATATACATAAAGTTGTACATAAACAAAAGCAGATTAATGTACTTACAGGAGTGGTTACACGTATAGAAAATGCGAATATTTGGTTGGTGCAAAAATAATTGCAGTTGTCCACCATCAACTTTGAAGCAGTATATCTCAGTTTAGAATAAAAGTTATTAAATAAAATAAGTACCTACAGAATGTATTGATTTCTGTCAACAAGAGACTTATTCCAGATGCATAGAATACTCCTGGAATCATTGAAATTCCCGTGGAACGTTTTGAGCCGCTACCTGATGGTCGAAATGCTGGAAAAAGTGGTAATCGGTCGGAGAGAGGTCTGGTGAGAGGGCGGGTTGAGGGTGAGTTTCGTAGCCTTTCAATATCTGCAGGGTCATTCGCGCTAAATGCGCGCTTCTTCTGTTATTCATTCAAGGTCATTCGCGATCCCGATTTTGTACGAATATCGAACAACTGTTGAATGGTCAACGTTAAGTTCTTCTGCAACCTCTCGAATCGTTTTACGTAGGCCCGCCTCAATAATAGCCCTCAATTGGATGTTGTCAATCAAAGAGAGACGTCCACGTTTTAAGGATCTTGTCTCCGTTTCGTAATATTTGGAACCAATACTGATCTGAGCGTTCGCTGACAATCCCTTGGTCAAATATTTGGTCAGCATTGCGAGCAGTTCTGCTGCTACGTGTTATTTTAAAACTTGTGCACAAATTTATCTAAATTTGTTCTTAATCCATCGTTGATTTGACAGCCTCAAATAAACCAGAGTGAAAAGAAAACGTCCAGCTTAAATAAACACGGCTTTAAAATGGTATATGACACGAACATAGTTAAATAACATTTCATTCCGTAATTAAGCATCAAAGCTTAAAATAACTAATACTTCAATCATTTTTTATCAACCTAATAGAAGCCTCTTAGTTACGTTGAGTTTTCGCTTTGCGCGTCTTTGAACCTGCCTTGTTTCTCTTGTGGCATTTTTCTTTCTGGAAATAATTCTGAAGCCTGACTTTTACAAAGGTGCATCCTTACATACTGGGAATGGTATGACATAACTTTTCAATCTCAAATGATAACACATACATTTTCACTGCGATATGCACTCAGAATATATGAACCGGTGCTCGTTGCAGAGCGAATGTTACCAAGTTAAACCAGCTCGGTGTTTCCCGAAGTGGTTTCCACGAAGGAGAAAAATACTGGTGTCCTACAAGACAAGGTGTCTTTTCAAAATAAAAGATATAAATCTACTTTTAATAATTTTTTCACAAAAATTGCAAATTCAAAATACTATTTATTTTACTGTTGCAAATTCAAATTTAAAAATTTTAAAATCCTTTTTTTAATGTTTCATTTATTAATTGGTTTTATTATGAATGCACCCCACCCTCTACAAGAATCTTTGTTTCATTTAATTTTTCATAAAAATTAGGGTGGCGAGGTTGTCCGTAAAACATAAGCCTTGGTTTTGCAATATCTTGTAAAACATAAAATGATTCCGTGACAAAATAAGTTTTGGAGCCAATGGTCCCGCTGAACTATGCTTGGTCCTCACTGGGTCATCTGAGACTGTGGTTTTCGGACAAATTAAAAGTAAATGCATACTTGCATAAGTACTTATCGGACTCTATCTTTGAGCAATATTAAACAAACTGCTTTCTCTATAAGTAATGAGTTCGAGCCTCGCAAGGTGTCCCGCTATTGTTGCTCAGAGTCAGACTATGCTAAACTCTTTAAATATCTCCATACAGTGGTTTACATAATTATTGATACGAAGTATCTTCGAAAAGTACCCAATTATCTTTATCAACGAAAATATAGCTAACTAAGGTTGAAGGCACCTTCAAAGAACATTCCCCTTGGGACCCCACATTTATTCCAGCGTCTCCTCCGCGTTTCAAAACAGATCGCAAAGTTCTCTTTCACTGCGTTCTCCATAATCTCACCTGCAGTTGAAAAGAATCTCAGAAGAAAGTCACGAGAAGCTAAATCTAGACTGTAATGAGGTGGATGGCATATAGATCTGGGTGATGCTCCGCCTCAAAACCCTGCACGTGCTATGAAGAGTGACTCGCTCGTTCATCGATGATGCAACGATAAATCTGAAAAAAAACCCTAGTTAGTCTGTTGGAGTCAATTTTCTGAAAACAAGTGAAAACTTTTGTGGTTTTCTCAAGAATGACAGACTCGGTTCTCCCAGAGCAAAAATCTCTCAATAAGGATGAGTTTTCCATCCTTGATATGAAAGAGAAAGCATAAATACTAGTCTAACTGACCTTTTACCGAATTTCGACTCCCTAGGTTTTTCCAGATCACGTAAAATTCAAGTAAACTCTGAAATGCGAGCATAAGCACACAAACAAATATGCACATACACATACATACTCACTAATACACACATCGACTCCCTCGAATACACACGCTATGTATTAAAATTCACACATAAATATATGTATGCGAATAAACATACATGCGTAAAAAAAAGGTGAACGTATTTGCGCACTCAATTTTCCTAATTACACAAACAATTGGCTGGCCGTAATGACTTATATAGCTGTGCACTTCTCACAAGCACCAGAAGTCGGTGTTCAAATCCTGATCAAACCAAGACATAGAATGCTGATCTTTGTGACAGGCTTAGTGCTTTTGATTTGGAAAAATAGCGCAATCTAATCTCTCAGTTTTACATTTCCTTCCATTTGGTACTGTGCTGTAATATGTTTTCTAAATATCGATAGGCATACAGTCATACAGAGAGAGGGGAAAGAGAGAGAGATGAAAGAGAGAGAGAAAGAGGAAAGAGAGAGAAGAGGAAGAGAGAGAAAAGGAAGAGAGGGAAAAGGAAGAGAGAAAGAAACGAGAAAGAAAAGGAAGACGGAGAGAGAGTGAAAAGGGAAAGAGAGAGAGAGAGAGGGGGGCGAGATAGGGAAGGCGGGTATGGTATCAAAACCTTTCGAGGAAACCACAGAAATACATACAGACAAACATCAGTATACACACGCAAATATTGACGCAGGGAAACCTACACGCTCGACCTGAAAAAGACACACACCATTTTCACTCCGTTAGAAAAGAGACCGTACGAGCACATGAGGCAACGTCTCCCAAATAAGTACACCCTTGTCTCACGGGCACCCGAGATCTCGCGAAACAAATGCATTTGTAATTTTTCTTTGACTCAAGATACAAAAGATGCAAAAAGAAAGGTAATTGCATGTTTGCCCGTACGTGTGCTTAAGGTGGGAGAATGCTCTCCCCCTCCCCCCTGTTCGCCCAAGCGTACAGGGTGGGTGGGGTGACCTTTTAATGACAGGGATGAGAGAATGAGGATGGCTGGGTACAGGGGAGGAGATTGGTGCTTGTTCAGGCGTGGGAGCCCTAACACGTATCTGCATGGGCTTTTAAAAATTGTTTGTGTGTATGCAAGGATTTTTGTGTGATCAGAGCGTATGCACATATGTGTATATGCGTATGTGTATGTGCGTGTGGTCATGTGTGTGTATGTGTAATGAATATGCGTAGCACGTATCAATCTCAATTCGTTTTCACTTAGTTATGAATATATGATTATAAGCGTCTATATGTGTAAACCTTTCATAAGTATTTGGGGAAAAAAAAATCCCAGACATTTTGCCTTTAATCGCCTGGTTTCCAGACTTGAAAAGAGGAACATTCTGCAAGAATTTTTTAATCTCCTAGATCAAATTGAACAAGATTTTAGAACGATAAAAACAAGAAAAAATCCTCACTTTTTTCCTATATAACAGTTTAACTCTATCATAGAAATTTAGCATTCAGGACCACAAGACTTGACTAAATACAAGACTTGTTCTGTTGATTGCAAAAATATTTGGTTTTTCACGTGTGATGTCACCGTTTTCTACTTTCAAACCAAGCGATTATAAATAGAATAGCTGTTCAAAAACTTATGACAGGTACTGCAGATATGTATGCACACCTCTCCCTCCCCTCTCTCTCTCTCTCTTCCTCTCTCTTTCTCTCACGCACACACACGTATCGATGTACATATAGAGGAAGAGTGGGAGAGATATTTATCTATATATATATATATATATGTACATATATATAAATAGATGATATGATATTAATCTCTCTCTCTCTATATATCTTTCTATCTATCTATCTATCTATCTATCTATATATATATATATATATATATATATATATATATATATATATATATATGCCTGTTGAAAATTATACATAGTTATAATGTTTGTTCATACTGAAATCAATAATAATGTCGGGTTCGAATTAGGTTAAAACTAAAACGAAACCGTGATGATTGTTTTATGTCTTCATTTACCGCCAAAATTTGCTATATATATATATATATATATATATATATATATATATATGCTCTTCCAATATAAGAATAGAGCACTCTGGTGAATGGGGAATATATGCGTGAATAAATATATCACTTAAATTCCGTGGTACAGAGATAGGACACCAGCCTTTGGGTTTGAAGTGAAGGTTTCGATCCTACCCCGTGGCACTGGATAGGATAATGGATAGTCTATAGCCACACTAAAGAGTTGTAATACAACGAAACAGCTGTCTGTGGATGACACAATAATATATATGTATATATGGTTTAAGTAAGGCAACTCATTCATTATGAGCTACATAGCAATGCTCTTCCAAATCTGGAATGGAGCACTCTGGTGGATGAGGAATTGTGCATAAGTGATTATATTGTTTGAATTCAATCCTACTGACCGTCCAGTTCTTCGTAGGGCAGGGGTAAAATACCAGCCTCTGGGTTTCAATCCTACCTCGTGCTACTGAATGGGATAATGGATAGTCTATAGCCACGACAAGGAGTTGTAATACAACGAAACTGCTGTGGACTCAATTATCAATTAAATATATATACTCATTAGAATGACCCAAAATTTGCGTGTATCTGTTAACTATATCATACCCGCAATATAACACGTTAGATAAACAACTACATGTTAGAATGAAATGACAAGTTTCGAAGACCATGCGCGTAACAAAAAAAAATTAATTCGAATTAACAAAGTATATTCAGATGTAAGATTGCTGCCTCGTTATATATGGTAAACAGCTAATGATCCCAACAAGAGACAATTTATACATTGTACCATAATGATAAAGTATATTTGGAGCAGGGAAATAAATACACTGAAGAAAATCACATATACTGCGTTGACAGATATATGGGAAAATTGGTGAATGAAGTGACACAAGAAAAAATCTATTGAAAAAGTTTCTTTTATGTTCAGTGTTATATGCAGTAAAACTTTCTAGACTAACATTCATTAGATATTAGCAATTGAGCAATGCTCGTTCAACTCTGGAATGGAGCACGCTGGTAGATGAGGAATTGTGTGTAAGTAAATTTATCACTTAATTTGTTCCTACTGACCATCCAGTTCTATATAGGGCAGGGGTAAGCATCTCTTTCTGAGTCCGAAACGAAGGTTTCGACCCTACCTAGCGATGCTGGAAGGGATATCTAGTCTATAGCCGCACTGAAGAGTTGTAATACAACGTGACAGCTGTATGTGGATGACGCAATTATCAATTTATATATATGCTGTACAAATCAGTGATTCAATATCCAATTCGTGATGGGTTTATTTTGTAAAGTGTTCTATACACAAGCATTTAATTAGAGTAGAGCTTTAAATATGATGAAATAATGGATTCGCTCTCATACCTATAAACCTATATGTATATATCGAATGTGAGATGAGTAAAAGAATAAAACAAATTATTGAATTAAATGATATGAAGTTTGCAAACGATTTAATTTCTTGACACTACATCATACAATACAAACGAATGGTTGACCACCGGGGCAAGTGAAGGTCACATAACTCTCGAACTGCATAAGTCTCGCCAACATAAACTTTCAAGGTTGGATATTAAACATGGAGACCAATATTTAGTTAAACTTCTTCTCTCTCAGGCTGTTCGTCGTTCATAGGTAATGGCTATGTACGATCCCATAGGCGACAAAGACTTTGAATGTCATGTTCACCATTGCACACTGAATGAATTTCATAAAGGCTATAATGCAGCACAGACAATAAAATTGTGTACCCAGAACAAGTGACTATGCAGCCTCCTAATGAGTCGTTATTTAACTGCTCACACGCGTTTCCTGTGCGTGTTCTCATAACAGGCCTGCAAAGCACATGCAAAATAGTGCATTCACCAAAAGACATTTGAACAGATATGGGAGATGCATTCATGCACATTACGGAAAAAAAAGGAAGTCGTGTGCAAGCTCATGGCTTGCGCATGTGCACAGTATGGAATTCTCATGAGCGTGAATTCAAACCAGCACGGAAAAAAAAGTTCTTGTATTAAAACCGGTCCGCAATCACTCTTGATTCTCTCTTTTCTTCCTTCTCATCATTATAATGAATTAATTATTTCAATCGATGGTATCTGGTGGACACCGTCAATGAATGAGGTTGATGACTATCGTTGAAGTCACCAAGAATAATTCCAAAATGATATAACATGGGATGTTATCGACTATAACCTAGGTCAATGACAATAATAGATAACGATGACGTAACTAGTATTATAAGTCATTGTGTCAGGTTGCGAAATCCCTGTCGTGTCGTCTAGTCTATAGGACCAACGATTCAACAGTCTGCGAGAACAAACATTCATTTAATAACAACGTTTTCTAGACGTAATAAAGAGCAAATGTTTGAATTTTCAACCCTCTAGCTCAATTAGTGCAACCTGTACGCGGGATAAATACATGCATAGGAAGTCAGTCGTCTAGTCAGCTAGATCAAGTTAAAACTGAAAAAAAACTATGTTGAGGTTTGTTGACAGTTTGGTTAGTGGTTTTTGGTATACTAGTTATTACAAGAGTAGAATTCATGGATATAGTTTGAATTTTAGAATCTATAACTATATATGAAATGACATTCATTTTTGGAAAGACATTTGAAAAAAAATATATTCAGTTTTTAGAGCTGTAAACACTATATATATATATATATATATATATATATATATATATATATATATGAGATTAAAATGACACAATGGATTTAGTATTCACATAAGTGAACTCTCAATAGAAGTAAAACGAACTACGGGTCGCATTGTTAAACTCACTGGTTCCTCATCGTCAAATATGTTTTGAAGTAACCTACGTAAATAAGCCCTGTTTAAAATATCAAATAATGTGTAGAAATAAAATAACGTCGATATAACATACATCATGATTATACCCTGTTTAAAAAC
The DNA here is from genome assembly GCA_963457665.1 of Thysanoteuthis rhombus. NCBI lineage: Eukaryota > Metazoa > Mollusca > Cephalopoda > Oegopsida > Thysanoteuthidae > Thysanoteuthis > Thysanoteuthis major. Next base: position 41,003,913 of record OY735228.1, on the reverse strand, counting down.
TACGTATATGATATCAGCATTTGCAGATATTGGGAATTGAGCTATAAAATGCAAAATTGATTACGAAAGGGTGCAGATGCAAGTTCAAAGTACTGAGGGTAACATTGGGGTAAAAATGTCAAGAAGTACTCCAAGGGTCATCTAAATGTTATACAACTCCAAGATGTCTTCCATAACAAGAACTCGGCAATTGTCGATATTACCAGTCATATGATTTGGCTGGTTGTGCATCGACAAGAAATTGTGACACAAAACTTGAGCTTGGGTTTAAAGACTTGACACCAGTACAAACATGAGCAACGACATGTAGGCTCAACTACATCTACCTCGGACAAGGAATCTCCACGAAATCATCAAAAGACGAAGAAATCAGACGAAAAAAAAATTACTCTAAGTTAAAGAGCTTTCGGTAGAGCATCTCGACCTTCAAGAACAGGACAATCCCATCAGTCCTAAAAAGAAAGGTGTACAACCAATACATTCTCCGGATAAATCATGAAACTTGGTCAAAAGATTGACCCTCAAAGTGAGAATCATGCAACGTGCACAGAAGAGGATCAGGTTCAGTATCACGTGGAAAGATTAGAAGACAGCACAGTACATAAGGAAAAAAATGGTGGTCAGAGATATCATGGAATCTATTAGGAAATTCAAATGCCAATGGATTGATCATGCTGCAAGTATGTCAGACAACTGCCGGACATCACGACTCAATGTTGATCCACAGAGAACATATGAAAAACTGTGCCTGGCAAAAATAAAGTGTAATGAACTAGACAACCATAGTATTGACAAGGCTGTGTCTATGATAAAGCGGGCTGGTGGAAAGTCAACGTCTCATGAAGAATGCTAAAAGGTTGCTGTTGATTTACTGGCTTATAAGACGCATAGTCAACAAGGGCATTTAGGGAATTACCGTTCGCTATGACTCACCCAAGCCCCAAAGTTCTCCATTTCTAGCTTCAGTAGATGACCCCAGGTCATTTTACAAGCATTGGACGCTGCGCAGTTTTTGCATGTTTTTTTTTTTTTTTAAACTAATGATTATTATTTAAATGTCCGTTCTATATCTTGGCAAATGCAGTGATTTATCCTTTTTTTTCTCTCTCTTGTTTAAATGACCTCGCATTTTAGTTTTTAAATAAAGCCAGGAGTTCCAATTGTGGAAATGTTCACGTGTGGAACGGTTTTCCTATGATTTAATCGTCTTTCGTATCGGAAAGTTTCTTGTGAGAATCTCGACTGAACCAAGGAAGTGGATATAACAGAACGAAGTTGACAATAGGAGCTAATTGCAGACGAAGATAAAAGAGCCCAACCGAAGTGTTGACCTAATTAGAATTAGATACTAGAGTGGAGAATGAGTTATCAACCGCCATGTTATTTGGTAGAAATCCAATCGAGACCCCGAGGCAGATAAGTCGTAGTTGAGAAATACAAACGATAGAAAAAGAAAAACAAAAAAAAACAAAAAAAGAAAAAGAAAAGTCATGCTGAATCGGGAGACATTGGTTGAGGCGCACGTCGACGGACGTATACACGAGGCACGGGTATAAACACATTGGAGGAGAAATCACGTTGTTGTTCCACTGTGTACAACGTCACAGATAATTATAAAGCTATAGTTACACGCGTACGGAAATGTTCGAAAGGCACCGTACCCCAACCCCGACGTCTATGTACTTGTGTCGACGGGCTCGACGCAGATAGAGAGATACATATGAACAGAGGGAGAGAATGGGAGAGAAACATCGATGAGAAGGCCACAGCCTGAAACACACACACACACTTACACACGTACACATCTTAGTACGCACGCATATAAACAAACAGCAGTGCACACATCCAAGAAAACGTAAACCATAGTACGAATGACACTAACTGACGTACACACATTACACTATGTAACCAGGAACAAACGTACATAAAACAGACATCCAAATTCAAGGCTATACACACAGAAGTGCATGCATCATAACAAACTCAAAGCGCCTACCATAGAGCAATGCTTAGCAAGCTAAGATCGCTAGCTATCGTCAATCGAATTGTTCCTCGTCATTGCAGCCAAGAATAAGTGCATCAGGACAAACAACATCTAGTCGAAAATGAACAAAACAAAGAAAAAAACAGTAAATGCCGCCATCTTGGAGGAAAAAATGTGACAGTAAGCTACATATTCAGGAAATATGGTTCTATAGCCTGAAAGGAGTACAACGATAGACATGATAGAGTAGCGATCGGGTACAGAGGAAACGGTTAGGGTATTTTCTTTTCCTGTTATTTGAAGAATGGTATGAAACATGGAACTTAACCAAGAGACAGACCCGTAAGCTGAGAACCATCCAACGTGCACATGAAAGAATAATGCTAGGCCTCACATGGAGAGACCACAAAACAGCACAGTACATCCGGGAAAAGACAAGAGTTAGAGACATCATAGAATCCATAAAAAATCTCAAATGGCGGTGGGCTGGCCATGTTGCAAGAATGGCAGACAATCGATGAACATCACGACTCACAACATGGATTCCCCGAGACCACATGCGCAACCGAGGCCGGCAAAATGTTAGATGGAGAGACGAGCTAGACAAGTTCAGGAAGTACTGGCTCCGTGACGCCCATGATAGAGAAGTGTGGCAAATCCTGGGGAAGGTCTATGTCCAACGACGGACGCTAAAAGACTGATGATGATGATGATGATGATGATGATGATGATGATGATGATGAACCAGAGACGGCCCTGGAAAAAAAAACCATAAATTAGCCTAGGATTTCGACATTCAGACCGGCCACTCCATCCAAACAAGAAGACCGGATCAAATGGTCGGGAATAAAGGAAGAGTCACCTGCCAGATCGTAGATGTTGTTATAATGACGGACTCGAGAGTGAAAGCAAAGGAGAGTGTGAAAATTGGGGAAAAAATCTTTGAAAGACTTTGGCTAGGTGTTGAGAAAGGTGTAGAATATTATAGTTAGAATATTGTCCATCAGAGTTGGCGGTTGAAACTGTACCGAAACTCTAGAATCGAGATTAAATGAACCGCAAGGATACTGAGAAGAGTGCTATTGATTCGATGATGCTTGCTCTCAGTCTCCAGCGATTATCACCAGGCATCTGCTGTAAAAAAGATAATGCATGAATGATAATAATAATAATAATAATAATAATAATAATAATAATAATAATAATAATAATAGCAGTGAGCAGAAGAAGAAGAAGAAGAAGAAGAAGAAGAAGAAGAAGAAGAAGAAATCTAGCTCTTTTGCTTTATTAAAATCTAAAATGAGAACAAAACAGAATTCATTTCTCCTTACAGTATCATTCTGAAACTGCGTGTCCAATTTCAATTCCTTTATCAGTAGCTCTAGGAAACGGACTTGCAATTTTGAGCAAAACAAGTCGACCTGAGTTTAACTTTGGAAGTGGGAGTGAATTCGTCATTATTTTTTGGCCTCCGTCACTGTGCTACTGTTATTCGTGCATGACAGAAGTGGTTTTTGGTCTGGTCATTGTCATCTGTAATATTGCTGTTATATACAAAAATACAGAGAAAAGTCAATATTTGAAGTCTGACAATTATAATGACAATATTAAATATATCTTGACTTAGTATTCTATGTTTTCTTTCGATTTATTATTTTCATAAAATCTCGCCGTCTTTTCTCATCTATCTTCTTCATCATCGTAATGGTCGTTTTTCAAAATCATCATCGCCATCATCATCATTGATTATTATTATTATTATTATCATTATTATTTCTTTGTCCATTTTATCTTTTATTTATTCCATAAATCATTCATTACTAATTAACTCGACAAAGCGGTCTGCAAGGGTGGAGTAAACCAGTGGTCAAAAAAAAAAAAAAATTATACCCACCGGCCATTGGTCTGTTTTTCTACTTCGGAAAACGTTTTTGATTATTCTTTTGCTGTTTGTTTTTTGTTGTTATGCTTTTTTTGTTGCCTTTTTTTTTTCATATATCAGGGTTCTTTTCCCTCTCGACTTTCATCAATGTGCTTACTTGCACACGTGTGTATGAGAATAAGTGTGCAGTCAGCATCCATTATTTTGCATGCATGCATGCATGTGTACGCATGTGTGTATGCATGTGTGTGTATATATATATATATGCACATATATTTACTCGTGTGTATGTGTGTACAAGTCCGTATATAGATATATGTGCGTGGTTGCGTGTGCCTGTGAGTGGATTTGTTTATTCAGTCTTTGTATAACGAAGGGCGTCAACGCTATCAACCCACTCTTTGAGCAAATACGCCACAAGGCATAAACTCGTTTTATGAGCTACGAAAAACTTGAAACATGGAATAGGGAGTTGGCGTAAAAACAAAAGGACAAAACCCCCTCCACATAATCTCTTTTGTTTGTAACTGACCAGTCACACTCGTTAGACGAAGAGTAGCCACAAAAACGCCATCAGAGGACTACGGGTTTATACAAGGGGGCGTAGAGAAAAAAACAGAGAGAGACGACCCCCTACAGAGTCTTGATGAGATAGTTTTAGGCAATTTTTGCGTACGGTAGTTCCTCGTAACTACCTTCACATCCGTTTTTTTTTTCTCCTTTTCATACCTTCTCCGCTTCTTTCAGGGTCGCCGTTTCGCTGCCGTCATTCGACTTTCACGACGTTTTCTCCGTGCTTTTTCTAAGATCCCTCTTTTCAGCACTCTTCCGGATGCATGGTCAGTTGGAATTCTCTTCAAGACATCGGTCAACTGTATGTCTACTTTGATATGCGATGTGAATTATTAGAAATACGGGCAGATAAGAAAGTTTTATTGTTCTGTCCGATTCGGTTTTTTTTTCCCAATGCATACTAAGAGAATATTAACAGCGATACAAAGACTGTTTTTAAATTATGCAGTGGTACAAATACTGATTAGTGGTATGTCTATCTCTCTCTCTCTCTCTCTCGCTCTCTCTCTCTCTATATATATATATCTGTGTGTGCGCGCGCGCGTGTGTGAGTGTATATGTATATTGTTGTATATTTAGGTGGTCTGAGCTAAATAATTCATTCACCATATAATAACCGAAATCATTCGAAAAAGGAGTTTCGGTATGATATAACGCAATTTATAATCGTTCTGTCCGATCATATGTCCATTTCTTAACACACACACATACACACACGCACATATATATATATATAGGTATCTTAGTATTAAGAAATGGATATATATAATCCGACTAAACGATTATTAATTGCGTTATATTATATAGAAACACTTATTTGAAATGATCAAAATGAAGAGAATAAGCAATCGAAGAAAATGGGGCAACTGAAGGAATCGAACCTGGGACTGATAGAGTAGTCTTCTTCAAGGGTAACGTTGCTCTTACCTTAGAGCTAAAAAAAAAGTAGCCGCTGGTATGCAAAAGCCCAAATAACCGTTTTCACCCCTTATTTTCATCTCTTTAATTCTTGGTCTACTCAAAAATGAGAATTTGGCGTGAAAACAGTTATTTGGGCCTTTGCATACCGGTAGCTGTTCAGCAAGTAAGAGTCTCTAGAATAGAAAATACAATGCAATTTATAATCATATACATGTCGGACATTTTTGTAATATTATCAGTCCATTACCATTTTAGTTTCTTAGTTAATCATTATATACATGTATGAGCATATGAACTCACGAAAGACGCATAAACTGGAGTGAGTGTAGAAAATGGAAAAAAGAAAGATCCATGATTGGTTTCAACTGTATAGTCATCTTCAATGGGAGATGTGAATGAACGGGGATTTGAAGTATTGGCTTTAATTGATAGAGTTTATTTTCCTCGGTTTCCCTTATTTGACCTTTTGTGTTTCTTTCGTAACACACACACATACACACACACACACACACACACACACATATATATATATATATATATATATATATATATATATATATATATATATATATATATACGAGAATTTTAAGCATAAAGAAGGATACGGAGACTGATGAGTATTTTCCACTCCTAATTGTACATAAAACAGCCTCAATCTGCCAGTAATGCTTACCCAATTTCCTGACCATTGATAATACCTTCCTTCCTGATCCTTAATCCATTTCAATAGTTGTCATTTGTAATGCATTCATATAATATACTAATTCTCCCAATAACGCTTTTCCAACTGCCTGACCACTAATCACAATTTTTTTTCCAAAGATTTTCAATGCACAACATACAGACCGAATGCCGTAATTTGCACAACCAGATTTTTTGTAAAAAATATCCATGAATCATTAGAAATAAAGACAACTTTCCAAGTATTCCGTTATAGAAACTGTAACAAGAACAATGTCTTTTGGAATCATGCATTGTTTAGGTGATCAATTAAAGAATTGGAAAAAGGTGTGATCAATGAATGAAATTACTTGTCACGCCTTCTATTAGGCCATGATCCAAGGAAAGTTTGAGTTTACAGAAAACAAATGTGAATGCTGTCGGACACTAACCTTGGGATAGATTTAGCAAAAAACTTACATAGCAAATTGAACCCTCTACTAAAGACATATTTGTTTTGAAAATTTGAAAAAACATAACTTTTTTCTAGCCATGATAAGAAGTAAACGTTTTTTTTAAAAAAAACAAGCGTGAGTGCTGCCGGGCACAAACTAAAGAATCAATTTAGCATGAACTGATATTGCAAATTGAATCAACATCAAAAACCCAATTTGGGAAGAATTCTAAAAAAAAAAGTGTTTTGTAGACATGTTAAGGAGTAATAAATAAATAGATAATAAATGCTGAAAATTTCAGACCTCTAGCTCCATTGGTGTAGTTTGTGCGTGTGATACAAACATACATACCCAGCCAATCAGCCAGTCAGCCAGACCGACTGAGACACTGAAGAGCTGACTGTTTTAATTAGTTTCGGTTGACGTTTTCTAGTAAGCAATTCAAAAACATTTTGAAAGCTGAGGTACGAAATGCTCAATCCAATCAGCGAATGTAAGCAGCTGATTATACTTCTGTGATATTCAATATTTTGGAAGCACAAGGACGAATCCGTTAAACGGATGATCAGTAGAATCTATCTTAATAAAAGGTATCTGAGGATTGTTGCTGGAGAAATTGAGTGGAAGCAAGTTTCCTTAATAGTCCAGTATTCTCTTCAAACGTGAACAGGTGAATTTATACTTATTTAAAGGGGTCGGCAGTGGGCTGACCATGTTGCAAAAATGGTGGAATGGACATCACGACTCACAACATGGACCTCCAAGATCACATGCGGAACCAAAGCTGACAGAATATTAGATGGACAGACGAGCTAGACAAATTCAGAGAGTAATGGCTCTGCGATGCCCATGAAAGAGAATTGTGGGGATTCCTGGGGAAGATCTATGTCCAACGACGGACGTTGAAAGACTGATGATGATGATGATGATGATGATGAAGTGAAGGAGACATTCCTGACTTTCAAGGCGTCAAATCTGTAGGGAAACTTTTCCTCATTTAAGGGGTGAGCAATGAAGGGGACCTTCCACTTTGAAGTATCAGAAATGAAGTGAAACTTCTTTCCTAAGCAAAGGGTCAAAGAGTGACGTAGCTGGGGCAAGGGTGAAGATCTATTTTAAAGACATCCTCGAACCTCCAATAGAGGCCTCCACCAGCTTTATAAATGGTAGTTCGCTCGGTACATTTCTACTAACATTATACAATTCTCACTAAATATTGGAGGCGGCCCTTCTCAAAGGCCAAAGCCTCCTGGAACCCCTAATCTCAAGCTACGCTGCCAGGTGAAAGGAAACTTTTTTTTACGCGTCAGAAAGCTTCAGTTTTTTTTTCTACTCATTATATATCATACCTAGCTTTGATGGCTATTTCACCAAGTCTACATACATAGAAAGCTGGAAGGTGTCAAGCTTAAAGGAAGACATAAAGAGACAAGCTTACTGGGAGGCGATCAGGAGACAATAATCAGGAGATTGAAAGATAGGGGCCTGAAAGCATAAAAACAGCGATGAACTAACTTTTGAATCAGGGGTTGAGCAAAAGGAAGACAAAAAAGATACTGTGGAGAATATTTCTGCATTGTTTGTTGTTAGTTCCATCCGTATTAAGTGCTCTAATAATATAGCCTTGTGCCAGATGCAGTTAGGCTTAGTAGATCTATACGTTGTGCGCTTGCCGTGCAGCTATACTTATTAAGTGCGTCTCGAAAAAAAATTCTTTAGTTCGATCCCCGGCTTTCTCAGTAGTCCCTACCACATGAAACACTTATTTAAGTATTTAAGGACATCTCAGCAACTCGGCTGTTATGTTATCGAGATAATCATTTAGTTTAAGTGTAGGGTTAGGGATTAGGGCTAGACAGTCAGCAAGGGTAAAGAGAAGTGTGTGTTTGGGCATTTTAACTTTTTCCATCAGGAAGCGTCAGCCGAAAGTGTCATCAAAACTGTCAAAATAGGTTTCTTTAGTTTTCAAGTTAGTCTGCCTGGCTAAGCTTCTATGTACACTAGTACGTATGCTTCACGTGCACAGTCACACTAATGGAGACATAGGACTGAAAGTTTTAAAATTCACTCTTTATTAAGTATGCAATTAAAAAAAAATTTTTTCAAATCCTCACTTACAAATAGTTTTGTCGAGAAGGTAAGGGTTCAATTTACAATGCAAGTTTATGCTAAATCACTCATTAATTTGTGCCTGTTTGTTTATTTTTAAAAACTCAAACTCATTTCTGAACCAACTAAAAAGGCGAGAGAAGTAACTTATTCGTTGATCACTCCTTGTTTCAATTCTCTTGATTGATCACCCCCAACACGACAAGCTGCCGAAAGAAACGGTCACGTGACGATTTTCTCTAAATGAGTGGCTAACCAGACCTGTTTACTTTTATTTAGCAAACAAACATTCGGCGAACTGTAATAGTTATGATTATTTAGTATGGTGGGGCAGTAACGAGGAAGGTCCCACTCCTTACTAAGTTCCCTTACTAGTGTAACCCGGCACTCGACAGGGCTCGGCTTCGTAAATAAATATGATACTATAATAGTATCTTCATGAAAAGGTAATCACAAACAGTGTCAAGTGTTCCTTTCTTCGGCTCCCCCTAAGTGTTTTCATTTCACCCAGTTGATGTTTGTGGATTTTTGTTTTTTGCGTCGCTTACGTTATTTTCCGTTTTGTTTCTTTGAAGTGAGGACTTCACCAAGTGATTGTGTTGAAGGGGGCGAAGACGGCCATATTGTTTTACCTTTAATACATATCCCCTTTATTCTTTTCTCTTTTTTTTTTACCCCAAGTGTTTGCCTTTTGTCTTTTCCCCTCTTACGGTGGGACGTACTTCCCTGACTTGTTAAATAGTTGTATGCTTGTGTGTGTGTGTGTGTGTGTGTGTGTGTGTGTGTGAGAGAGAGACAGAGACAGAGAGAGACAGAGAGAGAGAGTGGGGGAGAGAAAGGGGGAGTCTCCGAAATAAGACCAACCTAAAAACCCACACAGTTTACAAATAGGGGCTGACAGTTCTGATTACATTTTAATCCGAGTTCGACACGGCACGTGCCCAACACTCCTTCAACGTGCCCCCAAATTTGTAAGCGGCTTTTCGCACACTCTTGAACTCCCACGCAGAAACGTGTGCGCACACCCCGATGCACACACCCCGATGCACACACCCAGACTAGATCAGAAGCGCACACGGATACATGAATGTAGCACATATTTATACACTTTCATACACAGGCATATGTCCGTACAGTCAATGGCGACCTCCCGAAAAAAGATTATTGCTTTTAAAATATGACTATAACAAAGCTCAGTCCTTTGACGGGGAACCTTTTTTCTTTAGAATCTATAATTAAACTTTGTCTTACTCCTAATGGGCTTTCTCCTTCTCCTTTGCTATTTCCTGGTTACTCACTTTCTTGAACGAATACACATAAACGTCGAGCGATAGTTAGCAAGCTCGTTGCAAAACCACATTCGCTTGTTTACTGAGTTTGATTATCACAGGGTGCGTCATTACACAAATAAAACGGACTGAAAACCAGCTTAGAATCGCACAGAGAGCTATGGGAAGAGTAATGGTTGGGCTAAGAGATAAAAAAAGAACAACATGGATCAGGGTAAAAACTACAGCTATTGATATCTTACAAATAATCAAGCCACAAAAATGGAGATGGGCTGGACATTTGGCAAGAAGGGTTGATGAGAGATAGAGCATAGGACAGTAAACGCAGTAAGGGAAAACGACTCAACATGGAAGGATTTACCGATTGGACATGGCAAAGTTAGGGCAATCACGGGCGTCATGGAAAGAAATGGGAAAGGCTATATATATATATATATATATATATATATATATATATATATATATATATTCCAGAAAGCTTTGAGGGTTTAAACACTAAACGTTAGAAAACTTTTTGAACGATTTCTTTTGTGTCACTCATTTCTCAATATCTGTCAATGCAACTTTTATATATTATTTATATGCATGTAATTTTCCCCCTCTATAACACATACTTTGATATGATGATACAATGTATCATTTTTCCCTCGTTATATATATATATATATATATATATATATATATATATATATATATATGTGTGTATGTGTGTGTGTGTGTGTGTGTGTGTGTGTGTGTGTGTGTGTGTATATAAACAAACTAGCTCATACTCTTTATTAACCCATTATCACAATTATTAATTTACTATCTTGAGCAACTCTGAGATGCCTACACGTGCCTAAAAGAAAAAGTAGCCCACAGATATGATTTGGCTCATTTGCGTGAAAGTTAGTTGCACCCCTTCAAACCACATCTAAAACACACACGTTCACGCACACACGCACACATCTGCATGATGGACCAACGCACAAACATATACACCCATACGCACGTTCGGATTTTTAAGTGTACCTTCGACACCCCATTTATAGATTCTCGCGCCCTAGTTCGCTTGCAAACGCGTGCACTTGTATAGAAACGATCGCGTGTGCGAAACTATAGCCGTGAGGTATTACACTCTGACTGTGAATATCTTAAAATGGATTCTGGTTATGAACTTTCCTTTGAGTTGTTTTTTTTCTTCTGATAAATTTGGAGTCTAATGTGTTTTTAGTCACCTCAAAGTTTTATTAAGAATCTACTTGAATCACCGTAGCCATATTTAAGAAAAAAAAAATTCATATGTGTGTGTATGTGTTTGTTCGGGTGTTCCTATGGTCCTGGTCATGCCGATTTGGCTACAGTCTTGAAGACTGACTCCATGAGACCCCTACTGAAAATACCCTTTTTTAATTTTCGGAAAAAAAAAGGAGCTTCTTTTTAAAAAAAACAAAACCATTTCTAGGCCCTATTAAGGCGGCTTTAATGATTATAAGATTTTCCAGGATCTACGAGATTCTAAAGATTGTTTTACCAAATGTTTAGGTGCTTTGAGCTGTCTTTTTTTCTGGTCAGAATCTTGATGTTGTATTTTTAAAAACTCTATTTTCAATGTTTTCAAGTGGAAAACGTTAGCAATGTTATAAATTGGAAATATTCTGACCATATTTATCCTCCGATGGATCTTTTTTTAAATGACTTCAATTTTTGATGCTACGGTTGTTCAATTATTGACTTATAGCGAGTGATTTCTTCAGTTTAGTTTTGCTTTTCCTTCTAACTGTTGAGGTAAGAAGCGTAAATATTTTCAGAAAACGTCTTCCCAAACCGTCTCTAAAGCTCTTGACATATTTTGTTGAGTTTTCAAGCTGATCTGGCTGGTTGTCTATGTATGTATGCATCGCACATATAGACCGCATAAATAGAGCTAGAGGGCTGAAGATTTAGACAATTGAAAACTTTTCAAAAAATCAACCTTAAATAGATAATAAGTTGGAAAGTTCAATTTTTCTATACTAAATTGGTCCCTTACTTAATGTCCAGCAGCATTCACATGTTGTTGTTTTTTCCTCCAAAATTATAATTAAAAAAAAAAACAAATTCAATCAAGTAGTACCCACTGACCCCCTGCCATTTTTCCGATTTCTACATTGATCACCCCCAACATTATATGCTGCCAAAAGATGTTGATAATATGACAGTTTCTATAGAGCGTGTAATCAGACCTGTATAATTTTTTCTTCATTTCATTGTTGATTTGTGTCTAAATTTCCCTTGACTTGCGTCATCACCTTGATTACCTCTGTCAATGAAGTAAGGTAAAGGCTATGTATTGACTTGTGTTTCTCTCTTAATACGAAAATTCTCAACCAATTCCAATGTCATTTTCTGGAATGGTGAATTTGTCGCAGTTGTCACATCATATTATTTTCTGCCGGCCACAGTTACGCATATGGTCTCTGGGGATCCATGTTAAGGGTGGCGTTGTCCAGCGGTTTTCTGACATTCTTGCACCAAGGCCTCAGACTGGTCAGATGCAATAACGATTATAAAGTCTGAAGTCTTATCTCACATATCTTATGATACATGCTCAAAAAGACATTTACAGCGCTTTTCTTGAAAGAATGGGTGTCTGTTAGGGGTAGCGTATTGTCAGAAAGCCACAATGCTTATGTACAATTCTTTTATGTAACCTTAACTTGATGTTCCCATACAATAAGACTAAATTATTATTCGCTGATGTCATCCTGGGGTTAGGTCATGCGTCCCTCTTAAGGGCCAAGTGCACCATTTGACATCTGGATCATACAGTAGGTTACACAAGTTTATACTAAATATTCCGGATGGAATGACTTTACACGGTTGCCACAAAAATATATTATGAATATCCCTTTTTGCATACCGGCCTGAAAATATAAGCTTTTGTTCCTCACTTTACATTGCTTTTGCTCCTCACTTTACATTGGTATATGCAGTTGATGGTTCGATTGTCCAAAATAAAACTTTTTAAACACACTCGAGATCATCCAGTGCGCTTCGGTTGCAACGACCACCATGGATTATTTGAAAACAAACGAATAGAAAACCACTATTTATGATATTCGCTTTGCCCCTTTGATGTGTGAAATTCCATCCAATTTTATTTCGTTCTTTGGTTTATACGGGCTTCTTTACAAGAAGTCCTGGTAAAATTTGCCAAATCGTTCTCTTGCTTTTTTCCACCTCATATAGTAATTCGCTAAAGTGATTCTTTTTAAACTTTTCTCTGATTGAAGAAAAGTCCATGTTATTAACCATCATTAAAAATCGGCCGAGTATTTCTCTTTGTCGCACTCTTCATCTGTCAGTTTTGTTTTGTTTTTCGTTCCAAGTTTTCATTTGCCATTTTCAAAATTAAGATAATTACGATGTCATCGGTTCCGTGTTTCTTTCTTTGCAGACCGCAGGAATCGCATCGCCCTCATTCCCATCTACGATACGCACAACTGAAAAGTGTGCAATATCTTTGGAATTATGCACCTTGGGATGAAGGATGAAGCGGGGAAAATACCATGATAAGATAGGGGTCAGTTTTACTCATCGCTCCCCATGCAGCCACGGAGAAGGGAGGTGACTGAAAGCTTGCGCTAACAAACCCAAGTGGCCACCACAACCGTTTAAGAAAGGGAGAATCTTATTTCTCAAATTTATTTTCCGGACTGGCGACCTGCTAGCAACAAAACGGGTTATTATCTACTTTTTTCATCTTGGCTATGGCTGTCGTTTCGCTTCTTCCTTTTGATCTATTCTAACGTGTTTTTTTTTTTTTTCTTTGTAAAGTGAAGAAATTGAATGGAAATGAAAAGAAAAAAACATCGGCTGTTTGAACGAAAGTGTAAATGTGGTCAATTGTACGTGATATTAGAGAGGAGAGAAGAAGGACAGGAAACCACTCTGTCGATGATTGGAAAGTGTTCACAACTTGAAAGTAAGATTGTTTTAAGAGAAAAAGAAAACGTCTGAAAGATCAGGAGTGGTCACACTTGCTCAAAAGCCGCATACGATACACTTAAGATACTTGAAAGCCGAAAAACGAAATTTACACTCTTTTCATTGTTACATGCGCATTTCGATGAAAAATCTTATGGTGAAAAAAGACAATCTGAAATCCAAGTGTAAATGAGAATATAGATTCATTTATCAGTATTTGTGATGATAGTTTCGCCATGAACTGGCTTCATCAGATCAAGAATAGTTTCAATGATGGCAGGAATCTGGAAAAAGTTTATGCAAATATTATCCAACAAATATACGCAAAAGTACTTATCAATGTATGTATTTTTAATCTTTTAATTTGTACTGGTTCTAACAATTACAAAATCCATATACAAACTGAATGTTCTCAAAATATTTTTGACTGATAATTATTTCAGCTGTATCAATTCCAATATTAGGATTTAATAAAGGTAAATATTTTTTTACTTATGAACATTAAACTTCTGTTTTGTACTCACTGTGATGAGATCTCAGCCAGCATATTTCCGTGAGCTGCACATTAAATATCAAACAGCCGCATGTGGGTCACGAGCTACAATTTGGGCACCTCTGTGTGAAGATCTAGCAAGGACCGTAACGTCTACCTTATATCCATGCTTACATCTAAATTTGAATCAAAATAATTAGAAAATAATCAGAAATATCTATATTTTTCGGATATCTGTCTATCTAAAATTCGAGAAGTATATTTCAAGTCAATTAATGAATTAAACGTGACTTTAATATTCAGCATTCATTCTACCAAAATATTACTTAATTAAAAAAAATATCACTTATCTTATTATCATAAATGAAATAAAGATATTACCCATTATTTTAAAAAAAACCCTCTCTAATTAGCAATTTCTGACAACCAAAATCGTAATTGGCAACAGTGACCAAGGGAAGTAACTGACATATTGGTATGTCGGTCAGTGATGGCAATCGATGCTAAAGATGCAAGAGCATCTAGAAATATCAACAGTCCAAACAGGAAGTAGGGACTATGGTTGACCTTCCGGTTTGCTAAGCTCGTCGAAACTTCACCGGAACCCTACCGTTCGTGCATTTTATGGAACATGTCCCAAACCCTACCTCTCTTTCTGGAGGCTGGACAATGGGTTGGACTTTTTCAGTTTGTATTCAGAGTTGCCAGTCTTGTAGACTGGTTGCTAAAGAAGGCTGAAGAGACAGTATGTCCTGCTATTTACCCAAATCTTGGGTTGGGGGGGGGGATGAAATATGGATTCACACCTTTTCGAAAGGCATTAGTGCGAAGTAAATGC
>OY735228.1:40978761-40981261 GCA_963457665.1 Thysanoteuthis rhombus | reverse complement strand
CCTCCAGCTTTTCTTATTTTGATCGATAATTTGATAATTTAAACGCAGAAGCACTTTTTATTTCAACTCTTTCTATGTATTTACTGCCATCTATGTTTTTTTTAATATGATTACTGTAATTGTACACACATGCACACACACATAAATACGTATATATATACACACACACATATATGTGTATATGTATATGTATATATATACATAAATATTTATATGAATATATATATATATTTATATAAATATTTATATATATGTATATAAATATTCATATATATATATATTTATATATATATATATACATATATATATATATATATATGTGTGTGTGTGTGTGTGTGTGTGTGTGTGTGTGTGTGTGTGTCCGATATTAAAGCAGTGTGTGAGATCCAAATGCAGGGTATACTCAGATTGGGACACTTTGAGAGAAGTACCCTAACAACTGGCTTCTACTATCATCTTGAAAATACTACTTCGAAAGAGACGGTGGGAACAACGTGTCACGCCAAGTTATTATTTCAATGATCAATTTACACAAACATTTGACTAGCTTCGTGTATATATATACATATATAGCATTATTGAGTGTAACACCTAGCACCTAATTCTCTGTTTCTTATTCCCTTTATTTCATCATTTGTATCTTTCTATCTTATTGGATTTTCATCAATATTTCTTAAAAGGCAAAAATAAAGGAATGATTGCCAAGGATATTTTGTTATTTCAATAATCAGTTCCAATCTACTTACGGGAAAGATACTATATATCGATCAGAGCGCACATTTTGATGTTTGGTAAGATTTTCTTGAAAGATCTCTATAAAGTCATACAAGGGTTTTAACATTACGTGCGCACAAAGCACTCATATTAAACTTGAACTCGTAGGTGTGTGTAAATTAATACCTACTTGTAACACGTTCAAAACATCCTATTTCGAATAAAATGCTGATTTTTTGATACGATAGAATAATTTTTAACTATTCAATAATATACAATTCATAAATAACGGTATTGATTTTTGTTTACTTTAAAAGCACTATAGGATTCACTAACAGGGTATATCAGGGTTAATTATGCATTACTTTCTAACATGTGAACCGTGTATTATTTAAGTTCATTATAAATTGTTTCCAGTTTTTGTATCACGAAATTTTCAACATTTCGTCTCTCCACTGACTGAAGTTACATCGACTGTTGTTTTTTAATGATATGAGTTAATAAAAAAAACCTTCGATATTTGTTCAAATACTCGATTTCAAATTAAAGATATCAGAACAATTCAATAGTGAATTCATAGGGATATTGAACAGTCGGAAAAAAACGATAGAGAAGATAACTCCACTCCTACTAACATTACCACAGGAGATGATTACCACAACATTTATATTGTATTTAAAAAAAATATTTTTAATAGAAACATTTTCATATTTTATATATTTGTTAAAATGAAATAAGCCCTCACGAATATATAAGGTAATTTTTTTGTTGATGAGCACGATTTGTCAGTTTGACTCCGTCAGTCAGAGAATGGCCTACTAATCACTTGGTGATTTCGATTCACAGTAGGAAATGTTAATTGTATAAATGAATATGATTACTGCAGTTTTCATAAAATAATAATAATAATAATAATAATATATATATATATCTAGATAGATATAGATATAGATATATAATTATGTACATATGTATTTATTAGAATAAAATAACCCCTTGAATATTTCTTAATTACATTTTCGTTCATATGTTAGTATACCAATCTGTAGGTTTTGATTTCAAAATCACGGGAGCTGGGGTTGATTTTATAAAATCGGTTCAGTTTAACGTGACGGGACAGAGACACTGTGGATAGTTTAACCCCCCCCCACACACACACGCACTTAATTTGATGATGATACATCTTGTTCTGGTAATCATAACGGCAGAAAAAAATGTCAACTCCAGGCTTGGACTGTACTTAGGAAGAACAAAACATTTACGAAGTGATGCAGCCGGCCGGAAAGATCTTAAAATCGAAAACAATTCAACTAGACAAATACTTCTATAATCAGGATGATGGCTTCATTTTTAGTTGCATAACCCGAGCTAGTTAGAGATTTTGAGGACCGTTGCGATGGTTCAACTTGGCTCCTCGGGGGACCATCTCCAAGATTTGATAAAAAAGGGAAACATGCTCTAAATAGAAATGCGTTATCATTTAATTAGAGAAAATAACTCCGAAGGCTGAAATATTATTCATTCAATTTATGTATGAAAAAATATATCCTTCTTATTTAATAATGTCAAACGGTGAACTATAGTTTATACATTTTTATGGGAACCCCTCTGTAGGGGCCCAATACATATATAACAAGTATCTGATACGTATATAACGAGTATCTTCATCAATCTTTGTTTTTTATTCTGCAAGTCATTGTATATCGTTCCCCTCTCTCACTGTCTCATCTATCTATCTATCTATCTATCTATCTATCTGTGGTCATTAGGGTGTGCGACTACATTT
>OY735228.1:40898761-40976261 GCA_963457665.1 Thysanoteuthis rhombus | reverse complement strand
AGCATATTTAGTCAAAGAAATGAACAAAAAACCCTCACAATCCATCTCCAATTTCAAGTCCAATGAGACTTGAATGAATTTGCCTATATATATACGTTCACCATATATTAACAAACGCTGTGCAGCTCTGAAGGAAATCACTTTAAACAAGATAATTAGATCAAAAGTGGATAGGGTTAGCTAGAATGAGATTGAATCCTGCTTGTATAAAATTATTTTGTTTCAATAAAGTCATTTACAATACATAATATATAGGATGAACCAACTCTGTCAATAATGCCTGAATTAATTCACATACATAAATTCATACATAAGTAAGCAAGTAATGTCCTTATGCTTGGGGTTCACATATCACATCACGACCCGTTTGTGATATATGAAATAGACTTGGGAGCGACAAGCACCCGAAATGATGTCACTCACTTTGCACTGCAGAATTTCACCCATAGCTAGGGATATATATATATATATATATATATATATATATATATATATATATATATATATATATATATATATATATATATATATATACATATATATATATATATATATATATATATATATATATATATATATATATGATTGATATTGATCCATCCCCCGAGCTATGGGTAAAATAGCAGACACATTGGGCTCTCTAGCCTTTGGAAGGCAACCGGTCTAAGAGGAGGACAGCTGTGATTCCAAACCTGGAAGTGGAGCCTCCTTCTGGTGGTTTAGCACTAGATATGACGTCCTGCAGCCACGTTGAAGCCTTTCCTCAGCAAATCCACATGAGTTTCGCACAGTCATGAACTCCGAAGTGGACGTTCTGTTGTCTATAGAGACAGAGGGGAGGCAAAAATATTACACACTCACACGCATACACCGAAGCTCAGCAGATAATCTCTACACCACCACTTGGCATACTGCAGACATCATGTAACAACCTTATGTAGAACCTTATTTTCTTGACAAAGTTCCAGACGAGCTAAAGATCCAAATTAAAAAAAAAAAAATCATTTGTCTTAAAAAGTCTTCCGATATTGTCATTTTACTCTCATATTGTCGGATCAACCTTAAATCCATACCAATATCACCATATATATATATATATATATATATATATATATATATATATATATATATATATATATATATATATATATATATGTAAAGCCACATTAATATATATATATATATATATATATATATATATATATATATATATATATATATATATATATATGCGTGCGTGTGTTATTTTTGCATATATATATATATATATATATATATATATATATATATATATATATATACATATAAATAAGTATATATATATATTTGAACACAATTTTTAACATTGCTTGATGAAAGTAAAAAAAGATAAAAAGTCCGAGGTATTGATTTGAGGGAACTTACAAATCAAAGTCAACAAATTTCTTTTGCCACATCAAATATTTCGGTTTGATTGGTTGATCGAACTGTGAAGGAAACGCTGAAGAAAATATTGAAGGATGAAACGGAATTCTATCGATTTCACCAGCAAAATATTGTTCTTTCTGTTGTATCATTTTAATATATCGATATTGAAAAAAATCAACAAAAAAAAAAAAAATCCGAAGCTTCAAAATACACATTAACTGTTTAAAAATATTCATATAATTAGAGAAAAATGGTTATAACTTCTCTATTGTTGCAAAGCAAATTTTTATCTTAGATCTGCGATAACATTTTTCTTTGTATGATCAATAAAAATATTCGATTTAAAAAAAAACGAAAATGTGAAAGACAAAAAAATGAGAACTAATAAGAAAAAAAAAGATAAGGCCTGAAAAGGAAAAGCAACGGATGAAAATATAAAAAAAAGATTAAAATGAAGGAGAAAGAAAAAGCAAAACTGAATTGATGAAAACCAAATGAAAATCCTTTGACAAAAATGGACTATTTAAGAAATTTAAATCACGAAAATTCATTTAAGAAATTTTAAACTACGCAAAAAAAACTCTTCATTTTTTTACACTCAAAATAAAAAAAAGTAATATATTTCAAGAAAACAATTTTTTATAACGACGTTTGAATAAACGCAAAACGGTTTTAAATCCTACCACAATATTAAAGAGAGAGAGAGAGAGAAAGAGAGAAAAAAAAATTAAGAATGGAAAAAAATCCCAGTGCAATTTTGAGGTAAAGAGAAGTGAAAGATTTTAATCATATGATGAATGAATACAAATCTATTTAGAGTACATAATTAGAGAATATGAAAAATAGAAGAGAAAAGGGGAAGACATAATTCAAAGTCGAAAAATGGCAAATATTGTCTGATGCCGAAAATTATGAAGGAAAACAAGAAGAAGACGAAGTTTTTCACCGATGAATCACAATCACATTTTTCAATAAAGAAAAAAAAAAAGGATAAGGTGATTATTCTAGAGAGAATACATTTCCTTTAATTCACGAAAAAAATGAAATTAAAAAAAGAATTTAAGAAAATGGTAATCGTTTTTGTTTCCCCCATCCCTCAAAGGGCTCTTCTAATAATGATCCTGGTAATTCTGGGGGAAAGAGAATAATTTCCCCAAATTAAGATCATAAAATATTTTTAACACTATTGAATGTGGAAATCTAGACGTTTGAAACTGTGCCTGACTTTTTATGTTTTGAATCTTAATTTTATCTTTTATTTCATTGTTATACATTTTTTTTTTCAGGATTAAAAAAAAAATATTGTTTTATAAAATATCTGATTAATTCTATACGCCAGCTCTCGTAGGAAGAGAAATCGCCAACTTGTCGCAAGGGAGATAATGCTTACACTGTTAATAACGTCAGAGGGCGCTTGCTGAAAGTGAGGGTTAGCAAGTTGATCTCGCAGGCTATTTTTAGTGATTTTGGAGCTAGCTGTTAAGATTAATACATATCCTAATTCTATTTCGATGTTTCAATTTTAATTAATAGGAAGTAATAAATCGGTCGGTGGCTTTCATGCTCGCAGTATAATCAAACCATTGCCATTTGAGTTTTCTGCTGGATTCTATGATGTCTCGGACCCCCATTTTCTTCCTGATATATCGTGCTGCCTTGTGATCACTCCATGTAAGGTTGAGCATGATTCTCTCATGCACACGCTGAATACTTCTCAGTTTGCGGGTTTGTCTCTTGGTTAGGTCCTATATCTAAGGTCCATATTCCAAGAGATCATACGCGAAATCGAGGCCAACAAAATACAAGATTGAGAGATTAACTAGACAGATTCAGAAAATAATTGCTCCGCAACATCCGTGATAGAGAATTGTAATCAAGGCCAGATTTAAAATTGGGTAAAAGGGCAATGCTAGATGAACTAAACGAAGAAAGCAAAAAGCTCAGCTTACACATGGAATTCAGTTAAGCGAAAATCATGTGCATCAATCACGTTGAGAATAAGGGCATAACAATCAAAATCGATGATGCAAAACTGGAGAGAGTAGATCACTACATTTACTCGGGACAACGAGTCTCTATGAAACCCACAAAGGAAGGAGAAATCAAGCGAAGAATCACCCTAGGATGTCAAGCCTTTGGCAGAGCAAGCTCAACCTTCAAAAAACGAGACGATCCCAATAATCCTAAAAAGAAGAGTATACAACCAATGCATCCTTCCGATAGTCACTTATGGAGCTGAAATATGGAACCTAGCCAGGAGACAGACCTGCAAACTGAGAAGCATGCAACATGCATTTGAGAGAATAATGTTCAACCTTACAAGAGAGCACAGTATATCAAGAGAGATCACAAGACAGCATAGTATATCAGGAAGAAAACAGGAGTCCGAGACATCTTAGAATCTATTAGAAAACTTAAATGGCAATGGGCAGGTCATGTTGCAAGAATTGCAAACAACTGATGGACATCATGACCCACGACATGGATCCCCAGAGATCACATGCGAAACCGCAGCCAACAAAATACAAGATAGAGAGACGAAGTAGACAAATTCAGAAATTCCGTGACGCCCATGATAGAGAAAACTGACAGTTCCTAGGGAATGTCTATGTCCAACGACGGACGTCAAAAGAATGATGATGATGATGATGATGATGATGATGATGATAATGATGAGAAAGAGCAGATACTCCGGGGTCACTCAATACAAAAATGTTATGATAAAAAACAATGTTGAGTCAGTCTTTGTTGTCGATGAAAATAAATGAGTGCATAGCAACATAGCTATGTTTTTTATGATCTGCCCCAATAGGGGTTATCATAGAATCCATTAGAGAACTCAAATGGCGATGGGCGAGACATGTTGTGAGAATTCAGACGAGCAATATATATCACGACTCACAACGTAGATCCCCAGAAATTATATGCGAAACTATAGCCGGTAGAATATAAGTTAGTGTGACGAACAAGACAAGTTCAGAGAGTATTGGCCCCGCGACGCCCATGATTGAGAGGTCTGGCAAATCCTGGGGATGGTTTATGTCTTACAACGGATGCCAAAAGATTGATGATAATGAAAACCTACTCAGAGTTTTGTTGGCAAGTTTACATGTTTACATGTTTACATCGTATTTACTTCATTTAACCATGGTTTATAAGTATAACTTGTCAGTTCCAATTACATTCAATGAACGGACTTTGGTGTGTACATTTCATGATTTGCAGTGTATTTTAATTTCGGTGAAATAGGGACCTGCTGAGCTCGAAGTGCCCCAGGGCACCGGAGGTCTGAATCCAACCCTGTTTGAAATCGTGAAAAAAATGAACGGAGGTCTCGTAAAATTTGGTCGATTTCGTTATAAGTATATACGTATAGATATTTACAAATATGTTGATTATAAACTGCTGCATTTATACGAAAGAATTAACTTACTAATTGATACATATTAGCTGAATTTTCAGTTGAGATTTCTAATATCATATGTTTCATCTATGTAATTAATATTCACTCCTGAATTGAGTACAATGAAAAGGAATGGGATTATGTTGAAGACTGAGTATGTGTGTACAATAAATGCCCTTTTCATCATTAGGCTGCCGAATTACTACATATGTGCACACATACGCACACATACCTATCATATATATGATAAAAATAAAGGATTTGCTACATGGTTATGTTGATGTTATTGGGGTGTCAATTTTTCTGGGTAGAAAACATACATACATACATACACACACACACACACACACACACACACACATATATATAATTTGGATTTTTAGGGCTTTTCTCTGTTTGTGCTTCTTCTCCGCTAAAACTACAAGGTCGACCTGATATTTCTTATAAAGAATCAATAATAATTGATCTCCTGCATAGGCTATTTTCCGAAATCATTTGAGGTCACTGGAGGTCTTTTTCTAGCCAATCTTCGGTTCCAAACACCAGCAGGAATTTATTTTCATTCCAAGATTTTCGTCATTTACCCTTGCGAATGACACTCATATTTCTTAAAATAAAATCATTTATTGAACAAGTTTCGATGTTTTTCGTAGGATATCGCTTTTTTTGCAATGAGATAGAGAAAGACCATATTACTTTTATTGTTACTAAGTTCATGAATATTTTCGTTTCTCCTCTATATCTTCTTTGCTTGTTGAGAAAAAAATCAACGCAATTCATAATGATGAGAAAGTTGCTTGATAATTACTTTAGATAATCTCTAAAGAAATTATTCAATTATTTGGGGGTGGAGGTGAAGTATTGAAGACTATCATCATTTACTTTTAACAACTACTTAGCCTCATCTTAATTTCTTTTGATCATCACTTCAGTAAGACCAGCAATTTACGACAGTCAGTGAACAGCACGTATTAGAAATAGAGATTTACTTCTCTGCGTGAATAATAGATTTCCATATTTTGTGTTGGGTATGAAGGAATAAAAAAACAACATATTTTTCACCATGTTGTCTCATTTGTAGTTGTGTATTTCTTGGGTAACGGCGGGTATCGCTGCTAGAGTAAATATATATGTCTGGTTAGATATAATAGACAAAGAACATTTTGTTAAATTTTCATCAAGTTTTCCTTGATTCCACGCAAGAGAACGTACGTTTGCATTCATAGGGTGTAATAGATGCCCAAAATGGTTTTCAAACTGAGCATACATTCTCTTGTGTGGAAACAAGAGAAATCTGATAAAAAATAACTAAATGCTCTTTGTCTGTCGTTTTTAAACAGACATGTACTAATGAAGGATTGTTGTTTATATATATATATATATA
Organism: Thysanoteuthis rhombus; assembly: GCA_963457665.1. Classification (NCBI taxonomy): domain Eukaryota; kingdom Metazoa; phylum Mollusca; class Cephalopoda; order Oegopsida; family Thysanoteuthidae; genus Thysanoteuthis; species Thysanoteuthis major. The sequence goes on along the minus strand of OY735228.1, from coordinate 40,970,067 downwards.
TATATATGGAGAGAGAGAGATAAAGGACAGTGATAGAGACTTTGAGGACAGGAGCAAAGAGCGATACTCATAAAGGGATAAACATCCACAAAAAACTGCGAAAGTTTTCTCAACTATGAGACCATCAGTGTATCTAACAAAGCCTATTGCACTGTATCAACTCCCACAAAGATTAGAGAAAATCACGATGTAGGTTTATGGGCTTTGTTTCCTCCTCTTTATTGTTTCCATAATCAACATTTATGATAGTTATTGAATCACTCCAAGTGGACATTGTACGGAAGAACCCACTCGATAATATTGCTATATTTTTTATACCAACAACTGATGCGTCAGACAGTATGTTTATGCGTATACACACACATAGATAAATAGACATTCTTAGCCTGTTTGCCCGTCTGTCTGCCTGTCTGTCTGACTGTCTCTGCATGTGTTTGTCTATATCTTCCCGTCCAGAAAGTATCCAGTCATTAGAAATACCAGTTGGAGAGTCTTGATGGAACTTTCAGAGAGCACCTCACAGCATGTACATGAGCAGACACATTCCTTTGGGGTTACTCTTTCGGGAGTGAAGTGCCATTTAGTGAGTTTGTGTACTGTGTGACCATCTCATTCACAATGACCAAGCCTGCACACTCTTCACGTCTTGTGCAGGTTTCGTAGCATCAACCCACCTCTCCTGAACCCACAGGCCTGCTTTGGTTCCCTGGGACTTTAGGCGTTTCTTAAAGCCAAAACAGACCGTAAGCAAGACTAAGAAGACTGCAAAGAAGTTACTGGTCGTAATGTCTCGGTCAGAAAAGAATGCTATGGATGCTAGTCGGAATCATTTAGCGAATAATGATGATCTCAGAACCTCAAGCAACATTCTTCTTTCTTTTCTTTGGACGTGGTAGAACATGACTCTCCACAGCTTCCTTTTGTTTGACACTCTCAGCTACTCCAACGACCTCCCTGTATTCTTTCAGTAATCCCTCAGCCCAACTTCATCAAATTGGTTACTCGTTGTCCACCTTGGCTTCTTTTGACTTCTATTCAGAAAATATTAAGCAACACTTTTTTCTTACACGAATCAGCTGAAGAGGCAAATAGTTTTGCATATATCTCTGGCACTGGATTACAGATCTTAAAATCCAATAAAATGAACGCCTTGTGTACGCATACGTTCATCTAATAATATGGCATAGAACAAAATGGTTAGATATCCGATGACCTATTACGAGTGCTAAGCTGGTACCAATCATTAAAGAAAAATATACTTTGTTTAGGGTAAAGTAATTTAGATAAACCTGTGCAATGTCATACAGGGAAAAACAAAAGGCATCTTGCCAATATTTATGCTCAGATATCATCTGTACAAATCAAAATGATTTTTAAAGAATTGAGCAAATATAAAGCTCCTCTGCGAGGCTTCATTATGCATTAGAACCAGTGGCCACGATATTTCGTAAAGCTGACTCAAGTGGCACTGTACAACATCATTCCTGTTATTCTTTTTTTTTTCGTTACTTAATTTGCATCAAGCCTGGAAGTTAAAATGGTACTTAATCTGCTTTGGTGTTGGGTTTCCAATTCTCTCTTGGAGGCCAAGCACATTCATGTTAAGTTCACGTAACAATTTTCACTTGATAGATATCTCAGATTTTTTATGATATATGATAACATTTTTTCTTTGACAAAAGTTTATATTCTCGCATATATTTCCCTTGAATCAGGTTCATCTTTTCTTTTCGTATAGATAAACAAAAAAAAAAACAAAACATTCTTTTTTTTGGACAACTTACTACCTTCAAGTCAAAAGAATTTCAATAGATTGACCAATCATGATAAGTCACCTTGCGTTTTCCATGTCAAACATTTCGTGTGTTCTTCAAAATCGCCCCACCCAAAAAATTAAGAGAGAAGGAAAAGACAGAGATATGAGCTGATATTTCCCTACGGGCTGGTGCTAAATAATCTGACCATTGTATTTCTTTCAGTTAACCTTTTTGTGTGCACACGTCTGTACGTGAGTGTGTGTGTTTTATTGCAATGGAAGTTTTAATAGCAAAAGCCATGAAAACTGTTTGCACCGTAACCGACCAGTTATTGCTAAGTTAAGTTATTGTTGATCGAGGTTACACTGATAATTTTTGTGTTTTTATTTTCAGGTTTTAGTTAACGCACACACACAAACACACACACACACACACACATACGCACACATACACACACACATACGCACACATACACACACACGCACAGTGGTCCGAAAGAATGCAAATGATCAGCTTATTTTGCGGTACTCAGAATTTGTGTAGAGAAATTTTCTTGTTCGTCCTATCTTCAATATGGCGTCTGTTGGACTACATCCGCCATTTGGATGTTTGTCGATATCAGTTTTCCGGCTTGCATGTCTTTATATTCCATTTTCTTTAATCAATACTCCGGGAGAAAGGGTTGTAGAAACTAGGGTAAGAACCGTTCTTCGCAACAATATGAAAATTAAAACAGACACATAAGGTTTATTAGTTTTTTTTATGAGGAATTAGATTTGTAATCATATTCATTTCCGCTCGTTACCAGAAAATCGTATATTTGTATGATTACGTGCAAGGGTTTAATCGTTGTACAAGGCCGAATGGGTTTGTAAAAAACAATTAGCATATATCCATGGATTCACCTAATAGTCAATACAAAATTGTTGTTTTCATAGATAACTTCCTTTTTATGGTTAATTTCTCATTAGATCACCACCACTCCACATTTATTGCGACCAGAACGGCAGGGTATAAATTGCAGTTTCGGACGAATCCGGAATTATTATTAATTTCTGACTATTATTTTATTTTATTCTTATCTCAATCTTAATTTTTTTAAAGTTTTTTTTTTAATAACAACTTGATACACACCGGGATCTACGGCAGTGTTACTCACGTGACGTTACAGTACGTGACGGAAAAGAAGAATAAGTCTTAGCGAGACTTCAACTCACCTCCCTCCTGGAGAAGTGAAGCTCTGTTAAATGCACCTACTGCTTTTCCATCTGAGCTTCGAGAACTTGATGGCGTGGTCAAATCAAATCCTTCAGACTACTCTCTATCCTTATATCATCGGTGCCAAATTGATTTTTTTTTTGGTGGGGTGGGTGTATATACTGATAATGTCGGTGAGAACAAAAAAATTCAAATGTTTGTCTGATGGAGTATTCATAAACCATATTTATCAACTTATTCGATAATTTCTGTCTATCAAACGTTGGAACATAGAAAATGATAAAAATAGGATGGAGAAAATTAGTAGTCAACAAACCTGGCAGCTGCAGGGTCAAACTCAACTTCTATTTTCATCGAAGATGATTACTGTAACTCCTTTATTGCATGTATGATAAATTTATAGATATAAAAGACTCGCCCATTTAGATCAGTTGATAAGAGACTTTCTTCTCAATCATTTGGTCGTAATTTCGAATCATGGAAGGAAAATATTGATTCTATGCATCGGTTCGGTTTAACGTGACAGGGCAGACAAAAAGTGAGGAGTTTACTCCTTTGAAATAGATGAGGGTTGTTCTTGTTACTCAGGGAAATAAAGTCAACTCCAATGCGAATTGGAGTTCAACAAAAATTGATATCAACTCGCCTTCACAGTCAATAATTGAACAACTGCAGTGTCATGTAAAAAGATGCCATCGAAGAATAAATATGGTCGGAATAAATTTCAATTATGACATCGCAGGCGTTTCCCACGGGAGAGCATTCAAAATAGGGAGAGAAAAACATCTAGAAACATCTAGTTACTGAAGAATAAATCTGGATGCTATTTACCCTAGAAAATATCTAAAATAGCGTGAAAGAATATCTAGAAACATCTGGATAATCTACACGTTATTAATAAAGCAGCCAGAATATAGCCCCGGATTCAAAAAAAATTTTTACAAACAAAAAAAAAAAATTTCAGAATGGGTCTATAGGAGTTCTGATTCAAATTTTCAGGGCTGTAGACAAAATGGTATGACCAGGAGCGTTGGAACACACAGACACACAAACACACGAGTAAAAAGAGAGATATAACCCTTTGCTATCTTTTGTGACAAAAGTTGTCCAATGGTTCATGTAATAGATAATGATAAATCATAAACATTGAATTTATGATAGTCTTTATGTTTGGATACAAGGAAACAAAGATAAAAGAAATGAAGGAAGATCGAATGGAAACGAAGGCAGGAGGAAGGAAGAAAGATCGGGGATTGTACATAACCAAAAACGAAGTTTATTATGGCTTGCACACACAATAGTACTCGTTAACCTCTAATCTGCGTTTTGGAGGCTAGAATTTATTTTGCACTACAGAGACTTAAATCTAGCATTTTGGTGAGATCCATCCATTAAATCAACATCTTGAAGTCTCAGACCTGTTTGCATCCAAATATATTTTCAACGTTCCAACTCCTGTGCCGGGTTTTCCTCGTAAAGCATTGATCAAAATCGTAGATTTTCCTAGTATGTTTAAAGCGGGTTTATTTTCATACAAAGGAACAGAATATCTCAAAAATTCAATGTATGCATTGATATTCATTAAAAAAATAACGTTGAAACACTATTGGAAGACGACTTACGTCAATATTTACAGAAACGACGACTTGAACAAATGTGTTATTTCGTCCGTGAAACTGGACTGACGACTTGCTAAAACGAGTTATCCCAGCGTAGGTTTACCGCCTGTCGGTCTACAAATTGAGCTACTGATGCTAACTGGTAAACGAAATTCGATTCAAACCCTCTAATTCATCATCTATACAAAATTCAGTTGCTCAATAGATAGATCAATAGGGCGTGAACCTGCACTCCCAGGGAGGATGTGGTTCCAAGTCTCACCTGAAGCTGATTCTTTAATATCGATCAAAGCTGTTTACTCACTGCCAAAGGGAAGCTGACCTGAGTGAAAGTTGTGATTAAAAGCAACTAAAAGTTTGAGATGAAAGTAAATGGCATAACAAAAATTAATAAAATGAGTAATTGCACTTTATCTAATAATAATAGATAACGAAGAAAACCACTATAACATTTATAGCGGCTTTGAGGGTCGGATCCAAAAGCTACGTTTTTATGCTAGGCAATCAGGTTTGTATCCAAGTTCCAAGTGCCAGCTCCTTCACAATGTTAGAGAAATCTCGACAGTGTCTTCGAAGTGTACCCTATTCTTTATTGCTTCGGTAATCAGACAATTGTTGCTCCTTGCTTACGACCCTTGCGAATTTACACGCATGAACATTACCCTCTTGGACTTACAACCGCATGCAAACAAACACACGCCTGTAGAGATGGACACAGACAGACCAGCATGCCTTTCATCTGCTGCACACGCAGACACACATGCGTATTCGTCAAGGTACCAGTGTAAATGCATTATGTAAGAAAACAACATGTTTGTTTTTGCCATGTAGGAAGAAATCAATGCCGTTCAACGGGAAGAAGATACAAAATAATTTGCTTTCCACTCTCTAGTCATATTCATTGCAATCGACATAAGCACTGTTATAAGCGCTGCAATAAGAGATCAATAGAACGTTTGTGTTTGGTCGTGGTTGTAGCCGGATATCGACCAAACGGAGGCCCCCCCCTCCCGTGTATAAAAAGAGAGGGCAAAAAAGCCCCCAAAACAAAACAAAAAAAACTAAAAATAAAAAAACAAAAACCAAACAAGAAACGAAAACACGCACACACACACACCCAAAAAAAAAATCAAGTAAAGAAAGTTAAGCGTCTCTGTCGCCATTGTCTACCGGTGGAGAAATCAGACGCTTGAAAAGGTCGGTTTATGTTCTAGAATAAGTGGCTAGAGAAAAAAAAACAACAAGGTTTTGATTTTGGACTAGGTTACAGTTGTGACTAGTTGGGGGAGGTTAGGGTAAGGTAGGAGAGCAAGCAGGTAAAGAGAATAGCAATAAGGTAAATGATAAAACGTTTGCTGCTTTTATCTTCTTTTCTTCAATAATTCCTATAACGTTTAGAAACTGTCAACCCAAACTGCCACCCAAATTATCTTCTGTTTTCTAGTGGCCCAATTGGTCGACTGGCTGCTTAGGTTCCATCTGTATGCATCACACATTCAGGTCGAACCGATGGAGCTAGAGGGGTGAAAATTTGAAATTCTGTCCCTTCTTATGTCTACAAAAAAGTTTCTATCTGTGTTTTTGACTCTCCCTCTAAATAGTTTTTAGTAGTGCGTTCATTTTGTAATTCCATCATCAGTCTTTTATTGTCCGTTGTTGGACATAGACCTTCTCCAGGATTCACCATATCCCTCTATCGTGGGCGTCGCAGAGCCAGTATTTTCTGAATTTGTCTACTTCGTCTCTCCATTTTGTATTCTGCTGGCCTTGGTACCGCATGAGATCTCTGGGGATCCATGTTGTGAATCGTGATGTCCGTCAGTTGTATGCCATTCTTGCAATATGTCCAACTCATTGGAATTTGAGTTTTCTAATGGATCCTATGATGTCACGGATACCCGTTTTCTTCCTGATATACTGTACTATCTTGTGATCTCTCCATGTGAGGTTGAGCATAATTCTCTCATGCGTGCTTTGCATACTTCTCAGTTTGTAGGTCTGTCTCTTGGTTAGCTTCCATGTTTCAGCTCCATAAGTGACTATCGCAAAGATGCATTGGTTGTATACTGTACTTTTGAGGATTATTGGGATCGACTTTTTTTGAAGAATGAGCTTACTCTGCCAAAGGCTTGCAATCCTAAACTGATTCTTCGCTTGATTTCTTCTTCTTTTGTTTGGGTTACATAGAGACTCGGTGTCCTGGGTAGATGTAGTTGCCTATTTTCTCCAATCTTGCATCTTCAATTTTGACAGTTGTGTTCTTATTGTCAATGTGTTTGTTGCAAATGAATTTCATTCAACTGAAGTTCATGTGCAAGCCGACTTTCTTGCTTTTTTTCATTTAGTTCATTTCGCATTAGTTGGAAGTCGTGCAGGCTCTCTGCGAAAAAGACGATGTCGTTTGCCAATCTGAGATATTCGACGTCTATTTTAATTTCTTTATTTTCCCAGTCCAGGTTTTGGAAGATAATCCCACGGCAGGCTGTGAAGAGTTTGGGTGAGCTGGTATTTCCTCGTCTTACTCCTTTTTGATGCCAAATGGTACATGCGAACATGTATGTATCACTTATACAAGCTGTACCAATTGAGCTAAAGCGCCAAAAATTTGTACATTTACTCCTTATTATGCCTAGAAAATAATTTTTCTTTGTTTTAACCTCCTTCATAGTTTTGAGTGGTATCTTTAGTTTGCAATGTAATCTTACACTAAATGGGTCCCTAGTTTGTGCCCGATGGTGTTCACGATCATTGTTTTCTTTTCAAAATTCAGACTTTTTAATGGTCCGACAAAAGGCAAGATCAGTAACGGATTAACTGATCCCCATTTTCCCAATCATTGATTGATCACCCCAAACAAGGCACGCTGGTGAGAGATGTTGGTCATGCGACAGTTTCCATTGATCGACCAACCAGATCTGTTTTGCTATTTCTTGTCGAGCCTTTTTAGTACGCTATTTTATCTTCATTTCTCTTTTGGCATATGATATAAACTAGCAGGGATATCCGGTGTTGCCGGTGGTGGGAATAAATTGAAATAATTACCCTAAAATGATAAGAAAATTATACCAAAAAGACATAGCTGAATATTTTTGCTTGATAATCACAATGAAGCGTGCAACTAATTAACTGCAACGAAGTGATATCTTCTTCTCTATCCTTTTCTCTCTCTTTAAAACATACTATCTCTCTCTTTGTGTCTCTGTTTGTCCCTGTCTCCCCTTCTCTCTCTCTCTCTCTCTCTCTCTCTCTCTCTCTCTCTATATATATATATATATATATATATATATATTTATTTATTTATAGTTCATATAGTATAGGTATTTACTTGGGTGCTCTTCTTTTCAGAACAGTTTGCGAAGCACGTCTCTGGGGTCATCAACGGCTGATTCATCGGTTTCTCCTAAATTTCTTCCACGATCTTAAATCTCTTTGAGAGAAACCAGAAGTCGCTGGGATCTAAATCTGGCCCTCAAGTGTTGGGATTCGGGCCGACAGATTTGATGCAAATTGTTTTAACAAACACCATGTAAGAGACGTGAAAAATTACCTGCTCGGTCACTTAGTATAGTTTACAAGGGTATTTGGCCGAGGGGCACTTCCGCTCACCACAACACATCCAAGCGTTATAGCTATCAAATTTTAACTTCGGTAAACGTTCCTTATCTATAATACCAGTGTATTTGCTCAGTATAATATTTGTATGGATTTAAAAAGAAAATTTGATTCATGTATTAGAAGCTGAAAATACGGTGTATACCCAGAAAATGCTATATATGTCTTTGCTCATGTGCGTAAATCCATATATATTTGCATTGGTGCATTTACAAAGCTTTTTTCCAGCAATGCACTCTCACCATCAAACTAATAATAATCCCACATGCACCTTACACATACACCAGTCTGACACATTATAATTAGTTGAATTTTGATCGGAAATTTTCACTGTAATGTCCGATGTATGTGAGTAAAACTAACAACTCAATTAGAGGCATTGACAGAGAAGGAAATTATATCGTGGATATATATTTGTTGCATAAAATAAATGCTTTTCGATCATTAGACCGTATACTTACTGATGTACTTACGTATATATATATATATATATATATATATATATATATATATATATATATGTGTGTGTGTGTGTAAGCATATACGTTTAAATACATCTACACCCCATCCACTCTCCATCACGTACAGAACAACCTTTGCTACAAATGCTGTTATTGTAATATCGGCTCTTGGCCAAATGTATTAAACGTGGTCTTTACGTGGAAAATATCTGAAAAACCGATGATTTATTTACTACTGTATATCTATAAATAGTTGTATATTTACAGCTATTGATTTTTACCTCCTTTTCATTCATTGATTTTGTCTGTTTTATTTGATACAAAGTTTGTATTTTGTCGAAGTTATTATAGGTTGCGCTGCTCACAAAATCAATAGTTTTGAAACTTGCGACTGTTTTTTGACTCTTCCATCCGTGAAGCAAAATCATTAACAATGTGGGTTAGCAGGAGCTTATAGTTCTTTGCTTCTTCTTTTTTTTAGAGACGAATATCCGCCTGAACATATATATGTATACCGTATATGCTCGTGTAGGAGTCGATCTCATGAATGTCGAACGTTGATCTTTTCCAACAATTTATGGTTTTGAAAATATTGACGTATGGACAGGTATATACGCTATGTGTGTGTATATCTGAGCTTGCGTGTACTTATATGACTAATTCTTTCCAAGAACATTCTTTCTCTCTCTATCTATCTATCTATCTATCTATCTATCTATATATATATATATATATATATATATATATATATATATATATATATATATATATATATCATCGTACCTTGCTGGACAAAGGTCTTTTCAATCTCCTTCAATGACGACTGCGATGCGACTGTATTGACCTTTTCTATGTCTTACGGTTAAATCTTTTTATCCTCCCTTTCCCATCCAGTGTTTGGTCTTTTCCTACTGTGTTTAATGTCCCATGGGCACCGATTTGTTAACTTTTTACCCCCCCTCCCCCTTTTGACTCCCTGCTCAGTTTCGAGCCCATATACGTGAGGCTGCATTAATTATTCCGCAGCCTAACAATTAGTTATTAGATGAATTCGGATCTGAATTTTTCACTGTATAATGTTTGATGTTTGAGAATTATAATCACCGTGGAATATTAGTGTACTGACAATGAAGAATATTGTCTTGAAAAATTAATGTTTGTCGTGTAAAAGATGTATTTTTTATTCTTAGGCTACAGATTTATTGACCTATATGAGTAACTGAGAGAGAGAGTGAGAGAGAGAGAGAGAATTTACATTGAATTCATGTTCATATAGAAGTATGTAGAGCAGTTTTAACTTATATATTTTGCACACATCGTTCTAACATATGTATGAATACAACTGGAGAACAATTGAAGCAGATTTTAGATTTTCTATAAAGTCTGCGTATAGTGGGGGATCTGTTTTCTATTGTCATTGAATAATGAAGTGATCTTAATGAAAGATGTAGGGCTTCAATTATATCATTCATATACTAGTGTATGAAAGGCGAATAAAAAGACATTTTCATACGAAAACTGCTACGTGTGCAAACTAAACCAATTATTGACCGAAACTCATTGTATCAATACTGAAAACTGTTAACCTTCATAATGTACATAAAACTACCTGTTTGCTCTTCAATCATTGAGATACCTGTCATTAAAAGAATCCCAGACAGAAAATAAGAGTTTAAACCGTATCTTAATTGCTATTTTCTCTAAAAAGGGCTACATTTGATTCGAGCAGCAATAGTAAACAATACTCTTGTAAACACTAATTCCAAAAGTTACTCTAATAATAACTACGATTTTTATTTAAATTTTGTCATCTTTTTTTCTGATTAACAGTTGCGAATTAAAACTTAACGTAAAAACGAAAGTTTTATTCAAACTCACTAAAAATTGAGTCTATAGCTGTAAAACATTAAATCATCACTAAATTCGAGATTCTACGACAGTACGATTCTCGCAGCTTGGGATAATTGCCCATATGGCGTATATTTCCGGCTAGTATATATAAATGAATATATATACAGTATACTCTCTCTCCCACACACACAGAGACACTGACACAGACACAGACACACAGACACGGACACACACACACACAGACACACAGACACACACATATATATATATATATATATATATATATATATATATATATATATATATATATATATATATATATTATCTGGTACACATGGATGCTTACTTATTTAGACTGGTACACACGCAAACATTTCTTCAAACTAAGTGTAACGGAAAACTTTATAGAAACACAGCCATCGACCCTGATGTCGTTAATTTTTTTTTATCTATATCGATATATATCAACAAATACCATAGTTTCTATTTTAGGACAATTTTGTTTTGATTCTTTCGATTTTTTATCTCATTCTCTTGGGTTTCTATATTTTTTCACCTTTTTTTCTTAAGAATATCTACCTTACATCCCAATTTTCATTATTCCAAAGTCGATATCGGCAAATCGTCCCACAAATGTTTACAAATCGAAAGAGGAGACAATTTCACAAATCGTCTCCTCTCTTTTTCTCTCCCTCTCCCCGTCTCTCCCTGTCTCTCAATACCCTTTTCTCTCTTCCTCTCTCTTTTTCCCCCCTTTATATCTACCTCTTTTCTCCGTCTGTCTCAGTCTCTTTTCCCCAAAGCCGGAAGCAAAAGGCTGTCGCGTGTAAATTGTGCATCCAACGGTTTCCCGCCAATCGATGCAGAAAGTCACGCATGCGCAAATGATGAGCCCAGCCAAAGAAGCTCTAGATAAACAGAGAAATGTCAGATGCTATCAAGTACTGAAGAATAATCACCGAGACGGAATTGGCGAGGGATACAAAAACATGGCCGACATCAGACACTTAACACAATCCATAAACAAACGGAACTTGATACATATTTATGTACAGTTAACAATTGAAGTGAGTGACTTTGCTTTAGATGCTTGTTGTCTCAAAGTGTATTTTCAAAACTTAGAGAACGTCAAAGAGTTGCCTGAAACGGAGGAACGAGGAGAAATTTTGCGACACGTAATGCTGGGTCAGGGACGAATTCGCCGTAGCCTGCGTAAGGGTAATATTGTTAAACATAATTCCAATTTGGAGTTAATTTTGTTTTTTCCGTAACAAGGACAACAAAAACGATCCTCACCGAATTTAGTGTAGTGAATTCGTCACGGTATATCTATCATGTCACGTTAAACTAAACTTATACGTGAATTCTACACATCCCTACCGAAAAACAGAAATCATGACGAAGTCATTGATAAGACTCAATGGTTATAGATAGATACTAACTACGTATAACTTAGTCTGGCACACGGCTACAATAATGTAGCAGCCTGGGAGAATCGATCTCTATATAGCATTGATGAACTGGACATCCTCAGTAAAATTATCTCTACTTCAAGCGACCTTTTGAGTCGGTTTTGTGAGGAAAAAAAGGTCTGGAATAAGGTTTAAATGGAGGGGTACTCGGTGAACATCGCAATACTCTAGCAATTTGTTCCCCCTTCTGTAACAAGATGAAATAATTATCACCTAATTTAGGGGAATAATCTCTTTACCGTTTGTCTATCACGTCAAGGTAAACAAAAGCTGTAAATAAAATTAACATTTTTTTACTGGGATTTGAAATCAAAACAAGGTGATTAAAAGGCAACTCTATAACCAATTTTGTTACACTGACAAGTATTATATACCATAGAATCTATTTATTCATTATACGGACGATACAAAAGTTGCAGTAATCATCTCCAGTCGAAATAGTTTGAATGAGGCTTGATCCTGCATGAATCAGGCTCTAATATCATTTTCATTCATGTATATCTGCTGGGTTACCTGAGGTTGAACAAATTAATTTTGAGATGGTGAGAAACAGATTTATAAATGATCTCGGGGCTTAAATCACCCAAAGGTAAATTTAAAACATCATCATTTACTTGCAGAAAAAAAAGATGTATTTGATGATATCGTATAAATAGATAACTGAACCCCCCCCCATATATATATATATATATATATATATATATATATATATATATATATGTACATATATATATTATTGTGTCATCCACAGACAGCTGTTTCGATGTATTACATCTCTTCAGTGTGGCTTATATATATATATATATATATATATATATATATATATATATATATATATATATGTGTGTGTGTGTGTGTGTGTGTGTCTGATTAGCACTGCTGATTGCCGAGTTAATATACTTGTTTTGTTTTTAGAATCTTTGAAAGAGTTACATGGTAATCAATTGATGATTTCAATAAAAGAAAATTCACACATGGCAGAGTAATGTATAAAGTATATGTATAAACATAGAAGAAATACAAAAAATTACATGGATTGTTTTAAGAGATATTGGGAAATGAGTAACTGAAGTGACACTGAAAAACTCCCATAATTTTTCTTTAATGTTCAATGTTTTAAAACCTGTAAAGCTTTGTAGGATATATATATATATATATATATATATATATATATATATATATATATATATATATATATATATATATATATTTAAATATAAGCATCAGCCATTATAAGTCCTTCGCCTTGTCTTACAGGCAAGCCGGTTTCTCTTCCTTTCATCTTAGGTTTGGTCTTTTCCTACAACATTTGCAGTCCAATGGGCACCAATCTATTGGTGTTTTGTTCAACCTCTTGTCATCTCTCCCTGCTAAGCGTCAAGCCCATCTCTATTTGCATTGCTTAATTATTTGCATAATATTCTTCACTTTAGTCCTCCCTCTGATACATGTTAATCTTTTTGTATCTCTTAGAGTTATCCCTACATTGCTCTTTCCATGGCTCTCTGTGCGATTCTAAGTTGCTTCTTAGTTCGTTTCGTTGATTTCCATGTTTTGCTCTTCTGAGTTTCATATTTCATAATGCAAACACTACCCTATCTTCTGTTATATCTGGGATATCACTAGTATCCCTTGGCTGATCAGTTTTTTGCAGTACTTCTATTTTTGTAGCATGCAGGTTTCATAATACCCTTCAGTTGTTTTTGTCCCTGATAATTTTGCTATTTTTTCCTCTAGTAAAAGTATATGCTACTTGCCGGTGTGGTCCGTGGCTCAAGCATATTTTGAACACTCCCCTCTTCTGATAGCCCCAACTATCTTCGTGTTTTTCTTTCTTTTTTCTTATCTTATACTTTTGTTTATTCTCAAACTCCATACTTACACTCGTTTCATAAATGGTAGAAACCACCTCACCTTTCTACAGAAAAAAACATAGCCAAACAAACTTACCATGGTCATCCTGATCGCCCTCTTTCTGCTCCATCTTATCTTATGGGGACATTTTACGTGCCCTAATAAGCTTTAGTCTGGTACACACCTATTGAGGATCAAACTCACTAAATTAGCCAATCGCTCTGCGAGGAGTTGTTGTTAACTATTGTGTACCTGAAAACATATGATTACTAGCTAGAACATCTACGTGAGTTCTAAATGAATGCACACTATTGAGCTTCAGTAAAGGGACAAACTGCATCAGCAAACAATATGATTACTAGCTTGAACGTCAAGTTGAAATGAATGCTAAAGCATACTAACTATTGTGCAAACAATATGATTATTATCTAGAAGGTCAACGTGAATGCTAAATGAATACTGTTATTATGTTATACTAGGTGTCAAATTGCAAACAACATGCAAACAACATGATTACTAGCTGGAACGTCAACGTAAATGCTAAATGAATGCAAACTATCGTGCTACGGTTGATGGACAAACTACATCTGCAAACAATATGATCATTAGCTGGGACGTCGAAGTGAATGCGAAATGAATACTAACTATTGTGCAAACGACATGATTACAAGGTGAATGTTGAATGAATGCTAAATATTGTGCTGCAGTAAGTGACCAAGCTACATCTGCAAACAATATGATTACTAGCTAAGACGTGAACGGGAACTCTTAATGAATGTTAAATTTCGTGCTACAGTATGTGCAAAACTGCATCTGTAAGCATTATGATTACTATCTAGAATGTCGACGTGAACGCTAAATGAATACTGCTATTGTGTTATGGTAGTTGATTGAACTGCATCTGCAAACAACATGATAACTAGTTGGAATGTCAACTTGAATACTAAATGAATGCTAACGTAATTGAATCAAGTAGGAATTGAATTTCGCCAGCCATTTGATTAAATCGTAAACAGGAAACGAAAACCAGAAATGGACTAATTCTGTTTTTTTTATCAATTAAAAAAAGGGATTTTTTATCTTTTATTTTCCTTACAGAGAGGGTTTTTGAGGCTCTGCTTTGGATCCAGGGGTGAAGAAGTGCGAGGGCAAGAGAGGAAGTCAGAAATTAAGAATAGAAAGAATGTGAAAAAAAAAAAATGGCAGGGGAAAGGAGACTAAAAAGAAAAGAAAAAGAGGAGGATTAGGAAGACATAAGAAAGGGGGGGGGAGAAAAGAGAAAAAAGTGGGGTGAGGAAAGAAAGTAGTTGTGAGGGAAAAAACTGGATATTTGAAGGAGAAAGTGAGAAATAGAATGTTTGACTGAGGAAAAGAGGAAAACTCATTCTAGAAAAAGAGACAAAATGGATATTTGAGAGAAAAAATGGAACTTCTTAGAGAGGAAGAATGAGAGAGAGGGATGATAATGATTTAGAGGGGAAGAGAATCTCTGAGAGGGGAAAAAGAGAGCTTCTTATAGACAGTGAGAGAGAAGTAAATGCTAGATAAAGAGAACAAAGAAGCCGCCTTAGAGAAAAAAAAGGAGAAAGAGAGATAAATAGATAGAGATAGAGAGAGAGAGAGTGAGAGTGAGAGAGAGAGAGAGAGAGAGGGCGAGTGATAATGTTTTCGTGTGTATGCTTGTAAAGCCCGAGCGTAATATGTTGTTGAATGATGCCTATTTAAGACACAAAAAAAGATTTTAAATCCCATGAAAGGAAACGAGACGAAGTAAACGATTCCAGTTTAATTATTTTCTTTATTTTGTGTGGACGATCGTTTCGAAGCTTTCAATCCAAAGTAATCAATGAAAGGCATAGAATAATTTGAATAAAGCCAAAATATTCACAAAGAAAAGGGCGAAATTTATTTCTTTTTAGCCGTATTATTAAATACAAAAAAAAGGTATAAATATTTCTTTGGAAAAAGAATCGCCATTTAAACTTGGAAATAATTGTCTTATAATGCAGTAAACAGAAGAGAAATTCAGGAAATATTTAATAAAAAGTATTTATTAAAACATTTTCTTGTTCAAAACCTTTTATATTCATTATCAATCTTTGATTTTTTTTCGTTCATCTTAATTTTGTAGTTGCTTTTCATAACTCAGGCCGTCGATCAACGGCAGCGAGTAAACAGTACAGACAGGAAATAGAGAATAAGATCTCGGTGAGATTCGAACTCACATCCCCTTTGCCTAAGAAGACGCCTAGTAAACAATCAGCACATCTGACAGCCTGAGCTATGAAAACTCTACGATGCAGCAAGGCATCAAATGAAAGCCTCAGACCTTCCCTCGATTGCCGATTCGATAACAGGCGAAGGAAGTGACATTCTTTATTCAATGGACGAAGCATAATGAAATCCTGGGATGTCCAGTGGTCAGTATTCCCCTCTTGGTCGTGCTGATAAAATTGGCCGTCAAATTGGACGTCGAGGCATCTTAAGGGGGTACCACTCCTTCGTTCAGAATCAAAGTTATCCTTCTCCTAGATTAGCCGCCTTACTAATCTACTCTTTTAATTATTCTATCTTTCAGGCATTGTATTCACAAATCATATCTATACGGATAATTTTTTCTTAAAAAGTGAACCCAGAAATTGTACGTATGAATCTTTGTGTGTTGGTATTATTATATTATTCAAAATAAAGCACACACATGCTCAAACGCGAATATTTACATCCACTTTATCTCATGCAAACACTTATAAATGCATACATATCAATGTGCCTGTATGTCCATGAATATACGTGCACAGTGACGTATACATACGATGTTTCACAAACAAGGCACATATATAAGCATATTGATGTGTATGGATGCACACTGACGTATCTATGTACACAATTACTCCCATAGAACTAGAGGCAAATAATGGCATCAATAAAGCTATGCGAAGTGATTTTTGTTCCTGGGTAGTGAGTGTCATTTTCTGATTGCTTATGGGTAAAGAGTATAGGAAATGACACTCATTTCCTCCAAACTTTGCCTTTGTGACCTGTGAGTAGTGATGTCAAGTAGTTGTCGGACAATCTTGCAACATGACCAGCCCCTTGCCATGTAAGTTTTCATATGGATCCTATGATATCTTAGACCCCTGTTTTTCCGCTAATATCCTAGGATATCTTGTGCTCTCTCTATGTGATTATGATTTTCTCTTGTGCATGTTGTATGGTTCTCGGTTTAGGAGTAAGTCTTTTGGTTATGTTCTATGTTTCGGCTTCATGGATGACCATCAAAGGAATACATTGATTGTAAACTCTTCTCTTCAGTACCGGTAGAATGTTCTTATTCTTGGAGATTGAGCTTGCTCTGCCAAAAGCTTGCCAACTTGAGGTGATTCTTTGCTTGATTTCTTCTATTTTTAGGGTTTAAATGGAGATTCGTCGACATAAGTAGATATAGCGGCCGACTCTCTCCAGTTCTACATCTTCAATTTTGATTGTTTTGTTTTTGGTTGCAGTCTGTAGTTGTTGAGATCCTGGGTTCCCTATTTTATATAAAAGCATAATGATTGCAGTGTTCTAATCTTCTAGGACTTTATTTTTCTCGGGGCATAAATTGAATGAGTGGCTATTTTTTTTGATAAATGAATTTACCAGCGTTTTTTAGTGGGTCTATTGTAATGTTATCTGGTCAAGGTGCCTTCCTTTTTCCTTTTGTTTGCGTTTGGGAAAATCTTCGGAACGGTTGCTCGTGAATTGTATATTTTGTTCATTTTTCTGCGCTGCTTGTTTGGAGGAACTGTTATTTGTTTTCTTCATGCATTGGGAGTTGCTACACCGTCAAAGATATTCAGGTCCTAAATCAAGTCAGCAATATATCTATTGATACAAAGAATGCGTTCATTTGATAGAAAAAAAGAAGCCAATTTTGCAACCAAGACGAAATTTGCAGTGTTATCGCGAATGTAGCGACTGAATCGAGCGAAGGTAACGTACAGGTTTGATTCAGTGGAGATTAGCAGAGAAAATCGTGCAAAATAGAGCGAGACACTCTCAAAATGTAAAGTGAAGTGAAGTGGAAAAAAAAGTTATGGTCAGTCACTCAATAGGGACCGTCGCGTGATCGATATATTTTGGCAGTATATTGTGTTTTGGTGATCAATTGAACAAAATTGAGAAAAAAGGTGTTGAGATGAAAGCAAAGATTTCTAAGGCAAGAGAGAGAGAGAGAGAGTAGATAGAAAAGGAAAAGTGAAAAGACAGAGGGGAGGAGACAGAGTGAGAGAGAGAGAGAGAGGGGGTAGAACAAAGGAGGAAGCAAAAAAGAAGGAAGAGAATCGGCTAATGGATAGAAGAGAGAAGAAAGTGAGATAGAATCTGTAAGGCAAAAATGATAGTTCGTCTGGTTAGTCACTCAATAGAATCCGTCACATGACCAATGTCATTTGGTAGCATGCCGTGTCGGGAAAAAGGTGATCAATAAGCGAATTAAGTTTTCGCCTTTCGTTGCACAGTGATCACTTAAAAAATTCAAATTTTCAAAAAAAGAAGAAAAGAACCCAAAGAGAAAAAAAAAAAAAGAAACGGGAATTCTACCAGACACAAACTAAAGGACCAATTCAGCTCAAAACTACATTGCAAATTGAACTATCAACTTAAAACCCATTTTGTTTCTTTTTCTAGATATAATAAGGAGTGAATGTGTAGCTTCATTTTGGCTTCATTGGTGCAAACTGTATGCGCTATACATACATGACAAATCAGACTGACCCGCTTGGAAACTGGAGAAATTTATGTCGACAGCTTCTAATATATAAGAATAAAGGTGGGAAGAAATGGGAAAGCTAAGATATGGATAAATGTTAACTGAGCTAAGCAAAGTCTAGCACTCAGTAGAACTAGTTTGCTCAATCCCTTTCTACAAACAAATTTCAATAGTTCAATATCTATTGTTTTTATTGCTTATATGTTTACGGCGAAAAGCCAACAAGAAAACAATCGAGATCCATGAGAGAACAAATAGCATATTTGAAAAACGTACTCCTCAAAACTATAAGCGAAGGACAATATGTAAACAAAGTGCTATTTTCCAAAAGAGGACGTAAAATAACGTTGTCCAGCAAAAAGGTTAATTAACGTACTTGGATGCTGGTCGTTGTAATGCTACCTGCAGAGCTTCTACTGGTTGGGTGAGAACTAACTCCCTATCACAAATTACATCTAACTTTTGGAAATATTGTTTAATTTCCGTAGATTTTTCCTAAAGGTCTTGGCGAAGGGGGGTTGTGTACCACGCAAAAGCACAAACTCTGGATCAATTAGGGGAGTGCTTTTGACATTTTATGGCCAACGTAGCATCGGGTTTCCTGAAACGGTTACAGAAATTGGTGCCTACCTTGAGCTTTAACGCAGCAGGAGAATTCTACCATTGTCCGAAGTACAGCTATTTTGACTACGATCGACCAATGAATAACAAAAGTTCTTTTCCTCTAAAAATAAGGAGCAAATACTTTCATTTTCACTCCTCTAGCTCTATTGGTGATGCCTTAACACGTGATACATACTTAGCCAGCCAGTCAGTCATCTAGACAGACCAATTTAAAAACTGAAAAGAAACCTATTCACGGTTTTGGTGACAGTTTTGGCCAACAGTTCCCAATATAAAATGGGAAGGAAAAGTGAAGAACTGAACAATAAAAAAGATTGGAAGAAATCAGAGATGGAGGAGAAGAGTGAAGAAATCAGAAATTGAAAAAAATAGAGAAAAAGGAAGAGAACAAGAAACACGCTTGAAAAATTGAGAGAGAGAGAGAGAGAGAGAGAGAGAGGGGGAGGAGGGTGAGAGAGAGAGAGAGAGAGAGAGAGAGAGAGAGATGATAAAAGTAAAAAAAAACAAAAAAATGGAAAGCACAGATGAGCAAATACCTATGTCAACGCCGTTCACTAACAAAAAACTTGATGAGATAAAAAAATTGAATGTTTCACAAGGGAGAGAACTTGTATTGTATAAATATTGATTGGTTGTCTTCCCAACTTCCGCCTCAATCTTAGTTTTTTTCTTACTTTTTCTCCCTAAAAAATGGTACAGATATCCCCCGATCGTAATCAAACTCCTGGATCCGCCCCAAAATATAATCAATTCTTCCGTGGCTCATTGTTCACCTTTCAACAAAAAATCATGGAAATTCATTGAGAATTTCTCGAGACATTTTGAGGACAAACAGGCCAACGTACTGACACGAGTGAATAAATACGCAGTTACTCATTGAATAATACAGTTTCGATTTTTGCAGCTTTTGATGTAGTACGATTAAGGTATTGCAGTCCAAATTAATGTAACTAAGTATAAGCTGGAAAAAAAAGTTATAATAAGACCTTGAACAATACGAACAAATTTCGGAACGAATTAACAGCACTTATCCAGATATACTTGTACTTCTTCCGATTTTATTGGCAGAGGTATAGAATGCACTGGAATTAAAAATGGAAATAAACATGAAAGGGAAGAAAATTAGGGGGAGAAGCGAAAACGAGGCAGAAGTGGAGTGTCGCCGATGAAGAGATTTGTTTCAAGACAACCCATGCCATTTTGTAGTGAACTGGAAGCCATGAAACACATCATATAATTTGGTGCAGTTATCTTGGCAAAAGGGGGAAATATTGATTCAGATCGAATCGTAATTGGATGTTGAACCAGTTTGGATGTATTTAAAAAGAGAGAAAGGGAGAAAGAGAGAGAGAGAGGGAGAGAGGGAGGATAAAAGGTTATAAAATGAGAGAAAACGGAGAAAAAGAAGCAGAAAGATCCGAGATATGTGGTATGAGTAGGAATAGAAGAAGAAGAAGAAGAAAAGAAGAAGAAGAAGAAGGAGAAGAAGAAGAAGGAGAAGAAGAAGAAGAAGAAGAAGAAGAAGAAGAAGAAGAAGAAGAAGAAGAAGAAGAAGAAGAAAAACAGAGAAGAAAAAATTAAAAAAAGAAGGAAACTAAGTAAAAGGAGTAAAGATTATAGTGGAGAAAAAAAAAGAAAAATAAGGAGAAGAAAGATTAGAGATAAGGAGAATTAGAAGAAATATTCGAGATGATAATAATAATAATAATAATAATAATAATAATAATAATAATAATAATAATAATAATAATAATAATAATAATGATGATGATGATGATAATAATAAGAAGAAGAAGAAGGAGAAGAAGAAGAAGAAGACAGAGAAGAAGGAGAAGAAGGAGAAGAAGAGCAAAAAGGAAAATTAGAGATAGGAAGAAACAGAAGAATAAAAAAAGTAGAATTAATAATGTGAAAGTAAAAAAAAAAAAAGAAACACAAAAAAAGAAAAAATGCAGCGAAACGAAATAGATTAAAATCGTATCAGTTTTCCCGTCAGGAAAGAAGCCAAATAATCTTATTCCTACGGAGTTTTAATAATAATCATACAAAATAAAACCTGAAAGAAGAAAAAAAAACAGAAGAAAAGATAAATAAATAAATACAAGATAATAAATCACCGAAGGCAGGGGAGGGGGAGTTGAAGAACCACTTCAACTAGATTATATCTGCTTTTCTTTCTTGTTGAGGCTCCAATTGATGTAACTGTTTGTGATACTGTTGTTGTTGTTCTTCTTATTTTAACAGAAATGATAATAATTTTGGCGATGGCACGCTCTTCATCTACAGGATTCTGATAAAAAAAAACAACATTTTTGAACGTCGCTTCAGAAACAACAACGGACCCTTCCCCCCTCCAAAAAACAACTAAAAAAGGAAAGCTTGAATTCGGGAAAAAGGCTGAAAACGAATAAAAGAAAAAAAAAATCTAGTACGTACAGGAATTCAA
Source organism: Thysanoteuthis rhombus (assembly GCA_963457665.1). Classification (NCBI taxonomy): domain Eukaryota; kingdom Metazoa; phylum Mollusca; class Cephalopoda; order Oegopsida; family Thysanoteuthidae; genus Thysanoteuthis; species Thysanoteuthis major. The sequence goes on along the minus strand of OY735228.1, from coordinate 40,948,403 downwards.
AAACAAAATAGAAAGGGACATAACTCCTATCATTTAGGAATTGTGTTTTGATTAAAACCTCTATTACTACTATCGTTATTTGTATTGCATACACACGGAACCAAAATGCACAGTAACGTGTTTTTTCAAAGATCTATTCGGGTATGTTCTAAGATATGATGGTGTCACTTGCTTTTCTGCCGTAGACATTAGGGTATATCTTTGACTCATCCTTCCTAAATGAAATGGGGACATCTGCAAGATGGATACTCGGTCACGAAGCAGATATTTGCACTCTGATCAACAGCCTGAGGCCAAAGCGATCAAAGTATCAAGCTACAAAAGTGGCTTACCCAACGAAGATCGAAATCGGTGCAGTAATGTTATGGACTGTAAGAATACCTCGCAAATCCTTATATCACGGCAAGGACCTTATTGAAATCCATTAGGTCAACTTATCACGAGACAAAGCTACAAGACTGAGATGTAATTGCTTAAAGTCGGAACAGTTACTGACACTCACTTGCCAAATATTGCTACAGAGCATCGAAAGCAAGATTACAGTAGTCTTCAAACTTGAACAACTCGGTGAACCCTCTTCAAATTGAACATTAAATTAGATTTTCTGGGTATTTCATTAAAAACGAATCCCCCTCTCTCTCTCACTCTCGCTCTCTCTCTCTCTCTCTCTCTCTCTCTCTCTCTCTCTCTCTATATATATATATATATATATATATATATATATATATATATATATATATATATATAAAGCTGGCCTCATATATGTATAACCTGGCCTCACTACCAAATTCCATTGCTCTGAATAAAAGGTTATTCCACGAAAAAGTTTATGATCGTATTGCTGCGGAACTACCTCCCAACAAAGCCCATCTATTTATATATATATATATATATATATATATATATATATATATATATATATATATATATATATATATATATATATATATATATATATATATATAAAATTTTTTTTGTCTTGTTTATAGGATCATATAATTGTGTAAAAACCCAAATAGAAAATACACACTCACAGAAAAGTAAAAACGTAACTTATTTGGGAAAAATAGGCATATGAACAGCATCCATGTTACGAGAATGTTTTCAAAAAGTCAAAATGCTGTTATTTTGATGAGAATGAAATAAAAACATTTAAAAGCTGTAAAAAAAAAACAAACAAACAATCATTATTATTATTATTAGAATTATCAAGTATATTTTGGAAATGTCTCATCGCAGAATCCCTGTAAAGATCGCACAGAACCCTGTTGTTCTGGAGGACACAGTTTGAATGCTGCTGGTTTCAACAAATACAAAGCCACAAGTATGGAGCACCCAGCCAGGATCGAACTCATTGCAGTAATAATCGACTAAGACTAATTTCATAATGTCGCTCCTTCTTTTTTTATATTCACTGCAGAAGGCTACAAGTGTAAGGATCAAACTCACTATAGCAATGACATATTGACCTAGCTAGCAAACGATTGCTTCACAACGTAGCATCTATGATGACTTTTATGTCAGTTGTGTTGTAGAATTCATTACCAGACACATTGGTGTAATTGAATGACTGAGCTTTGAGAAATTTGGATTCAGGAACATCACAGATTGAACAGCAGATATCATCTTGTGGTAAAAACCTGCTGACCGAGCGTAAAGAATAGAGAACCCACATTACGATATGATCCTCATGAAGACATCTTGATAGAAGGAATTGGCTCAGATTTTTTTCCCGCCAAATTTAAGAAAGAGGACTCTTATAGATACAAGTTAACTACTTCAATATTGGGTTGTCATTTTTTCTAGTATTTAAAAAAAGATAAGAATTACATTTACAAGTTATCGTTTACTTATATTTAGTCTATGTTCCATAAAAAATCAGGGGCCAACTTGTGATTTTGCTTTAGTTGTGTTTTTAAGGCGAAATCAACAATTTCTTTGAATATTGTTTCGGGCTCACCTTATGTTCTTGTAGTCTGATTTACTTGGCTTTTCTACTTTGAATTGACCTTGTCTTATACCCTTGATCGACTTATACACAAACACATACAATAAGTTCGAATTGAATGCTGATCTTCACCAGCCAGTTACCAACTTTCCTTTTAATACACTTGAGAAGTGCCTTGGCTGGCGATTAGTAAGTTAATCTGGGAGATCAATGATTAGATAGTGAGTTCGAACCGAAATTAACGATTTTTAAACGTTGATGTTGGAAACATGGAACACAAGGACCAGAAAATGACCATAGGTCATTGGAACGACATCAAGACAGGATTTAACAACCACATTAGTTTTTCTGAACAAACACAAACAGGTCTGGTTGGTCGATTCATAGAAACCGTCACATGAGCAATGTGTTTTGGCAGTATGTTGCGTTGTGTATGATCATTCAAAAAGTTGGAATTAGGGGTGATCAATGAATAAGTTGCTTTTATCACTTCCTGTTGGGGAGCAATTACTAGAAGTTCGAATTTTCGAAAAAGAAAAAGCAAAAACAAAAAAAAACAAGCGAGTACAAACTAGTGATCTATTTAGCATAAACTTACATTGTAAACAGAAACTCCCACTAAAAAAGTATCTAGAGGGATTTTCGAAAATCAATAAAACGTTTTTCTTGACATAAAAAGAGTAAATGTCGAAATTTTTCAGCTCTCGAATTCCATAGGGTGATACGTATGTACATGCATACATGATTAGTTAATCAGCCAGTTGGGCCATCTTGAAAACTTGGAGAAATCTCTGCTGACAGTTTTTGGTGACGGTTTCTAATTTCATTTTCCGTCTTAGAACATTCGAGCTTCACAATCTACTGAGAGCTTTTTAAGCCTGGAAGCTCCGTTTAGCGCATATGTAAGAAAACGTTGGTACGCATGCGTAAATACTGTGATCAGATTGGCGTGAGATCACAAATCCTGACATTTCTAAGGAAGTGTAATTTGTGTCCAGCAACATATACACGCTACTTTTTTTTGGGGGGGGGATCAGATCTTTTTAGTGATCTGTGTCCAGCAAAAGGCATTAGAAGTAACTGATTCATTGATCACTCTTTATTCCATTTTCTTTCAATCTATACCTACCAAGGCAGCATGTTTTCGAAAGAAGTTGGCCATTTAAAAGATTTCTATTGAGTGACTTACCAGACCTGTTCTTCTGTTTCCTTTTCTTGTCTATTCCATTTGGTAATGTATTCTTCAGAGTATAGTACATACAATTAGATACATCACAGTCCGTCTTTCATACCTTTGAAAATACACTCTACAATATAATGATTTGTCAAAATACAATAAATAGATAAATAAATTCTCAACTTTTTTCCCACAGTTAAATATCCGTTTATCCTGATTTGCATGTATATCCTAGAAAGTTTCACAGCTTAAAACACTAAATTGAAAAAAACAAACAAACAAAACAAAGTTTTTTCGTGAATTCATTACACTCCAGTCATTCGTTTCCTAATATCTGTTAATGCAATTTATGTGATTTTCTTCAGTGCTCTTTATGATTTACTCGGAATTTGATATTTTGGTACTATGTATAAACCTTTTTGCTGGGATCTTTGGTTGTTTACCATGTAACCGTTTCGGGGATTTGACAACAAAACAAATATATCAACATGGCACTCAGCTGTGTTGATCAAACACACACACTCACACACACACACACACACACACACACACACACACACACACACACACATATATATATATATATATATATATATATATATATATATATATATATATACACATACATACGTATGTTTACCTTTTTTATTTGCAGACTTAATAACTTCTTTGGAGGAAGAAATAATCAATTTTACAAACACAATGCATATATATATATATATATATATATATATATATATATATATATATATATATATATATATATATGATTTTTGATTAAATGATTAATCCCTACTATATACAAATAGATAAACATGCATGCACACACACACACACACACACACACACACACACACACACACACACACATATATTCATATACATACAATCTCTTCATAAGTGGAATGATATTCCCGATGATTTATATGATTTGACAAATTGGAAAAACTAATTATTTTCCTATATTTATTTCCAATAGTAATAAATTGGAAATGAAAATAATTATTTTTCCCAATTGTAGAATTATATATATATGTGTGTATGTGTGTGTGCATGTGTATACATGTACATTTGAATATACATATATATACAATACATATACACGTAAGAGCAGATCATTAAGTCTTTATTTGCATATGCACATAAGGCTTAAGGGTATATGCATATTCATTTATGTTTGTGTTGATGTGCATATGGATAGTTGTGTGCGTGTACGCATAAGCTGGATTATGTACCATTCCTGAGTAATTTATACGTACACTTTCTATAAAATACCATCTCCCGACTTCCTTTGTGAGTTTTTAGAAACTGTAAACCAAAACTGTCACAATTGGTTTCTCCAGTTTTTATGTCAGTCTGTCTGACTATGGATGAATTATGCAAGCAAGCTGTACCATTGAACCTGTGGGAATGGAAAATCGAACATTCACTTCTTAATAAGGTGAGCAAAAAGTTTTATTTTGAAACTTTCTTCCTTAAATAGGGTCTTACAGGACGGGGGTTCAGTTTAAAATGTCGGTTCATGCTGAATTGATCCCTCATTCTATGCCCTCTAGCATTCATGACTCTTTTTTTTTTCAATTCAGTCTTTTTTTGGTGATCACTACCCAACAAAAAGCCAGAGAAATTGATTATTCATTGATAATCGCTCTCTTTCGAATGTCTTAATTGATCACCCCCGACAAAACATTCTGTCGAAAGACGTTGGTTACGTAACGGTTTCAAAGAGTGATTACCCAGGCATGTTTCATGTTTGTTCAGGCTTTTTTTTCATATCGCCATGACTTTTCATTGCTTCTTGATTGTTCTTTCTTGGAAGCGGGGAGCGGGGAGATGGAAATAAAAATAAGTTTATTCTGTATAAATATCTGTATATTATTACGCGATTTATAATCAGTCCGTCGGATCATATATAACCATTTCTTTATTCATGTGTGGCGCGTTGAAAGAAACGAATGGAGTAGATACAGACCGAGGAATAGAAAACGAGATGAAAATTTACGTTGTGGAAAAAAAAAAAAAAGGAAAAAATATGAAAAACACAAGACAGAATTTTAGTTAAAACATGTGGTATGGAAGGAAGAAAAGCTGCAAGAAAGATATATAATATAAAAGATAAAATGAGACGGGCTGGACAGAATTTAGGTGAAGAAAGCCACACAAGGGAAGGAAGGAAAGAAAGGAGAAAACAAAAAAGTGAAAAAAATGGTTTGCAGGGTACAAGGAAACGTTCAAAAAAGGCAAACACAAAAAAATAAAAAAGCAAATACAAAACAGATTAAAAAAAGGCAAATACAAAACAAAAGAATATTATAGGGGAAAAGAGACATCTGATGGTAAATGAGAAAGTCTAAAAACGGTATCAAGGTTTCCGGATTAAAGAGATAGCCGAATTGAAGAGGTTACCAGATTGAAGAAGTTGCTGGATTGGAAAGGTTGCCAGATTCAAGAAGTTGCCATATTGAAGTGGTTGCCTAATTAAAGAGGTTGCCTGATTAAAGGGTTGCCGGATTAGGCGGGTTTCGGATTGAAGAGGTTGTTGTATTCAAGAAGTTGCCAGAATGATATAGTTTACCGGATTAAAGGTGTTATCGGAGAGAAGATGTTGCCGGATCAAAGACGTTGCCGGATGGAAGGGTTGCCAGATAGCAAAGACGGATTAACCTAAGTTAACACCTACGTGACCCAGGACCTACAGGACGACGACTCAATTAGTTAATCAAACCGGCGTACAAACAAAACGAAAATTGATGAAACAGAATCTAGAAAGAAGAAAGCTATATAGCAGGGGTGAGGAGAAAATTAGCTACAAGAAGCTGTATAGAGGAAGGAAAACATGTTATTGTCGGTAGGCGTAAAGGAAACCAGCTAAAAACATAACGAAAGTTGAATAAGTTAATGAAAGCTATCTAGCCGAAGGAAAATATAGGTGAAAAAAAAACTATATAGTAAAAGGAAATGTAAATGTCAGTTGGCGTAAAAAAAGAACAAAATTTAAAGTCAGAACTTAGGTATAGAAAGCTATATAACGTAAAAAATGTATATAGTATAGTATGTATATATGTATATACATTATGCACTTTGCAATAATGAGAATTAGTATAAACAAATGCACATGCAGAAGATAGCACAGTACATGTGGGAAAAGACTTGAGTTAGGGACATCATAGAATCCATTAAAAATCTCAAATGGCAGTGGGCTGGACATGTTGCAAGAATGGTGGACAAGCGATGGACATCACGACTCACAGCATGGATCCCCCGAGATCATGGGCGCAACCGAGGCAAAACATTAGATGGAGATACAAGCTAGACAAAATCAGTAAGTACTGGCCCCGCGACGCCCATGATAGAGAAGTGTGGCGAATCCTGGGGAAGGTCTATGCCCAACGACGGACGTTAAAAGACTGATGATGATGATGATGATGATGATGATGATAGCAGCATGCAAAGTTAGGGGTGATCAAATGAGAGAGTCTGAATGAGTAATTTAAAAGAGAAAACAAGCATGAATGCCGTTAGAGAAAAAAAAAGGCTCGTGATCAATTTAGTATAAACGCACATTGCAAATTGAACTTCCTGCAAAACACCACTTTAGGGGATGAATTGAAAAATATTTTTCTATACACAATCGGTATTAGGTATTAAAATTTTCAACCCTCTAGCTACACTGGCGTGGCCAGTTCATGTGATACATACATAGCCAGCCAGCCGACAGGAGAAACCCATAAAGACAATTTTGATGATGGTTTTCATTACCAAGACTTCGCCCTGGAATTGAGGAAGCTGTACCACACGAGAGTTGATGTCCGTAGTAAGTGGTGCATTTTAATCCGTGCCAAAAGCCGGAATCAGTTGAACCGGAGATTTGAAGAAGAATTGAGACTGTGTCTTGACCAGGGGGGCTTCTTATGTTTGTTAGTATACCGAGGAAAGTGCTGGAGATTTGAGGCGATTTGTTGTCACTCAATCCCTGTAGATAACCACAAGACATCTATTCTATACACGCATATGTATGAACATGTTGATGACTGCTGTGCCCCAAATTATTTATACGATTTGAATAGTACCAAAGAACCTTGCAAATAGTTCTGGGTAACTTGGAATCAGAGGAAGAAGTGAAACGCTCCAGACAACTGCATTACTAAAATCAGACTGAATACTGAAGTGAGTCTTTGAGTATCAAAGAGACTTGTTATTTGAACAACTAGTGACTATTGATGCGAAAATTCACAGACAAATTATAATTCAACTAATAATCATAATGATATTAGGGTGTTGCAGAAAGTTTTTGATATTTTAAGATTTGATACATATTTTTAGAATAAACTATAATTTAACAATGTTCACGTAATATACCATTTTAAAGTGTGAATCTTATTGTATTTATTTAGCCTGAATGCCCTTTTTTCACTATTTATTTTGGGTTATTTGAGCTGGTCAAATCAAAAATGGAAAAAAAAGCCAATTTGAACAATTTACTTGTCTGAGTTCACAATGGGGCGTAAATAAGCGGAAACTGTTAATCAATCAATCAAGTGATTGGTTATTGCTCAACATTGGTATTAAAAATTTCGGAACGGAGACAGGAGCCTTGAAGATGTAGATATCCAATTAAGGGCCACTATTGAGGAGGACACACTTGAAACAACCGGAGAGGTTGCAGAGGTACTAAACGCTGACCAATGAACAGTTGTTCGGCATTTGCATCAAATTGGTAAAGTCAAAAATCTCTACTGACTCTGAATTAAAAGCAAAAAAAAAAGTTCTTTTGTCATGCGAATGACCTTGCAAAAATCGAACTAATTAGGCTACGAAACTCGGGCTATACACAGCTCATTCAAAGGACCTCTCGCTGACCGAACACCACTCCATCAAACATTTTGATCACTTCTTGACAGAAGATCTTCAACAAACAGGCAACAGCTCAAAACGTATCCGAAAAGTTCATTGGTTCCTGGATATCAGAATTCTATAGTTGGCAATTAATAACTTCGATAAATAACTTATTCAGCACTGAGATATGCTGCTTCAAAGTTGATGGTGAAAAACTGGAATTATATTTGCTTAGGATAATGGTTAGCAAACTGGTCTCGGAGACCATTATCACATATGCAGTGAGTTCAATCCTTCCTTAAAGCTTCATATATACGGTCTTGTATCGTACTAAGTAACGTTTAGTAAATATCAAAATTGGTATCATCAGACTTTTAATGAAAAGTACGTTGATGTTATTAACAATTACGATAACACTGCCACTTCTACTATTGCTACTACTAAATATGGACAAGAATAAAAATAATAATGAAAAACGTGAACTAGAAGCACAGAAAAAGGCGGAAGCGGAAGGAGGATGAGGGGGAGGCATATACTGAGCCTTGTTTTGCACGAGCATTTGCTGCGGGGTAGTCTTCGTAATACCAGACCGCATTTAGTTATGGATGCATATCGTCGTCTTCCCACTATTTCTAATTATAAAACGCTTTTCAATTGTAGCTCCGGGTTGGAAATGATCATAAGTAGTAATTTAAATACAATGCCTTATGAAACACACGGACTCAAACGCACACACAAATACAGAAACACACACATACGCACTCTCACAGAGACAAACACACGAAGAGAAAATCATTACTAACGCCCTGCCACAACCATCTCCACCACCACCTCCATCATCATCATCATCATCATCATAATCATCATCACCATCATCAATTCTATATTATTAGAAACCGACAACCATATTGTCACCGAATCTGTCATTACAGGTTTCTCTTAGTTTTCAAGCCAGTCTGTCTGTCTGTCTGTCAGGCCAGCTGGCTGGCTGACTAGCTACGTATTTATGTATGTACATACAAACCATACGATTGGAGCTAGATGGCTGACAATTTGAACACCTATAATGAGTAGGAAAAACATTTTTTCGTTTTTTCAATCCCTAACTGCCCTTGATATTTTTTAGTTAGTGATTCAATTTACAATGTAGGTTTATGCTAAATGATCCCTTAGTTGAGTTTTTTTTTTAATTCAGACTTTTTCAGTGATCACAGCCTAACAAAATTTGAAAAGAACGATTTTTTTCATCGATCACCCCTTTAGCCCAAATTTTAATTGATCACCCCCCAACACGGCATGCTGATAAAATACATTGGTCAGGTGATGGTTACTATCGAATGACTAACCAGACATGTTATTTTATTTTTTGTGAAAATCTCCAAGTTGTTCATAGGACTTATTCTGTCTCTCCCATTACTAATTGTGGTTATCCATAATTCAGAAAAATCTCCCAAGTAAATTGTTTTACGAATGATAGGGTTGCAGACACAACACCCTTTTGTCGAGCTGAGGCAAAAACTTACCTCAGGGCCGACAGGGAAAAATCACAGTTGGGTTGAAATTAGGATCTTAGTCTTGGGTAATTCCTCGGGTAGTTTTTTCATAAAGAGATAACGCCCGGTATTCGATTGTTATGGCCGCGGGGAGGGTGTGTGAGCTAGAACAACCCTAATTGGCTAATATTAGCCAATTACCTGTAATGATTGGAAAGGTGCGTCCTAAATCGATGTATATGCCTTGAGTTGAATTTATATAACGGCTATCAAAAATTAACGAGAATCGATTCTACGAGAGAAAGGTTGTTTCTTTTTCTTCTTCCGTTTTTTTTCTCTTTTTAGAAACCGTCAAAAACTGTCTTCAAAACTGTCAATACAGGGTTTTTTTCAGTTTTCAAATTGGTCTTGCTGGTCAGTTTTGTATGCATGTATGTATTATGCGCACATGTTTTTTCAATTAAACTAGAGGTCTGACTATTTAAAAATCCACTCATTACGTCTAGAAAAATATTTTTTTTTGATTTTGTAAACTACCCCCATAAATAGGTATTTAATAGGTATTCAATTAACAATGGAAGTTTATGCTAAATTGGTTTCTTAGTCTGTGTCTGGTAACATGTTTGGTTTTTTTAAAATTGAGACGTTTTTCTGGTGATCATTGCCCATCAAAAGACGAGAAAAACGACTTTTTGATTGATCACCCGTTTTTCGTAATTTTTTAATTAATCACCCCCAACACGGTATGCTGCTAAAAGAACGTTGGTTCCAAGGCGGTTTCTATTTAGTGTCTAACCAGACCGGTTTTTCCTATTCTCTTCACTTCGAACGCTCTCTTCATTTCTGCTTATCACGTTTTCTCCCAAATCGTTATTAATATTACCTTGTTCTCCCCACTCTCTTCCTCTCTCTCTGGCTGATCTTCTCTTTAGCAGACGTTCACCTTATTCTCTCTCTCTCTTTCACACTCTCTCTTCCCCCCTCATTCTCTCTCCTTATTCATATCTCTCTATCTCACTTTGTTTTTCTTTTTCATTTTATAACTATGTATTTTCCAATCTTTTCCATTTGTTTCTTCTCTGTGAGTCATTGTTTTATTTTTTTCTCCATTTTTTTTTTTTTTCATTTCTCGTTAGTCTGCTTCCCTTACGAATGTATTTTCGGAGTATAAGACGCACCTTTGTATAAAATGCTTCAATTTTCCCTGAGCTTCCTACACAAAAATAAACTCTTTATATTGGCTTGAGCTTACACTACCGATATAAAACACTGATTTTCATCGTTGTTTTCCGTAAATACCCAACCCTTCTCGTTGAAGAGTAGAGGGAATCCCCAGAAGATATGAAAGTTGAATGTACACGCTCAACTGTACATCGTGCAAGATGCCCTCGGGACAACCAAATTTTTGTTGAATCGTATTTAGAGGTGAAGTGGGGAAAGCTGCTTGTACATAGAATACTGACCCTTTTTTGATTTTCAAGGGTTTTCATTGCCTTTCTTATATTTTCTCTGTATAACATAATTACTAATCCAATTTACTGATCTTTCTCTGGTTATCTTTTTTTCTATACTACGTTTTCTCACCTGTATTTTATTACCTAGAGTCCAAAACTGACACTATTTCCCAGTCTTCAATGTTGAACAAACATGGCCATCAAAGATGGTGAAGAGCTTCATCATTTTCAACATATGCATGTGAGTATGTGTTAAAACGCTCCTGGCAATATAGCTTAGTCTGCAGACTTGAAAATTGGCATTGTAACTCCACTAAACACCTTCTAAAAATGGTTTTTAAAAATCTTTTTGAAAAAAAGAGGCTTTTTTTTACCTTTTGGGGGCATTATTTTAACGGAGATATTTTGTTCTCGTTCTATTTTAGATGTTTCTCCGTGGAAAACGCCACTAATGACATAAATAAATTTACTTTTTTACATGGCCGTTGTGACGGTTGTTCAATTACCGATATTGATGGCGAGATCTACATATTGACAAGTCTATATTCCACTGCCTATCCGTCCGTCTCTCTCGATATATATATATATATATATATATATATATATATATATATATTTACACATATATATATATATCCTTCCAACTCTGGAATTGAGCACTCTGGTGGTGAGTTCTGTGTAGGGCAGGGGTAAAATGCCTGTCTCTGGTGCGAAGGTTTCGATCCTACCTCGTGGTACTGGATGGGATATTGGATAGTCTATAGCCGCATTGAAGTGTTGTAATACAACGAAACAGCTGCCTGTGGATGACACCATCATAAATATAATATGATATATACATAGTTCTGGAACTCATAGTTAGCAGACAAGTATTGCATAATATTTTCGGTCTTTTAATAACTGATACGTCACTGATTTCAAACTAATTTTGCAAAGACTTACGGAATTGTCTCACCTCTGCATTTGCATTACAATACCTCCAAATATCAACCAAGCTTCCTGCCGTAGATAAATGTATTGGAAGTCCAAGGAAGAATTGAAACCACCCAGATGACACTATTACTGAAATCAACTGGAGTACCGATGATAGTGCTCACCTCCACGCTATAAGAACCCTTTGTCTTATCTATCAGTAAAATTCACAGTTTTTTTTATCATGTTCGATTACCCTAAAAATCAATATTTTTATCAAATTAGGTTCTTAATTAATATTTTCTTTTTATTTTGGGGTAATTTGTGGGTAATTTTGAATGAGCATATTTTGAATTTTCGCAAAAATGGAGACTTGAAATCGAAGTTATTCTAATAGATTATTTTCCAGGAGAGCGTTTTCCAAAAAGCAATTGTTTTTTCAGCGGTGAGAGGGGCATATTTCTTTGAGGAAAAAGAAATGAACGATGGAATTCTTTTCCAAAAGAGAGAAATCGAAAAAGTACTTCTAGAAGTATCTTGTCAACACATTTTCCCCATAGAATAGCGTTTATTCCATGAAAATTGGTCCATAAATAAGGGAGGAGAGTTCACCTAAAGTTGAAAAATATAGTTTTAGAAAAATCTATGTTCAAGTTTTTATAATCGTAAAATCTCATGAATGAAATTACATTTATTTTTTCTGCAGAACATAAATATGAATATATTATTCATATTTTACATACCATATTTACATTATATATTGATACGATAAACAATAATTACATGATATATACGAAATTTTGGGATAAAAATATTACTGCTGCCGCCGTCTGCCGGTGTCTTATTGTATGATATACCCTATATATTGGCGCCAAAGATAAGACATCTTTCTCAGATACTTTATTATTATACACCATTCGATAAGAAATCGATCTTTCTATAGAAAGATACAAAAAATCAAAAATGTTTAAATTTGACCTAATTGGTTGCGAATCGCCTTCCCTTGGAAAATCATCGTGAAGACGTGTTCTCACTCTATTTCCAGTGAACATGGCTCAATGCTATCGATGTGAAAACTAAGCAAGTACAAGATATGCAAATGGAAAGGCAGGGACACAGATACTCTTTTCTCTGATTTTCCTGTCATCCGTAAGAGATAGATTTTGTTTATTCACGATGCAAAGTTCTCGAAGGTTGATGCCAGCTTCATCGGTCGCAGTATGAACGTATCCGAAGAGACTTCACGCACACCGACATATTAAGGCTTCCGGAGAGTAATGTTGCTTTTATAAAACCTCATTTTAAGAGATAGTTATTGAGTATGTAACAACGTCAAAATTAAATAGATATCCTTTCAGCTGAATCGGGTGTTACTATTCAAGTTATGAAATTATTTTTCCAGGTCCAATCGACGAGATGAGTGACAAAACAATTGGAGAGGTTCATATCCAATATTGTGTGCTCTGTGGAATTCTCTTAGGTAACAATGCAACAAAAGTCACGATAAGAACTTTCAGTCTTTCTCCTAACACACCTGGCGTCATCAAATACTAACTTTGGTTCACTAAGATCTGATGGGGCGATTTTCATCTCTACGACGTCCATCGATCGGGGAAAGCCAGTGGAGATGGGCAACGACCTACTGCGTTCAGTTTTTGTGACCTATCCTCGTCAAAACATAGAAGAATTATCAACAAAATAGAATTTAACATAATCTATAGTACAAAAGAAGCCTGGAAAGGTCCGACATATATATATATATTATACATGATAAAATATGTACTAAACCATTGAAAGAGAGGAATAAAGAAAGAGAGAGTATACTTACAAAGAAAGAGGGAGATTATATATATATATATATATATATATATACTGAGAGCTAATATATATATATATATATATATATATATATATATAGAGAGAGAGAGAGAGAGAGAGAGAGAGAGAAAGAGACCATATATATACATATGAAGACAGAGAGAGAGAGGGAGAGAGAGCGAGGAGAGTTGGAACATATGCACACACACACACATATATGTATATATTTAGAAAGAAGGAGAATATATAGAGAAATAAAGAGAGAATATATAGAGAGAGAAAGAGAGAGTATAAATATATGTATATATAGAGAAAGAATATGCATATACAGATAGAGGGAAATCGAGATAAATATATTCATAGATAGATAGATATAAAGAGAGGAAGACAAAGAGAGAAAGAGAATATATGTATGTATATATTAGAATACACAAACCCAAGCAGGGCAGAAACATAAACGTGTTTGTGTAGCGAATCCCCATTTTACTATATCTCCTGCTCTACTTTTATACCAACCTAACACTTAAAAATAATCGAACATTATGAAATAAAACTGTCATAAATCGGACATCGAATTATATCATATCATATCATACTATACTATATTGAATCCCTGATTTGTACTATATACATGCACTCGCACACACACACACACACACACACACACACACACAACTACACTCATAACTATATAGAGAGAGATTATGTATATTTTTTATCTGAAGTGAATGTTCCCATGAAAACGTTTTGTAAGCTGAAATGGCTTAATGCAAAGAAGTAGATATGTTAGATAAGAACATATATTGAGACGGATAATTTATATATATATATATATATATATATATATATATATATATATATATTTATATCGCAAGAGGGAGAGAGAAAGAGTATATATGTATGTATATATTTATATATATATATATATATATATATATATATACATGTGTGTGTGTGTGTGTGTGTGCGCGTGTGTGCGCGTGTGTGTGTGTGTGTTCCTTATCCAGAAGTAAATAAAGATATGTTACGTTAACTAGAATTTCCGAAAATTGTAATATTGGAGGGTATAGGAGTCTGATATTTACGAAATAGAGGAAAAGGGTGAGCGCTGCTTCTATAACCATTTTCTACCAAGCAAACATTTCACGCTATCTCCATTTTTCACTATTTTTTTCCTCTAAAAGCAAAGAAATACTTTAAACTCTTGAAAAGCATCGGTTACTTATATATATATACATATATATATACACACACACACATATATATATATATATAAGTGCAAAAAATGAAATTATTTGAAATGATTTAAACCTTTAATAAGCCGTATATTTCCTATTGTTTAAGGGTACACTGTAATTTTTTGAAATTTAGTTTTTCTTTTATTCTCAATTTTATTTGATTCCTCTTTTTTAACTAATTTTAGTCAATTTATTCGCCTGACAATAGACTCTATTAGATTTTGTTATCGGAAGCCTCTACTGCTAGGGGCCATGCTACTCATCGTACATTTTGTGGAAAACATAATTGTAAATTTTGACACATGAATTAAGATGCGTGACACAAGAAACAATTGGTTTGCATCACTGTCGACTCCAGAGCCTCGGAGACATATCATGACAGAGGCAGCTCTGATCGGAAAGAGGACTGCTTGTTATGGCTTATCGTATTATATACAAAAGAGAAAACTGACAGCAATGATTGGGAAAATGTCTTTTGAACAACCCAAAAGCTTATTGGCATTGACAAACAGGTTTGGGTTAGTCAATCAATAGTAACCGTCATGTCACCAACGTCTTTTGGCAGCATGTTGCGTTGGAGTGATCAATTAGCAAATCATTTACTTAAAACGGGTGATCAATAAATGAATTACTTCTCTCTCCTTTTGCAGTGATCATAAAAACAAGTTGAATTTTCAAAGAACGAGCGAGAATGAGGTCGGACACAAATTAAGGCATCAATTTAGCATAAACTTATATTGCAAATATTATTTAACCTCCCCTGAATCAAAGTGTAGTATCTGTTCCTGGCAGAACCCGAAGCGCAGGTACTGTCACTTGCCTGCCAAGTGGGCCGGAGAGGGTGTATGTCAAAGACTGAGTGCGCCGGTGCAATGCGTTAGCCAATGAGGTTTTACTGAGGCTACGCACTGCTACGCGCATTGGGGAGCCCTTGGACTCGTCCTTCGGCTCTCCTATTATTACTCAGCCCAGCTGCGGGGGGTCAGTTTCCCCGGGGCAACACTGCTCCATTGTACTTAACGGAGCAGGTCCCCAAGTGGACGCTTTTGTGGCGGAGGTTGCTTTCGTTGCTTAGCAAACCGAAGCTGCGTCGGCTGGAGCCATTTTTGGAAGGGTGTTTCCTATTCTTCCCACGTTAAGCTCGACCTTGGGTCATATTTTGCTGTGGTGGAGGAGCAAATAAACAAACCCCTGAACACCTATTTGTGGGGGTCGTTAAACAAATGAATCATTTTTTAAACATGATAGGGGGTAAATGTTAAAACTTTTAGTCTTTTAGCTTCATCGGCGCAGCCTGTACGCGTAATATATACATACATAGACAGTCTGACAGCCAGGCTTACTTTAAGAAAGCGCTGTTGACAGTTTGGGCACCATTTTTTGTTGACGGTTTTCAATCAGAAATGATTTCATCTATCTATTTCGCTTTTTCTTCTTAAACTAAAAGAAAGAGAATTTAAAAAAAAATGACTTTAATCAATCGACGGGGCATAATTTATGGAATTTCAATGAGCTTTATCCTATACAGTATCTATCTCCTTCCTGTTTCCTTAGTTTTTAAAGCTTTTCAAACATTCTACTCTTTTCTCAATCTATCTATCTATCTATCTATCTATCTATCTATCTATCTATCTATCGGTCTGTCTACATATGTATGTATGTATGTATGTATGTATGTATGTATGTATGTATGTATACATATATATATATATATATATATATATATATATATATATATATATATATTTATGTGCGCATGTATGTATGTATCTATCCATCCGTCTATGTATGTATGTATGTATGTATGTATGTATGTATGTATCTATCTATCTATCTATCTATCTATCTATCTATCCTAAACACACAAATGGACATGCGCTCACACAGGTTTACGCATACATATATATGCATGTATATTACTTTTTTCCGTCTCTGTGATACAGACACACACATATAACTCGAAATATTGAAAAGATATATATATATATATATATATATATATATATATATATATATATATATATATATATATATATATATATATATATATATATATATATATATATATATATATATATAGTCTAGAAAGCTCCACACTTTAAAACAAACTTTTTCAAGAATTTTTTGGTGTTACTCCAGTCGCTTATTTCCAAATATCAGTTCATGTAATTTATGTAATTTTCTTCAGTATTTTTTTTTACTATGTTTTATATATATTTTGGTACTATGTATAAATTCTATCTCGTTGGGATCATCAGTTATTTACCATATAATTTTTTGGGGAATCTAAAAACAAATAAGTTATATCAACATTGCACTCCAGCAGCGTTGCTCAAACACTATCTCTCTTTCAATCATGATTTTAACATATAACTCATGCCATACATGTATTTTGTTACATATATATATATATATATATATATATATATATATATATATATATATATATATATATATATATATATATATATATATATATATAGTGGATGAACAGAAACTCCCTTTTGGATTTGAAAAATTCACTGGTTAATCCCAGTGAAAAATTCATGAGCATACAAAAGTTGCATACAATTTTAGTTAGGGAGTTAATTCTCAGCCAAATCCTGTCTTCATGGATGTATGTGGATATATATGTATGTATTCATTTATTCTCATTTTCTCGAGTTAATTCCTGATCTATACCAAATTATTCTTAATAATATAATTGATTGCGTTCTCTTCTCGTTTGAACTTGTGTTCATTCTCTTCCTCATTTTATTGTATCCGTAAATATATATATCTGATTCTTGTTAGTAAATTCATGATTTCATGCAAGTATACATATAAGTGAATATAGTTCCGATAACACTTGGAAAATATTGCTGTTAGCAGTTTTTTTTTTTTGCTCTCAAATTGTTAACAAAGTGAATGTGATCTAATTTCATTTACTTTTACCTTACTATGCTTGACTTTTAAAACTATTTTATGCAAAGCTCGATAGATATTGTCAAAGTTAAGCATTCAAAAATTATTTGTAGACACAGGTAGCACACACCCATACTCACACACCCACACACGTACTCACAAGTTTGCAACCCCAAGTACACATGCATACACACGTTCACACACAGAATATTTGTCATCAATAAAGGCTGGATATCAACTCAATTCATGTCATCAACTGAAATAACTCACAAAAAGGGGAAAAAAAAAGAACCATAAGTTCAACGATGCGTCCACAATCCGTGGTGGTAGTAGTAGCAGGGGGAAGAAAAAGAGCAGTAGTCTTTCTTTGAGTCAATTGATTCTCAAACTAAAAAAAATAAAACGTAAAAGAAAGAAATTAGAAAAGAAAGAAAAAGAAAGAAAACAGTGGAACAAAAACAACAACAACCACAAAAAAAAAAACAACCCAAAAGTAAAGGGGGACAATCAGGATGAATTAGACAGAAAATAAAGAGAATAAAAGAGAAAAGGCCAGAGATAGAAAAGGCAGGAATGAGAATTAAAATAAGAAAAAGCGGAAGAATAAGACGCGAGGAAGAAACGTGATTGTAAACGGAGCGCTGTATGATTTACGAAGGAAGTTATTAATTAGCAAGAGGGAGAACATACGAATCAAACCCCCAGGTTGTGAACTCTGCTAAATTCTAATCTAATCAATTATTTTTAAAGACAATAGATTAAGTGAATAATCTCTCTACGTGTGCCGCCAATACCACTTCCAGCTTCACATTACACTGCTTGTACGATCGCGCGTTTAATTAAAAATGTTAAGCCACATCAAAACGTCCAAAAGAGTTGATAATGATGATGATGATGATGATCATCATCATTCTCATCGTCATCATTATTATCCATTTCAGGTCCTCTGCTGGACAGAGGCATTGCCCAAACCCTTCCATACTGACTATAACTGCGCAAATCTTATACCATGTCTTACCACCGAACCCCTCTTTCGTCTGGTAATCTCCTACTGCATTTGCTATCCTTTGGGCAACATTCAACCGAGCTTTTGCACAATCTATTATCCCTCCTCGCTACGTGTTTTGCCCACCTCCATTTTTACTACCGTGATATCTCTTATTATGCTCTCAGACCCACATTGACATCTTTTTATTCATTGCTGTCTTCATTGATCTTTGTACGAGTTTGTTTTCAAGCATATCTATACATGTGATGCGCATAAGGGAGAATCATGCTAAACATCACATGGAGATATCACAAGGCAACACAGTATAGCAGAGAAAAAAACAAAACAAATGACAATGAGCTGGTCATGCAGCTGAAATATCAAACAACCGCTGAACATCACAATTCACAATGTGTATCTCCAGAGATGGTATGTAAAACTGTGGCTGACAGAAAATAAGATGGCGTTCAGAAAGTATTAGCTCAACGGTATCCAGAATAGAGAAATGTGGCGAATCTTGAGGAGGGTCTATGTCCAACGACAAATGCTAAAAAGCTGTTACAGCTGCTGCTGCTGCTGCTGCTGCTGCTGCTGCTGCTGCTGCTGCTGCTGATGATGATGATGATGATGATCCCTTTCCAAACGAGTGCCACTTGTTCTTGACTATCTATCATAAGTGCAATGTACACTCTTGGAAGATTGATAGAACCGATCAGCCGGAACGCTGCGGTCGAAACAACAAATGTGATAAATCTATGATTTATCGAATGATGACAACATTTCACATCATGGGATCAGATAACGTACACATCTCAATTATACACTTTCTGTCGGATGGTCCGTTATTTTAAATAATTCAAATTGGAAAGATGAGGTGTCATGTCCTAAAAGTTGTGGCATCATTAGGAAACAAACGGTTAACAGAATGTACAAGTTTGGTAAGAGCAAAAAAAAAAAAAAAAGCAAGAGATGGCTATTTTCGATCTTTATCGAAAATAACACTGTTGGATAATTCCCATGGTGCATTACTTTACAAGAGTGGAAATCAATTGATTCAAAGGAAAACTACTTGTTCTTCTTCCTCCTCCTCCTGAGAATGGTGGACGCAAGGTTGAACTTGTTCTTATTCTCTTCCAAATCCAATTTTAACATCTTGGAAATTGAGAAGCCTAGTATAAAACTGGACTGCTATATAAATTCTACAAAGTTGAGTCTTCTTTCGATATATATATATATATAAGGCTAGGGTGGAGCATCTAAGTTTGAAACAGAGGATAATGGATAGTCTATACTCACACTGAGGAGCTGTAATACAACGAAACAGCTGTTTGTGTATGACACAATCATATATATATATATATATATATATATATATATATATATATATATATGGTTAGATTTTTTGTCCTCAAAAATATCTTATTTATATAACAATATACATACAACTTTTATAAATCGCCCTCCAAAGTATCCACAATTATTTGGCATGCAAATCATTCTTAATCTTATCAGTGTTATTGCAACATGTTCTCTTAACTATTCTATTATTTAATTTTAGAATCACGGAGCATTCAACTCATTTTTATTTGTATCTCATTTTTGTTCGTATTCTATTTTGCAATGTTATTTTCTTTATTATAGAATTCCTTAGCTATTCTGCTAAAGCACATTTCAGCCACATTCGACATTTAAGACTGTTACGTCAGTTATTTTCGTATATCTTATTTTGAACAAAGAATCCTGGCACTAAGAATTCGTTTTTAAGCGAAAGACGTATTTACATAGATAGATGTACACATACATACATATGCATTTATGTGCATATGTCTGTATGTGTTTGTGTATTTATTATGTCAGCATTAGTCTTTTAAGCACGCACACTCATATACATATGTGTGTGTGTGTATATATATATATATATATATATATATATATATATATATATATATATATATATATATATATGTGTGTGTGCGTGTGTGTGTATATATATATATATATATATATATATATATATATATATATATATATGTATATATGCTGAGAGTTAGTTATATGAGTTGAATATGCCATCATTTCAATTTTCTTCCCTTAAAAAGATTTATTAAAAAAAATATTTTTAATAGAAACAAACAAAAAACGATTTTGAAAAAATTGATTGAAATTTTGTTCTTTTAGTGTTCAATGCAATTTCAAAAACTGTGCCGTAACTGAAAAATCATTGAAACGCCTCTGGGTGGATTCAAAGAAAATCAAAAGAAGAAAAAAGTACTGTTCTTCAAAATGACTGGAAAGAAAGTATAATGCCATTAATCTCTTCCTGATAGGGCAGGAAGGATAGAAAAGATTAAGCAGTTCAATCATCGGTAGTCAAACTAACTGATTTTTATATACGGTCGGTAGTTATGAGAAGAGTTATTACTATTCAAAGAGTTTTTCATGGAGTTGAACTCCTTCGTGGTAACATTACAAATAACAAAAAGAGGGGGGCAATCTTCCGGAGAACTCTTCAACTGATTCGAGTTGATGTTACGTTTAGATATCAAGTAGTCAACATTTTTGGGTTTTTCACTTAGGATATAACTGGAGTAAGTAAAATTATTTTACTTGGAGATTATCAACCAATTCTTCGGGACGTCATGTATACAAATAAGCAACAATTTTGCTTTGAATCCAGTATCACAAAACTAATCAAAAAGTAATCAGAGTATAATCATTATTTGAATTCAATTAGTGAAACATTGCCAGTTATTTTTAACAAGCTGTAGTACCTGTCTACACAAGGTTAAATATCAAAGGAGTAAAAAAATGACTGAACCCATCGGACTTGTAAAAAAAGTTCCCTTCCACTGTCAACTCCTAAAAGGTGTAAAAAGTTTCCCTCTACTTTTGATACACTGAATGGGGGAAAAGTTTTCCTTCACTTTGACCCATTGAATGGGAGAAAGAATCTCTTTTCATTCTTAATACCCAAAAGAGAGGAAAAACAGTTTCCGGTCACTTTTGATTCTTTAAAAGGAAAGATTTTCACTTCACTTCAGACCCCTAAAGAATTAAACCTACGGAAAAATAATGCGTGTATATATATATATGTATAGTGGACAGTTCCAGTGAACCATTGTAGTTAATGAATGTTTATGCAACATTCTGGAAGATTTTTCCTATAATTTTCCACTTTTAAAGCTTTTTCTAGATCTATTGAGTATGCATGTGAAATTTGGTTTTGTTATGCATGTGTTCAGGTGGTTCCTTCTGTGTAGCAAACATCTATTCCAACAGACAGACGGTGTGACATATACATTGAAGTTTTTGACTTCCATTTTATATTTGTTCTTTCCTATCGCAACTCTCTGGCTATCATTTTTTCAAGCTTCAAATTCTGACTATCAGATTATCTATCGTTAGAAAAAAAGTACAGTATTGGAAATGAAGAATAAGTCTTCGATGCTTACTCAAGGCCTTGATATATATATATATATATATATATATATATATATATATATATATATATATATATATATATATATATATATATATATATATATATATATAACAGCCAGAGACATGCATGAAAATCAACAGATGAAAGAGATACAAATGAAAATTTTGTAATGATCAAAGTAAAAGCATGAAAAATAAAAGTAAGTACCAAAAAGAGGAATGTAGATAATAGATATTTGATTAACAAACAAGAAACGTGTTTAATTTTGTAAATTGATATTCCCATCATCCAATTAAAAGATAAGAAAGTTATTTGTTTAGATATAGCCACGAGCTAAATTTATTCGAATTCCGGCTGTACGTAAATACATAGAAAAAGAACCACCTGATCGCGAAATAATTACTTTTGTATGGTCAAGAAACTAGAAACATTTTATGAAACAAAAAAGCAAAAAAAAAAAAAAAAAAATAAATAAATAAATAAATAAAATTGAAAGATGGAAGAAGAAAAAAATGGTCGGGGTTTCATTCAGTCAAAGATATAGAAAAAGGCAACTCTTTGGGAGAATCTGTTTTCATGAAAAAAAAAAATCATTTCAGGTGAAATTAAGAATCACCGTCACTTTTGTTCGTAGCTTTTCACCTCGTAAGAATAAGCATTGACGTTTGTGAGATTGAGTTACCTTGTTGGAAATACAACCTGTATGAACTGAATCATAAATTTTTGATAACAGATAAAAGTTTTGGTTTATCATTCGATAGGGTGATCAATTAAATAATTGAAAAAAGGGACGATCAATGAACAAGTTACTTTCCTTGCCTTTATTGGGTTCTGATCATTAAAAGCAAAAACAAACAGCTACAACATTTCCATTAATCATCGAAGGCATGTGTCTGTAGAATAATGAACGGTTTGGGCTGGGCGAAGTTCGAAGATATATATAGATAGGTACCTTCATACATACATACCGTACATATAAATGTCAGCAAATTAATAAGCAAAAACAAGCAACATTGATAGTAGTGACTAGTTGGGGTTAACAGAGAATTATATCACAAATTTGTTAAAATATAGAGATTCATTTTTTCTCCGTTTTGGAAAGGCCTCTGTCGACCTATGTCCGTTACGCTGCAGTTGGTGTATTTGTTAAAAACTAACCTATTACGATAGAGAGAGAGAGAGAGAGAGAGAGAGAGAGAGAGAGAGAGAGAGAGAGAGAGAGAGAGACAGAGACAGACAGACAGACAGACAGACAGACAGAGACAGACAGAGACAGACAGAGAGACGGAGAGACAGAGAGAGTGCATCTTTAAAAACGAAGAAAAAGATGACAAGGGCATACTGTTCTTCGTTAGGTTTCGGAATTATTAGTTGGTAAAAAGTCATGGGTCAAAGAAGTTTTTAATGAAAATTTATGACTTTTTGACAATAAATACTAGCAATATCACTAGTTTCACAGAACATTTTATAATTATTAGTATGAATAATATACATATCAATATCACATACATGAATATCACTTGAAAAAATATCAATTATTTTATTACAATAAATTAAAGGAATTAAAATATTAGAAACCGTCATGCAAAACTGTCACCGAAACTGTCAAAACAGGATTTCAAGTTGGTACAGCAGGCTGGCAATGCATGTATGTGTGTATCACGCATAAAGACTGCACCAATTAAGCTAGAGGGCTGAAATTTTCAACATTTGCTCTTTATTATGTAAATGAGAAATGGATATATAATCCGATTGAATAATGATAAATGCGTTAGAGTTTCAAATGATGTTATTCAATTATAATTATCATTAGTCTAGAAACAACGTTCATTTCCAGTCTTACATAAATTTTTTAGTTGGGGATTATTTTTCTATCTCGGTCTATGCTAAATTGATCCTCTAATTTGTGTCCAGCAGCATTCACGTTTGTTATTATTGAAAGTTCAAACTGTTTTAAGCGATCACTACCCAAAACGCAACGAGCTGCCCTAAGTTTCAATTTTTTGATTAACCAGACCCGTCACTTATTTCATTTAAAATTCCTTATTCTTTAAAAGGGGGGATAAAAGAAAGTTAGGCAGTTTACTGAATGGATGGAAAGTGAGTGAGGTAGAAAGGGAGTTAGGTAGTTTGATATAAAGTTGGAAGGGGTGAGAGGAAAGGGCATTGAGCAGTTCACTGAGGATGTTGGAAAGAAGAGAGAGAGTGAGAGACAAACAGGGAGAGAGAATGAAAGGATAAAAATGTTTATTTTTACTGAAGCTGTAGAACATTTTTTGCATAACGGAGATTGGGATGGATAAGGGAAAGAATTAGAATTAGATTATTAGCATAGGGTGAGAGAAGAGCAAAGGCATGAGACAATAAATAATCTTGTCATCACTTGCGAAATTTATCCTTATTCTACAATCATCATCATCATCATCATCATCATCATCATCATCATCATCAGTTTTTTTTATCGTCCGTTGTTGGACATAGACCTTCCCCAGGATCGCCAGGCCTCTCTATCATGGTGATGGTAGAGCAGATATTTTCTGAATTTGTCTAGTAGGTATCGTAATCTTGTATTCTAACGGGACGTTTTTGCATGTGATCTCTGTGGATCCACGCTGTAAGTCGTGATGTCAAGCTGTGGTCAGACATTCTTGCAACATGACTGGCACATTGCCATTTGAGTTTTTTTTAAAAATAGATTCTATGATGTTTGGGATCTATGTTTTCCCCTCTAATATATTGTGTTGTCTTGTGATCCCTCCATGTTGACATATTAACGAGTAATTGTTGAAATTTTCAGCCCCCCCCCACTTCATCAGTGCCGCCTGTGCGCGTGATACATATATAGCAAACCAGTCAACTGACCAACCAGCCAGCCAGCCAACCAGACAGACAGACAGACAGACAGACCAACTGAAAAACTGAGAGAAACCTATGTTGACAGTTTTAGTTGACAGTTTCATGTAAGATACAGCCAGTTAAGACCAAGGAGCTAACCGGCCGAAATATCGTGATTGAAACAGTATAGGGTGGAATCTCTACACCAGATAATTTATTGAATAATGTTAGAAATCCACATAGAAACCGCAAAATCTGAGTATTATTAATCAAATATCGATTACTTTTAAGCTGGCTTTTCGGATTACTCTTTAAAAAAAAAGATTTTAAAATTATCTTAACCACATGGGTTTTACGAGTAATAGAAATAAATCCATTGATAAAATACAACAAATAGATAAATAAATGAATGAATAAACAGGTGTAGTTAGTCAAACAACAGAAAGTGTCACATGACCAACGTCTTTTGGCAGCTCGTTGTGCGGGGGTGATCAATTAAAAATTTGTGCATCAATGAATCAGATACTTCTCTTGACTTTTGTAAGGCCATGATCACCCAAGAAAAGTCGGAATATTTGGAATTGATCATAGACGTAAACTAAAGGATCAATTCAGTATGAACTTGCATTGTAAATTGACCCTCCGTATTGAGGGAATTTATTGAAACAATTTTTTTCTAGACGTAATAAGAAGTAAAGGTTTTCAGCCCTCAAACTCCACTGTGATGTCTTGTACGCGTGATGCATACACACATGTAGTCCGCTAGTCATCCAGATCCACTTGAAAACTGAAGAAACCAACGTTGACAGTTCCGGTCAACGGGTTCTGATCAATGGATAAATAGATAATTTTTGCCAGCAGATGAACCCCAACACCCATTTCCTTAACAATCATAGTCAACCAATGAAAGCAATGGAAAAATGTGAACGGGTCGATGGACCCAGGGTAAGACAATGAAGAATGTAGAAAACAACTGCAGAAACTGATAACCGTTTTCCAATCATAAACCATCCTCAGCCCATCTCTGGATACAGTTAAGGTTATCAGGGTTGGGGGAGAGGTTAGATATTCCTGAAAGACTTGCTTGGGGGGGGGGAACTTTAAGTCATCCCCGCCATCTCTTCCACTATTGTTATCCGCGACACGGGGCTTAACAGGTTGTTGGTGTCGTGCGTGCGGATTAGTCTCATGCGACAGGTTATCATGAAACACAGATCACAAAGACAGACAAAAGAGCGAATCCCTTTTTATTTAAGTCTTTTTCTCCGGTTCTTTTGTTGTTTGATAGCGTCGTTAAGTATGAGCTGCAAAGTGGATAGGGGTTAGTCAGAGATCTATGGCTCCTGTGATCCGGTCAGAAGGATTTAGGAATCTCAACAGAGAATCGATGATGCAAAAGACCCAGTCAACCCCCCCACCACCACCACCACTCTCCAGTACATTAATTAATTATTTAATCTTTGAAAATGCCATTAGAGAGACTTACAAAAAAAGAAAAAAAAATAGAAAGCAGAATGGTAATCTGGAAGAATCGACGAAAGAGACTTCAAATCCTTGATTACAAAATCCAATTATTTATTTAACAAAAGGACGAAATGAAGAGGGAGAGAGTGAGAGAAAGAGATACATGGAGATAAATGTATAGAGATGGCACAAAGAATGAGTTAGTGGGAGATAGAGACAGAGAGAGAGAGAGAGAAAAACAGAGAGAGAGAGAGAGAAACAGAGAGAGAGAGAGTGAGGGGGAAGATAAAGGTCAGTTTAATTGAGGGCCTCTTTTGTCGTGTTATTAGCCAGGTTGAATCGGCACGCAAATTATAAATGGTGGCTTTTGTTCTCAATAGCAAAGCTGCTGGATTTTGATCTGTTGATTCTTTAGTCCGGTTGGGTGCTTGCCTGGAGAGCCTTTCAGGACTAGTTCTTCTTTAACTGCACTTGACTCTCCGGCAATAACAGGACACTCGACACCCACTTCTTTTCCTCTTCAAAATCACTCAATTCGGAACGCACTCGCGCACGCGTCAGAAGTGAGTGTCCACGTGGTCGGACTTGGGAGAGAGCGAAGGAGAACGGGCGAAATGGAAAAATGCTGTCGAAGAACTGGGATATAAAACGGTCCAATATCATACTAATTAAAAACTGTCAACTAAAACTGTCTCCAAAACTGACAACATAGATTTCTTCAGTTTTCAAGTTTGCCTGGCTGGCTAGCTAGCTGGCTGGTTGACTATTTATGTATCTATGGATGTGTGTAGGCATACATGTAACAAGCGTACCGGAGATAGAGGGCTAACAAGTTAAACATTGACACTTTATCATGTCTTGGTAGAAAAACGTTTTATTTTTTTCAGTGGGGGGTATTTGCAAAGTGAGTTTATGCTAAATTGGTCCCTAATTTGTTCCCTCTTGTTTTTGAAAAATTCAGACATTTTAGTGATCACTGTCCAACAAAAGACATGAGAAGTAACTTATTCATTGATTTCCCCTATTTCCAGTTTGTTCAATTGATCATCCCAACATGGCATGCTCACTAAAGATGTTGGTTGGGCGACAATTTCTTTTGAATGATCTATATTTTTTAGCCTTGCTTGCACAAGGCTATAAAGGAAGAGTTGGGTGTGAGCTAAGCGGAATTGAAAAAAAGTATGTATGTTGTTAATCTGACAGTATGGAAATGAAAAAACGATATCAGAAAGCCGACTGAACAGATGATTTCTTATGTCTTATTCCAACGTTTTGCCAAAACTTGCTTTTTCAAGGATTGATGGTATTCGGGTGCTGTTTTTAAAGGCATAGAAGGTGAAGGTCTTGTCCAACAATCGTAGATCTAGTGGCTCGGGCCATCCTTCTGGTCATTTTCAAGGTCTTTTTAAAGTGAAAACTGAAAAAAAAGCAACCAATAATTTATTCCTTAATTCTTACTCTTCGATCTTGAAAATGCTCAGGAATATGGCTAAAAGAGCCAGTTTCAAAATCCTGGAAAATACCGACACACATCGAATCCATTCTGTTGTATGTGAACAAAAAGGTAAAATAAAGAATCTAAAAGCTTTTATATATATATATATATATATATATATATATATATATATATATATATATATATATGACGGGCAATTAATGGAAGGTAAAGGAACAAGGACATTTTTC
This sequence comes from Thysanoteuthis rhombus, assembly GCA_963457665.1. Lineage (NCBI taxonomy): Eukaryota > Metazoa > Mollusca > Cephalopoda > Oegopsida > Thysanoteuthidae > Thysanoteuthis > Thysanoteuthis major. The sequence goes on along the minus strand of OY735228.1, from coordinate 40,920,208 downwards.
GTATTTCATTTTTTATTCACGTAGATTTCAACTTTTCAGATGATCACACAGACATTCGAAATTTATTACGTTTTCATTTTTTTCTGTTGTAAACTATTTAATGTCGAGTCACCAATCGATGAAAAAATGAAATTCAGTTATCTTGTTTACCGTCGAGTCCTGGTGTATCTCCCCATGTCCTTGTGTATATTCTGTTATCAAAGCTGTGAATGACTGCACAATAGGCGATATTGTCGATTTTTCAACAATAGGTATAAAATCAATCATTCGTAAGAAATTCCAGTGTAAAGTATTGTCAACGTTCAATAAATTATTTGCACTATTTCTTCTTCTTCTTCTTCTTCTTCTTCTTCTTCTTCTTCTTCTTCTTTTTCTTCTTCTTCTTATTCTTCTTCTTCTTCTTCTTCTTCTTCATATCAATTTCACTCCTTCATAGAAGACATTAGTTGAGTTTTAATTGCTTCTTATTCTATTGAGATCTCGTTACCGGCATGACAGTTGGGAATTTTTCTCTCTCAAAACCATCTTACCTACTTGAAGCTGGCATCAAAGTTGTTGCTATATCCATTGTTTGTACAGACAAACTCTGTCTAGAAAGATTTGATGATTTCGATTTCATTCCTTTATTTACTCTAAAATGATTAAAACAGAACCAAAATGAAACAAGACAGGTTTCCTCAAGGTCAAACACTACCTCAGCCAATACACCGAATTTTCAAAAAACAAAAATCTTTCCGTACTCTTTGAAGGGAGAGTGTGCACACAATTTCAAGTCCCTTCTATGACTCACTAGGGCTGGAACAAGTAGAGACGAGGGAGAAATAAAAGCAATTCGAAAAAAAAAAGGAAGTAACGCATTTTAATTAGAAGGAGCTGCTGAGCAAAACCGAATAATTCTATCTAGTGTGGTTAGTTTCTTATCCTCCGACCTCTCTCTTTCTGTCTCTTTTTTATCTCTTTTCTTCTTTTTTCTTTCTTTGATTGACAGCGTAGGAATAGAATCTGTCTGTCTGTCTATCTCTCTTTATCTCTTTTTTCTCTTTTTCTTTTTTCCTTCCTCCGTCTATCCATCATTTAAATCTTATATTTTTTTTCCTCTCCTTGTCTTAACTGGAATCCTAAACATGTCATAGTTGTTAGGTGAGAAATTAAAGTCAACTCCGTAAAAGTCTGACAAAAACAAAAATCAAAATACAAAACAAAAAACAAAAGCAAAAACGAAAAGCAAACAAACAAAATCAAACTCGGCCGTTTTGTTAATCATTAAAACCCTTTCACGTTATTAATTTCGTTGTATTCCTTAATTCTCTTTTCTGGTGCTTGGCATTGTTATTTTTATCATTTACTAATTGTATGTCATATATTTCCCCCCTCAGTTCTTTTTTTCCCAGTATTGTTCGTGTTCCCCAACACCCTTTATTTTTCACATGCGTAATCAACATCTTCATTCTTTTGAATATAAAAAGAACGCGGATCAAATGTTAGGATCCTGGGATCATGCTTGCTGCCTTTGCGTGACCTGTTGAACACGGAATGAGAAAGGATCAGCCCGAAAGATCACCGATGCCGATGGCATCTCGGATGATGAGGCCTTGATAATACTGGCAGATGGCGACAGAGGGTTGAGCCGAGCAGAAGACAACCGAACAAAGAGATGAAGGAGGGTTGGGCGTGGATTAATCCAATCGATTTGATGGGACATTAATCCAGATTTTGAACAATGATCAGCGTAGTTATAAGCGGCTGTTCAAATGTGCCACTTGATCCGGATCAAGATTGCAAGAGCCGAAAAACGGTTTTTTGCTGTAATTTCAATGTTCGTTTGCTGGCTGCATTAACCTGTTGAGAACACCCGTGGCGATAGCTTTGTGATAAAGCATAGGAATGAATACCATGAGTAGTGAATTCACATTAAGAATTGTTCATTAAAAACGTATACAGGAAGAGAGAGTAGCTTAACAATTCTGGTTAGTCACTCAATAGAAACAGCAACGTGATCGATGTTTTTGAGGGTCTACCGTGTTGGGGGTGATCAATAAGAATTTGGAGAAGGTGTGATCAATGAATGAGTTACATCCCTCGCCTTCGGTTAGATTACTGAATAGTTTGAAATTTTAAAAAATAAGAGGGAACAAAATAATGACCGATATAGCATAATCATACATTGTAAATTGAATTCTCCATTAAAATCCCACATTCAAAATCGCAAGAACTATAACAATTTAAATGCTTTTTCATTTTTCATTTGCAAATGCATAAAAAGTCCGAGTTTATTCTTGTCACATCAGATTGCTCTAATTCTGTCTGTTTGTGGGGCCCCCGATTTGAAATATATAGCCTGATAGAGAGGAATGCGTGTGTGTTACAATGAAAAGATAATAGAAATAAAACTTGTAAAACTGAACCCCTATAAATGAGAGACATTTTCAAATGATTTATGATCGACTGATTGGAAAAAAATTGCGAGGCAGCAAGCAAGAATATTAAATACCATTAAAGAATGTTCGCCTTATAAACAATCGAAGAAAAAAGTTTACTTTTAACAAGGGAATCAGAACTTCGATAAATGATTTGTAAATGTTGCCGTGAAGACTTTTACAAAAAATAATTTAGATTAGCAGACAGTTTCTCTTTGCACTTTCATGTGCTGACATTTTGTTTTGTTGCAGGCTGTTGGTCATTTAACCCGTTTATGCCCATAGTCAGATTTTTTCAACTGATTTTGATATATAATTAGAAATATAGGATAAATGAGATAAAATGGAAATTTATCTTGTAAACAAAATAACAGAGATCACTTTTCTTATCATATCATCTTTCGAGTATTCATATGTAATTTGGTCCACTTCATAAGTTAATTCTTTATGGCAATTTTTGGGGTTGGACTTGATATAAGTGCATAGGGTTAAACAACAGTGCATGTCTTAAATATTGCACTAATCAGCTTTGTTCGTGATAGAATAACTTCCCTCAATTTGCCTGGTTCGTGGGATTTCATTCTCCTGCAAAATGTACTTATGTAGGTAGAAGGAAATTGAAACCAATCAAGTGATTAACAATTACTTAATTCTATTGAACGTATCACAAGACACTGCTAATATCACAGCCTCTCTTTTTTTAAAAATGCACTTTACAATACCGTATGTTCCTTCAACTGTCTTCGTACTCCTGCCATGGTATATGAGAATTTAAAAAAGGTAAAATGGACGCAAAGAACAGAAAAAAGATAACTGGTTAGTCACTTAATGAGGCCGTTACATGATCATCGTCTTTTTGAAGCGGACTATGTCGGGGAGATGAATCCAAAAAATTGAAATAACAGATGATTGATATAAAAATTAGAATATGAGGTAAACAATAACTGAGTCACTACTCACATTTTTTGTCACAATTAAAAAAAAAAAAACGAACAGACAATCGGCTACAAATCTGTGACTTATTTAACATAAACTTACACTGTAAATACCCCTAAGACCTATTTCAGACAGGGGAATTCGAAACAAAACAAAACAAAACAAAAAAAAACTACGTTTTTTAGACAATGAAGAGTAAATGTTTGAATTGTACGCCCTCTATCTTCATTAATGCTGCTTGTATTCGTGATACATACATATAAACCGGTCAGTCAGACCAGCTTGAAAACTGAAGAAACCTAATTTGATAATCTTACTGACAGTCTTGGTCGATAGTTTCCACCTATGGATTACCAATAAAGAAATAGCCATCGAACAACCGTAGCCACCAGAGGTGACGAAAGGTTATGTCCTTCTTTATATGAGTTTGTGTTTGTTCATGTGTGTGAATGTTTCATCGCTCTGGACCATATTGTATTAACTACAGACTTGAAAATTGGTATCAGTACTCTATTAGACCCTTTTCTAGAAATGTTTTTCTGATTTTTATAGAAAAAAAAAAACCTTTTTGTTACTTCTGGGGCCTTATTTTGACCGGTTTATTAATAACATCAATATTTTCCTGAATCTTTTAGATATTTTCCAGAAAAAAATCTAATCGTATTTTATTATAGCTTAAAAGAATGGAAAAGAGAAGAATCGAGGTTTATATTCCATATCACACACAAAAAAGGCCCAAATTTATGATTCGTATTCAAGAATTGATTCAAATCAAATGCACAAATTTTCAGATTACACTGTTATCAAAATTTGATTTAATTCATAAGTTTTTCAAATTTTTTGATACTATTTCTTCCTTATATATTGGAAATCTAGTGAAAAAACATGTATCAAAAGCTACTTAATAATTCAATTTTCTTTAAGAGCGTGGTATATCTTTTGAATAAGTTCCCAAGTAATTTCGAAAATCACGATATTTAAAATTTTTGAAATCATTTTAGACCGGTCTAGTTTATCATTCATAAGAAAAAGTCACGTCTTTTGGCAGTCTGTCATGTTGGGGGTGATCAACTGAAACATTGGATAAAGGGTTGACCAGTGGATGCTACTTCTCTCGTCTTTTGTGGGGTAGTAATCATCAGGAAAATTCAAATTTCCAAAAAACAAGCGGGCATAAACTAGTGACCAATCTAGCATGAACTATCAAGAAGTAGAGATTTTCAGCCCTCTACCTCCATTGGTGTCGCCAGTATACGTGATACATACACACATAATACATTGGCTGTCAACCAAGCAGCCAGGTAGACCAACTTAAAAACTGCACAAACCTATGTTGAAAGTTCTGGTTACAGTTCAGGCTGAAAGTTTCAAATAAAGACCTTCAAAGAGCTCTTTTTTGTCTTAATCAACTGTTTTAATGGTACCTTTAGTAGCATGATAATAATAAGTGTATATATTTGTTTTTCTTTCTGGCAAACGCTCTTCAATTTTTTTAGGTAAAATTTCAGCTTTGCTGGTTAACGCCCTTTTTTTTATATTTAAATCAGATTTTTCTCTTTTCTCCTTACATTGAAAAAGAATGCGTGCATGAACGTGAAGAAAGACGATTTGCACACTTAGAGCTTCTCCCAAATTATTCATAACACATCTCAGCAACTGAATACTCCTACTTACACGAGCAAAGCTAAAAGGCATGTTTAAATACATAATCATATAAGATGAGTTGACCGAACGAGTATGTGTGTGTAAAAGAAAAGATATATATATATATATATATATATATATATATATATAGAGAGAGAGAGAGAGAGAGAGAGAGAGAGAGAGAGAGAGAGAGAGAGAGCACAGGAAGATAAAAGTAAAAGATAAGAGAGAGAGAGAGAGAGAGAGAGAGAGAGAGAGAGAGAGAGAGACGGAGAGAGGGAGAATGGAAGGGAAGAAAGAAAAAATGAGTGTATGATTGAATCTATACTTTGGTAGGCTTGTGTCGATCTCCGTCCATTACGCTGTGATTAGTCAATACGTCAAGAAATGACCAATTGCTAGAGAGAGAGAGAGACAGAGACAGAGACAGAAAGATAGACAGACAGACGGACAGACAGAGGGATGTGAGTGCATTTAGAGAAATAAAATTTCATTCAAACAGACAAACGTGAGTAGGAGAAGAAAAGAGGAAGAAAGACTGGTCTGGTTATTCACTAGATAGAAACCACTGCATGGACAACAGAATTAGGTGTGATCAATCCAAAAATTTAAAAGAAAAAAGGTGATCAATAAATAAGATGCTTCTCTTGCCTTCTATTGAATCACTGGAAAGTTCGAAACGAACAAGCAGACACAAACTAGTGACCTATTTATCATGATCATCATGATCATGATCATGATCATCATCATGATCATCATCATCATCATCATCATCATCATTCTTTTAACGTCCTTTATTGGACAGAGACCTATCTCATGATTCACCAGACTGCTCTATCATGGTCATCGTAGAGTCAACACTTTCTGAATTTGTCTGGATTGTCACGCCATCTTACTTTCTGTCAGTCACAATTTTGCACATTATATATAGGGATTCATATTGTTAGTTGTGATGTCCAACGTTTGTTTGACATTCTTGCAACAAGTCCAGCCCATTACCATTTGAGTTTTGAAATGGTTTCTATGATATATCGGTCTTTTCTCTAATATACTGTGCTGTCTTATTATCTCTCCATGCGGGGTCCATGATTCTATTATGTGCGTATTGCATGGTGTCCAGTTTGAGAGTCAATCCCTTGGTTAAGTTCCACGTTTCAGTTCCATGGGTGACTACAGTTTTTAAACATAATAAGGAGAAATCATTGAAAATTACAGCCATTCTGCTCCATTAGTGAAGCCTGTATGCATGGTATATACATAGCCCACCATCAGCTCCTAGACAGTCAGCTAACCAGCGAACCAGTATAGCTAAAAAAAAAACTTGAGAAACTTATTTAAAGTTTGGTTACAGTTTTCCAAAATAAAGAATGAATGAATCGCCCGATCATGCAAGTAACACTCACCTTAATTTCACATGTCTGAAAATTTCTTTCTTCCCGATTTCTACGTATTTCAATTGAAATAAAACGAACAGAAAGACGGAAGAAAGAAGGAAATCAAAAAGAAAGAAAGGATAAAGATCAAGAACATACAAATAATTAAAGGATGAATGAAAGGAAAAAAAGACATTTATCAAGTGCATAAGAGTGAGTAAATAAGTGAGGGGGAAAGAAAATAAGAATGATAGAAGGAAAGAGAGATAGTTTGAAGTAAAGAAAGAATGGGCAAGATTGCAGGTTAATGATACCATTTCATTTTTTGTTGGCATGTAAGATAAACCTCTCTCGAAATCAGAAAATCATCCACTTTGGGAGTTGCACATGTTTTTCGACCATTGGAATACCATCCATTTTCAGGCAAGTTTATACGAACACACTCACAGAGTCTGGTCAATTTAGCATTTTCGTAGCGTGAAAATCCAAGATTAAGTTCTATTCTTTAGCCCATTTTAGAGCTATTTTCATCAATTTTAGCTAATATTTAGCAATTTCCCAGCTATTTTACATGAATCTAACCATTTCTGGCTATTAAAATATATAAAAAGGAAAGAAAAAAGACGCTAACAGCTTCTTTTTGTGCGATTTGACTTTTTTGATGCTATCTCGTGGTAGTTTTAGCGCAAAACGATCTTTTTAGTTGGCAACATTCCACACATGCATGCACACACACACACACACACACACACACACACACAGAAGCACACATACACACATGCATACGTGGGTTGAGATTACTGGAAAGTACACAATCGATTTGATGGTCTTCTTGATGTTTTGATGTGGGAGTGTTCGCTAAATATGGCCAAGGCCGTATGTGATTTGACAGTCTTAGGAGGGCAGTTTCTCTCTTCTACCCCTTATAAGTTCATTTACATTACACGGGGCCGTCATTAAGGCAGGGGCAAAACTAGCATCGCCCCCTGGCAGAAGAAAAATAAAAGAATACAGGGCAACGGGGAGGGAATTAATAACATGTCCAAACGAACGAAGGAAGGAATCAACGAAGATCTTGGCACTCTAAAAATTATCTACAATCTTTCACTGTGTTTTTATCTTCAGTCTTTTTGTTTCTTTTTCCTAAGCTTCGTACTTCGTTTTCTTTCTTTCGTTTCCAAGTTGCACACACAAATCTTTTTCTTTTTTTTTTTATTACGGGATCGCTTCATTTGATTTGTTCTATCGTCTGTTGTAGGAATTTCTTTCCTTTTTCTACTAATTCTTCTATTCTTCCTTTCTTTCTTTTTTTCTTCTCCCTTCCTTTTTTTTCTTTCCTTGCTTCCTTATACATTGACCTAACTCCCCTTTATCATTTCTTTGAGCGTCCTCTTCATCTTTTAATTCATTTTTGGACTGCCATTCTTTCTTTCTTTCTCCTTCTATTCTTTCCATGATCTCATTCATTTTTCTTTCAATTCCTTTCATGTTTCATTTATTGATCAATTCATTAATTCATTTATTCTTTCTCTCTTTCTTTCTTTCTTTCTTTCTTTCTTTCTTTCTTTCTTTCTTTCTTTCTTCCTTTCTTTTACGTAGCCATTTTCCTCATTTCTTTCTGCGTCCTCTTCCCCCTTTTTCTTCTTTTCGGACTCTCGTTTTTTTTTCTCTTTCTTTTGTCCCTTTAATGTTTTCTTTCTTTTTTCCTTTTTTCTCTTTCTTTCTTTCTTTCTCCCTTTTTCCTTCTCACCTTCTCATCTAAGCCTTCTTATTTACATATCCGCTTCTCACACTGCTTCTTTTCACTTTACTCTCATATATATATATATATATATATATATATATATATATATATATATATATATATATATATATATATATATATATATATATAAGAAATAAATAGCCTAAGAGTTGTGGTACGAAAAAACAGAAAATTGGAATGGTGTATTCGCCAAGAATTCTCCAACCAAATTTCAAGAGATTAACTTGCTGCCATTTGCTGGCGCCTTTGGTCTTTCAATCATTGATCAAAAGAAACGAAACGTAAGTATGTATAAACTTTTTGATCTGTGATTGATAAAATCGTGGCATTTTCAGTTTTTCTCGACCCTACAGCTCTATGTTGCGCATTCCCAGAGATGAACCCGAACATTCAAACGCTCACATGGAACTACATGATATACCTATTCGTGAGCATTTACAACAGAGGGCCAATTCACGATCATTTGCAAAAATCAGGCTCCTTTCTTAGTTTTCGAAGTAAACAACTGCGCAAGTAGGCTCACGTGATTGTACATGTTTCTGTTCATGCGTGTCATTAAACTAACTAACTAAATACCCATCGTCAGCATAGTATCTATCTATTTCATCTATCTATCTATCCATCTATCTATCTATCTATCTATCTATCTATCTCTATATATATACATACATATATATATATATATGTATATATACATATATCTATCTATCTATCTCTCTCTCTCTCTCTCTCTATATATATATATATATATATATATATATATATATATATATATGTATATGTGCATGTGTGCGTGTGTGTGTGTGCTGTATGGAAAGTAAAGGTTCAGTTTTGTATTATAATTATATTACTAATCGAGCCCCCTATAAAACGTTTAAAAACACTTCTTTTCTCAAAACCTTTTCAATTCAATTCCAGTATAGGAAAAAGACTCTTTTACTTTTAATCCCTGAAGGGAATCCTCACGCTTTTACTTTGAAGGATTATATGTAAACATAAAATGAGAACGTAAGGATATGTGTGGAAAGTTAGTTCAATTTGCCAATCGAACCCCCTCTAAAATCAATTAAAAATATTTTTCTCAAAACTGTTTATTTCAAAGTTTCCTTTAAGGTCCATTGAGTAGGCATGTCAAATTTGGTTTGATTGTACCCATGTCTACGTACTTTTTTATAGCGTGACAGACAAACCTGCAAACACCTAAACACCTATTACATATATCTAAGATACATTTTACCTATTCATAATCATTCAGAACAGAAGCTCAATTCATGATCATGTATAAAAATCAACGTCCTTTCTTTGTCTCCAGTTTAAACGACTGCACATGTTGGTATGTATGCTTGTACATGTTTCAAGTCATGTATATCATTAAACTGATACTCAAACGTGGACATAGATATACACATACGCACGTAAACAAAGATGTATATATTTAAGCACCTAATCGTAATTTTCACCACATTGTACCTGTCAACAGAGCAAAAAGTGCGGTGCAAAGTGGATTAATTGTTATCAGCGTGTTGTTTTGCAGGCTTGTATTGCAAATATTACCATTGAGTTTTATCCACACTTGCTGTCCAAATATCGCGAATTTTTGCCATACTACGTCAAGTTTGGTGAATATTCCTTGCATCTACTCATACACAAGAGGGGCCATTCAGGCATGAATACATGCATATAATAAAGTGCATTCATACATATTTGCCTTCACACAGATTTGCTACCTGTTGTGAAAAGAAAAGGAAAAAGCAACAAATTCAAACATACATACGCACACATGCACATATGTATGTGTGTGTATGTGTGTTGTTAAGAAATGGACATGTATGATCAGACAGAATTATTATAATTTGCGTTATACTAAGTTGAAACTCTTATTTGAAGTGATTTCCCGTCATTACACCATGATTGGATCATTTAGCCTGGACAACGTGAATAAAATAAACGATTAAATGATACACACACACACACACACACACACACACACACACACACACACACATATATATATATATATATATATATATATATATATACATATATATATATCAGTTATAAATCAGAATGCTGAAACGTATACAATTTCTACTTGGTATTTTTGTGCAAAACAATCTTCCCAGATTCGGCATTGTGCTGAAATTTACTAAGTGTACTGAATCTGTTTCCTCATATATATATATATATATATATATATATATATATATATATATATATATATATATATATATATATATATATATATATGCGTGTGTGTGTGTTTGTGTGTGTTTGTGCATGTGTGAATGTGTGCGTGTTAGTGCACGTATGCATGTGAGCTCCTCATAAACGCACAAGATCACACACACACACACACACACACACACACATAGTAATACGCAATACACGTGTGCACATACTCATTCATAGATCAATCCAAATTCATCCAATCAAAGATATCCATGTCTATACCGATGCATTGTACTTTCTAACAAATAGGCAAACACGCACACACTACCCATTTCCTTACCATGTATTCCATTTTTTTTTTTTTACTTTCGGTCCTTCCATAGTTTTCACGCCGCCCCATCTACTTTCACTTTCGCTTTCAATTTTAACAATTTCTCCTTTCTCCTTCCCCTGCTATTTTACGCCCCTCCTTATCTTCATCTGATTACCTGTCTACGTGATTTCTTTTGCACGCCCCCCTTCTCTCTCTCCCCCTCTTTCTCTCTCTTTATTTTCCCTTTGGTTAGCCTTTCCCCTTTTGTTTTCCCCATCCTGCCCCGTTTCCCTCTCTCTCTCTCCTCATTTCAACTCGGCTAATAAAGATAAAGATTCTCCAACGAGTGCAGCTGTTTCGTTTGATGCACTTATTACAAGCAACATTACACCTTTGCCCGAACTCAGGCCGCTCTCCACCTACGACCCCTCCCTCCCCCCGCTTATACACCAATTGTCTTTTTCTCCCGCTTTCAGATTATCCGGGGCACATCAAAACTCACCACCAAAAATATTTTTCAATAATCCGAGTATTCGGCCTTTATTAGCTTTTATTTTCCGTTCAGTAATGACCCTACTCTTTTTTTTGTTGTTTCTTATTTCTTATTTCTTTTATTTTCTCAACCAATTTTTTTCTTACTCTTTTCTTGTTATCTTCGATATTTCCCTAACTACTTTTTCTTTATTATTATTTTTATTACCCCTGTCCGATTCATGCCCCCGCTTTTAAACCCATCATCATTTGGCACCCACACAGAGATCTGCGAAAAAGAAGAAAAAAAAAGAAAAAGAAAAAAGGTCTCATTACAGATGACTCACAACTCACCCCAGGGCCAGCTGAAATGTTACCTTACAAATACCTAACGCCAATCGTACAACTAAGTTTGGAAACTGCATACAGATACTTACATACATTCATAGACAGGTTATACAAAGTTCCTTTATCATATATTTGTACACTTATTCTCCCCCCCCCCTTTGACAGTTCTGAGCTCCTGTCGGCTTTTCTCTCTTTCTTGATGGATGTTTTTCTCTTTTCCAAGAAATTGTTCTCTAGTGTTTTTGATTCCTCTCTTTATTCTCTTTCATCTTTCTATTTCTTCCCAGGTACCTTTTCTTCTTCTATCTATCTATCTTTATCTATCTTTTCTCAGTCTTTTACTTATATCCTTTCCTCTCAACGCCCCCCTTTATCCACGTATTTTCTTCCGAGAAACCGTCCATCGAAACTGGCACAAAAACTGTCAAAATAGATTTTCCAGTTTTCAAAGTTGTTTCTGGCTACCTGGCGATGTATGTATGTATGTATGTATGTATTTATCTATGTATTTGTGTATGTATGTATGTGTGTATGTGTGTATATATGTATTTATGTATATATGTATGTATGTATGCGCGCATGTATGTAAATGTGTATGTATGTATGTATGTATGTATGTATGTGTGTGTATATATGTATGTATGTATGTATGTGTGTATACATGTATGTATGTATGTATCACGCATACAGACCACCAGCGTGGAGCTAGAGGGCTGAATTAAAAAAAAAACCTTTATCATATGTAGAAAGCGCTGTTCCTTTTTTTCAAAATTCCCCCACCAAATAGATCTTTTAGTTGGGGGTTCAATTTACAATGCAAATTAATTGTTCATTAATCCCTATTTTGTTCTCTTTACGCGTGTTTTTTTTTCAAGATTCGTTCTTTTTAAGTGATCACTATCCGACAAAATGCAAGAGAAGTAACTTAACCATTGACAGCCTATTTTTCTATTTCTTTTACTTGATCATCCCAACATGGCGTGCTGCCAAAGGACGTTGGTTGCCAAATAATTTCTACTGAACGATTAATCGCACCAGTCTTCTTTTATCTATTGCTTCTTCTCTCATCTTTATTCATATATCCACTTTCAGTTTGTGTAATTCTTTTCTGATCCTCCTTCTGAACAATATACGTTGACAAATGTATGTATATATATATATATATATATATATATATATATATATATATATATATATATATATATATATATACTCACACACATTTATATATATATATATATATATATATATATATATGTATAAATGTGTGTGAGTATATATATATATATATATATATATATATATATATATAAAATGCATGATACTAGCATAGCCAGCTAGCTAGCATTTTCAACTTTAAAGTGGAAGTTTTCATTGTCTAAATTGAGTGATATATTAACTGTGTAACGACGGGAGATCATTTCAAATATGTTTCTATGTGATATAACGCAATTCATAATTCATTCTGTCGGACCAAATAGGTCCATTTCTTAGATACACACATTCATCTGAATCTCTTTTACTTCTCTTTGAATGTATGTGTGAGTGTGTATGTATGACATTCTGTTATAAAATGTCATCCGGAACTGATATCAGAGCTGTCAACATAGGTTTCCTCTGTTTTTTTAAGTTAGGTTGTCTGGCTGGCTTACTGACTGGCTATGTATGTATCATGCGTACAGACAGCACTAATGGGGCTAGATGACTGGAAATTTGAACCTTTAGTCCTTATTATGTCTTCTAAAAGAATATTTTGAATAGGTTTTCCTAAAGTGAATAGATTTTTAGTATGTGTGTGTGTGCGTGTGTGTGTGTGGGGGGGGGGTGATGGTCAATTTGCAATGTAAGTTTTTGCGTAATTGATCTTTTAGTTGATGTCCAGCAGTATTCATAGTTTTCATAGTTACTTTTTTGAGAATTCAAACTTTTTAAATGGTTGAGCTATAGTGATGCCGAAGAAAAGGTTTGGACGAAAAGTAACTTATCCATTGATCCCACTTCTTCCAATGTTTTTTATTGATCATCCCCAACATAGTATGCTGCCAAGAGACGTTGGTTACGCGACGTTTTCTAACAAGTGACTAACCAGACCTGTTTCTCTCCTTTCCATTTGTTTCTTTCCGTTTTCATCGTTTCTTTCTTTCTTATTTCATTCCAGTCAACATTTCTTCTTTTATGTCTCACTTCTCTCTCATATCCTTCTTTCCATTGGCCTATTCTCTTTCCTTGTTTCTTTCATAAGTGTCAATATAGGTTTCTCTCAGTTTTTAGGATGGTCTGTCTGGCTTGCTGTATCATGCATTCATCCCGCAACAATGAAGCTAGATGTCTGATTATATCAGATTTACTTCTTATTATGTCTACGAAAATGGTTTTTTTTTGTTTTCTTACCCCCTCCCCGCAAAAAAAGATTTAGTGGGGGTCAATCTACAATGTAAGTTTATGCTAAATTGGATGTTTTCACAAAACGCAAAAGAAGTTGGGCCCCTTATATCAATATTTTGATTGACCATCCTGAATATGTCAAGAATTCAAATGACTTCATAATTTTTTTATTCGGTGACCAACCAATCTTCTTCTTTCTATCATTTTCTTTTATAATTCCAACACAATTTCCTTTCTTTCTTTCATGATTTATCTGTCAAACTTTCCTTTTGATAACCCATACTATTTCTTTCTCTGTTTCTAATTCTATATGTATAATCTCTTCTTTTCTCGCTCTCCCAGGCCCCTCCTTCATAAATACATGAATGTATGCAAGCCCCTCTGTTTGTATTTCTTACTAAACATGCATCGATCTGAGTCTGTTAATATTTCTTTGCATATCTTGATTCGTCAATCTCGCTCTCTGAATATATATATATATATATATATATATATATATATATATATATATATATATATATATATATCTTCATATATATATATATATATATATATATATATATATATATATCTATATATATGAAGATATATATATATGAAGATATATATATATATATATATGAAGATATATATATATATATATATATATATATATATATATATATATCTTCAGAGAGCGGAATTGACGAATCAAGATATGCAAAGAAATATTAACAGACTCAGATCGAGTATTTACAATGTATATATATACATATATATATATATATATATATATATATATATATATATATATATATATATATATATATATATATGTAAACGCATTACTTTTATTTGAAACCCAATTTTCTTCCATACTTTTCGACATTTCTCCCTATAGTTGTTCATTTGCATCTTATATTAGTTCACAACAATTTATTCATCGTATTTGGCTTCTCATTGTTTCATTCCTCTTCCCTTTCCGTACATCACTCTCTCTCTCTCTCTTTCTCTCTCTCTCTGTCTCTTGCTCCAACAACAATACTCTGCATTTTTTCTTCTCACTTATTTCATCTCCAGCGTTAGAAACTGTCAACCAATATTGTCACTAAAACTGTCAACATAGGTTTCTTTTCTTTGCATTGGCTTGGCCGTCTGTCTGGCTATGTATGTATCATGCGTACAGGTGTCACTCCCGGAGCTAGAGCGCAGAAAATCTGAATAATAAATTCCTCATCATTCTTAACATTCTTAAAAATCCCCCAAGCAGGTTTTTTGTGTTGGTTCAATTTGCAATGTAACTTTATGTTAAATTAGCCCTCAGTTTCGTCCGTCAGCATTTGCATTTGATTTTGGAAAATTCTGACTCTTTTAAGTGATCACTACCCCAATAGCGAGAAGAAAAATTATTCATTGATCCCCATTTTTATATAAATTTTCTAATTGATCACCCCCAACATGACATGCTGCCAAAAAAACGTCAGTCATATAGCAGTTTCTAGTGATTATTTCTTTTATTCTCTTTTCCCTTTCCTGTTTTCTTGTCCCCCTTCTCTCTCTCTCTCTCTCTCTCTCTCTCTCTCTCTCTATATATATATATATATATATATATATATATATGTACCCATAAACACCAACACATGTATATACACTGTGTGAAGTTTTTGATTACGTCTCTATTTTTTAAAATCCTGCTCACATTATTTACTCTCTTTCTTATTACACTAACGACTGGCAGTTATTTTCTCGTGGCTCATTTCCTAGTCAAAGATTGCAGACAGAGCCAAAGCATCGGACAATGATTGCCCTGACTGTACACAGACATATGTGAGAATTACGTGCTGGGAAAGATCACAAAATGACCGGCTACTAATACGAGAGAAATAGCCAGTGCCAAACGGTAAACAAGGCCGATATTATACTAACAACCATTTCACCAGTCTCGGCTGACGGCCGTAGTTCTTGTTAAAATTGGTTCCCCCGCTATTAAATAAATGTTTTTTTCTCCAGTTCATCGTGCGCTATTTGGAGATCATGAAGGTTCAACTGGGAATGTGCAAAAGATACAATAATGCTCAACATAGAATGGAGATATCACACGGCACCTCAGTATGCTGGAGGAAGAAACAGAAATTAGAGATATCATACAATTCATTAAATAACTCAAATAAGCAATGAGCTGGTCATGTTGCTAGACTGTCAGATAACTGCTCGACATCACTTTTCGAGACGTGAATCCCGAGATATCTTATGCTAATCTGAGGGCGATGAAGAACAAGATGGCGTGACGAACTAGACGAATTCAGGGAGTATTGGCTCTACAACGCCCATGATGAAGTGGTATGGCGAACCTTGAGGAAAGTCTGCGTCCAACAACGGTTTCTAAAAAGATTATGATGATAATTTGAGGAATGCAGTACTGGCATTGAATTGAATCGTGTTGACTTTTAGGATTACAATTAAAAAATTTTAAAGAATTATTTTGTCGATTGATATTTTATAGACATATGTGTATAAGATCTGCCATTGGTTTGCAATCTAAAATATCAAAAAAGCTTAGAAAATAGAACTGACTTATGTAACAGCTGCTACTGATATAAATGCATTAAGGTGAAATGAAAGCAAAAAACTTAAAGCAGTATTTTATTAAGTTTAATTACAAAGGATATGATTTGATTTTTAGGTTCGTTTCAGGGGTTAAGGTCATTTCTAGAATTATCCAACGAATTTTTCATTATCAGTTGCTAGTGTATATTATAAATGTTTGACCGTTTTTATTGCAAAAAAGCCTAAAACTGATCCCTAAACCTGACTCTAAAATCAACCTTAAACCTGAAAATGAAATATTGAAGAACCGTACCAACAAAAGATGGTGGAGGGTTCTGCCTTTTTTTTATGTGTTCGTTTGTGTGTTTGTTTATGTATTTGTATTTTCCAGCGCTCCTGGCCATACTCTTTTGTCCATAGACTTGTAAATTGGCACCAGAACTCCACCAGATCCTTCCTAAAAAATGCTTTTTTTTTTTTAGATTTTTGAAAAATTTATTTTGTTCTATTTTCGTGGTTGATGGTACTTATCTGATGGATCTATTAATAAATTCTGGGTTCTCCGGAATCTAAATGTTTTTACACGTCTTGTACTCTACTTTAGATTTTTTCCAGCGAAAAATGCCAGTGATTTCATAAATAGAATAGATGGATTTTTAGAAGGTCTTCAAATTCTGACGGCACGGTTGGTGAATTATAGACTGTGACGATGAATATCTTTTATAATTAAATCTAGTGAAATATGGATTCAAATGGTGAACTTTGCTGCTTTGATTTAATCCTTATTAGCAGTGGAAACTGATCAGCGTTATTTGTTACCTCCCTTTGATATTTCAATTTGCAAACCAGTGAAAAAAACCTCCACCTTTCGCCTTTGGCACAACGTTTCAGCCGATCCATTCCACGTCTTTTTTTCTGGTGTATTATCCGTATCTAAAGAGAAAGACTATTTTTTGGTAGAGCTAAGTAAGAACAAAAGCGGTTGCAAGAATCTGTTTTTCTCCTTACCGACATCTCTTTAGTCAGCAGTTCCTGTTCTTTCTTCTTCTTGTTACTATCGGAAGCGAGTCCCTCTCTTCACGTATAGATTGTGCATCAGAAAAAAAGCCGTAGAATAGGTCGGCTGAAACTTCATGGAAACAACATAAATGACAAAATTAATGAGTTCAGTTATCTGGAGAAAATCTTGAATGTGGAAAAGCAGCCTCCCATGATTGTCATGTAAACTAATTTTCCATCCACCATACGAAACCACGGCTTTGAAATATTTCGGTCACTTGTTTTCAGTTAAGTCTATTTAAATGTCTTATATCTAAATTTAGATTCTTCACAAAAATTAGAGACGATTCCTTTGCAACTCATTATTTTATTTTTTTTTTTAGATATCTAGACAGAGATTAGTTGAGAACATTAATGAAGAGAGAGAGAGAGAGAGAGAGAGAGAAAGGAGAAAATGGAAGCAAAAGAATATGATAGCAATATACATAGAAAGAGAGATGGGGAGAGAGAGAGAGAGAGAGAGAGGGGGGAAAGATAGAGAGAGCGATAAAATGAAAATAAAAAATATAAAGGAGAAAAATGAATGTAGAAAGAGGAGAATGAAAGCAAAACGATAGAGAGAAGGATGAAAGAGAGGAATTGAAAAATTAACGGGGGGGGAGAGGGGGAGGGGGGATAGAGAAAAATGAGAGCAAAAGAATATAAAGGCAAGAGTGAAAGCGAGAGAGAGAGAGAGAGTAACAGAATAAATGAGGATATACAGGAGGTGGACAGACACAACTTGAGGTGTCATAAAATTTGTGGTTAAAAAAAGAGAAATAAAAAGGAGGCAAGCAAACAAAAGGGAAAGAAATAGAGACGTTCATCAAGTGCATGAGGGAGATATGGAAAGGTGAGCAACTTCTTCGAATTAAGGATTTTTACGAATTCGGGAGTTACCTTCAAACCCGAACATTTGAAAAAAACAAAAAAACAGAAAAAGCAAAAAAAAAAATAAATAAATAAAAACAAACAAAAAAAAAAACCCAACTCTCCCAAGTAAACAAACAACAAGTCTGGTTAGTCATTCAATAAAAACTGTCAAATGACCGATGACCAATGCAGCATGGGGGTGATCAATGATAAAAAAAAAATAGAAAAAAAGAGTGAATAATGGATTAGTCACACTTTCACCTTCTGTTGGGCAGTAATCACTAAAAAAGTTCCAATAAAAAAAAAAAAAAGAAAGTGAGAATGCTACCGGGCACAAAGTAAGAGACCAAAGCATACACCAACAAAACATCAATTTGGTGCGGGGAGGGTTGGAGAGACGAAAAAAAAATATTTGTAAACATAATCAGTAGTAAAAGTTTTTATGTTCATCTCTCTAGCGGTTTGTATGTGTGATACACACATACATACACAGCCAGCAGGACCAACTTGAAAACTAGTGAAACTTATTTTTACAGTTTGGATGCCAGTTTTGCCTGACAGTCTCTAACAAACAAAAAACAAAATCATCTAAATTGGCAACACTGGTGTGCGTCTCGCGGTTTCGTTTACTCGAATGTCATCAGAAGTGTTTCCGGTCCTTTACTTCCTGCTTGTCACCTGGAGAAGCCAAGATATCGATTCGAAGAAGATCGGATAGGCCAAGAACTGAGAGTTGCTGAAGGCTATTGTATTAAAAGGGTTTAGGCTTTTCTATTGTTCCGATCAACAAGTCGCTTTTTGATCGGTCTCTGTAATAAAAAAAGAGGAAGCATAGAGTTTAGCGAACAAACTCTTTTTTTTTGGCTTTATCCATAGAATAAAAATCGCGATTTTCTCCCAGGAGCTATTGTATTAAAGAGGTGAAAATGGAGATTTGTGCTCTTCTATTCTTCGATCAACAAGTCCTTTTTCGAATGGCACATGTAATAAAAAAAAAAGAAAGAAAGAAGAAAGGTCTGGTCAACGAACAAAATCCTTTTTTCTTTTGCATCCATTGAAAAAATGTTCTTGATTCTCCTCATGTCTCTCTTTCTCCGCTTTTCATATTTACGCACGAGATATAAATACCAGGTAGACGAATCAATAGAACTTGTATTGGACAGACAGAATTCGTTTGTCAAGTTTGTCCAACCAGTTTTGCAGAGAACCCGGCGACGCAGATCACATTGTCTGTGACTGACAACCATAAGTGCCATTTGCACAAGACAGCGACCAAAGGTGCTAACATCAGCAACTGCAAAAATAGAATTCTAATGCTTAAGTTTGTCTTCTTCTGGAGCCAGGGACAATAGAGAAATGTCTGTAAGTTCTTGTAAGTTGTCTGAAAGCAAAGTTTGCTCAATGCTTTAAACTGGCGTGAAGAATCTGTCATCTTTACGCCTGCCAACGAAGTTGGTCAGTGGTTATGTATTTATCTGAAGTTTGTTTTTTGTTAGTCTGTCAGTCCCTAGTAGTCAAAAATTGATAAAAATGGTTCACGATACTTCGGATGATAAAAATTAGGAATGATAATTTTTTTTTTTTACAACAGAAAACAAAACAAACACTTAGTTAAATTGTGACAAAAAAAGAATGGCTAAAAATAAAAATAAAGATGGATATTTGTCAAAATTCAATTAGAATGGTTTGCAATACTTAATCAAATAAAAAGCAAATAAAATAAATTTGAATTACAGTTATCAAAAAGAAAAATGAACATAATTCATTTAAGCCTAACCTCCGTGAAATCAAAAAATATTTATCTAGACTGATATTTTATAAATAGATTTATTTTAATTCCATGTTTTCTCTCCCCTTTATAATTTTTTTGTATTTATGTCATTTGTAACGTCTAATCCTTGCAATAAAGAACTGTTGAATTACCTCCCTCACACGCTTAACTTGACATTTACCTATCAATCTATCAATAAAGATATGCAAATAAGCAAGCTAACAAACTACCCAGCTTATTTGTACGCCTTAGAGAAATGTTTCGAAAACTTCAAAATTCAAGTGCGTACAATGAGATGTCATGAGGAATAGTGTATCAACCATTATATGGTCGACTAATATAGCAAAGGTGTTGGGATGAATTTTGGCGACCGGTAGTTCAAAAGTACTCTCGTAAATCACATAACTTACAGGCTGGCAATCCCAGTATCTATTGACCCCACTTTTCCGTGGATTTGAGAGTTGCATATCCGCTTTTGAGTTCTGCAGTTGGTGCTATTAAAGATAAAAGTCACGTAAAGTATTTTTTCAGCTCATACTTAGTTACGTTTAGCTATTCATTATTTGCTCCTTAAACGTACTACACATGAAATGCCAATCAATACTAGAATATCCAAAGTACAGATATATGTGTGTGTGAAGGTGGGATGTATTTGGACACGTTTTCATTTACTCCCCGTGTAAATTCAAGACCTTACTAAGTCCATAGACGACAATGCCCGGTTAGTAAGAGTAACATAAACAAGGTTGGTTGATTCAGGGTCAAACTATTTTAAAAGATATTTTGACTTTTTCCTTTAGCTGAAAAAGATCTTTAAATTAGGCCTTGGGAGGGGTAAAAAATGAAGACAATTGTAGATATAATTTGAGGCAATTTAGATATTAACTGGAACTAGCGTCTAGAGCTTCACATTCGGTCTTTATTTTTTCCGTTTTCCCTCTCTCTCTCTCGCTCTCTTCTCTATTTTTTTCTCTCTCTTTTCTCTCTCTTTCCCCCATTGTTTATTTCATTCTCTGTCTCAATACATCATTTTGAGCATTTCACTTTTTAGTTTTAAATGGAGGTCTCAAATCGTCGTTGTCATTAGGTGAGGAAAATGAAGTCAACTCAGTGAAAGTAACATAAACAAACAAAACCCTTGACGCTTGGGGGTCAAAGAAGATAGTCGAGAAATGAAGTGATGGAAAAGAAACTGTAGAGGAGTCGTTGGAATTGAGAATCTATGAGGGGAAATCATGGCGGACTAATAAGTAGAATTTGTCGAGGAGCTCATTGGAATGTTAAAAGCAGTGTCAAGGGAAGTAGCGAAACTCTAAAATATGGTTTTTAAAGACCCTACCCCTATATAAGGTAGGGTGATTGAAAAAACGGGGTAAAGAAGAAGAAGAAAAAATAAACAGGTCTGGTTTGTCTCACAA
>OY735228.1:40878761-40893761 GCA_963457665.1 Thysanoteuthis rhombus | reverse complement strand
ATTGGTGAAAAAACTCCCAAAGCACAAATAATAGCAATGATATTTGTATTAAACTCAACAACATGAGGAAAAAAACGAACTGTTTGTTTTGCACCATGGCTTCGGCACCGATTGTCATGAGCAATACCTCCTATATTTTCATGTGGTGTTTACAAAAATACTATGTTTAGCAATTGTTCACCTGTCACAAAAATACGGGAGCACTTTTGAATTAGACATAGAGAATCAAAATTTTTCAATAAAAATCCTGTACGCCTGGAGATTGACCCTCAAACTGAAGACTATGTAGCTTTCACAGGAGGGAATCATATTCAACATTGCATGGAGAGATCACAAGACAGCACAATATATTAGAAGGAAAACCGGAGTCTGAGATATCATAGAATCCATTAAAAAAACTCTAATGGTAGTGAGCAAGTCATGTTCCAAAAGTGAGGGACAACCGCTCGACATCGAAGGCCACAGGGATCTCATGGGAAATTGCAGCTGGTTGAATATACGTACGGATTAGACAAGTTCACTAGGTACTGTCACTGCAACGTCCACAATAGAAAGGTCTGATGAATCTTGAGGAAGGTCAACGTCCGACATCGGATACTTGAAGGATGATCATGATTCAATATTTTTTTCCGATACAAACTAAGCTATCTTCAGAGATCGAAGGATTTCGTTTGCACATTCATTTTCTTTGTGCGCTGGTTTCCGAAACGCACGAGCGTGCACACGCGAGAAGCTTAGGGGGAACTGAGATCATGAGACAATAATCTATATTAAAAACATGATTGTCTGAATAGATTACTGGAAGTTTTGGTTTGCTCTATCCATAAACAAGATCTCTTTTCAGTTATCCATAATCTTTGCATTGTATTGCTGCATTCCTCAAGACTTTCGTGCAATGGTTGTACAATTCAAAGCGGGTGGATTCTCAAAATCAATAACATAAAAGCCATTGAAGAGCTCCATGACAAGCCAACAGTTGGTATTGATAAATATGGTAAATCAGTACAATAAATAGAGGGATTGGAGCAATAAACTTACTTGGAAAAAAGAGGAGAGAGAGAGAGAGAGAGAGAGAGAGAGAGAGAGAGAGAGAGAGAGAGAGAGAGAGAGAGAGAGAGAGAGATAGAGAGAGGGGGGGGAGAGTGAGGAAGAGAGAGAATGATATTGAGTGGGAGAGTGAATGTGAATGAGAATTAAAGAGAGAGTGAGGACTATAGAATGAGAAAGAGTGTGTAAGAGAGGATAGAAATGAAGATGAGTATGTGTTTAGTGAATTAGAAAAAGGTAATGAGTGTATGAGATAGAGAGAGAGAGGAGGGCCGACGGAAAAGAGTGAGGGAGGCAGAGAATGAGATTGAGAGGGAGTGTGAATGCGAATGAGATTTAAAGAGAGAGCAAGAGTGATACAAGGAGAAATAGTGTGAGAGGGAGAATAGAAGTGATGATGAGAACATTTATTGCAAAAGAGAAAAAGGTAGTGAGCGAATGAGAGAGAGAGGGGGGGGAGAGAGCCGGAAAATATGTGAGAGAATGGTAGAATGACAAAGTGATGGAGACAATGACAATGTGAATGAATTGATGAGAATGAGAGAATTGGAATGATAGAATAAGCAAAAAAATTATAGAATAAGAATGAGAAAATCAAAGAAAGAGAAGAAGGAAGAGCGAGAAAGAGAGGGTATTTCAAAGCTGAGGAAAAATGTGAGTTTGAATGAGAAGATTGGAATGAGAATAAGAGAATGAAAATGTGCATTAAAGAATGGAAATTCAGAAATTATTTATATGTATGTATGTGTATGTGTGTGTGTGTGTGTGTGTGTGTATATATATATATATATATATACAGAGAGACAGACACACAGAGACAGAGAGGCAAAGAGGGAGGGGAGAGAGGCAATGCATGACTTGAAATATAAAGCAAACAGCATCAATGAGCGTTTGTACTGGTGAATCGGAACGAGAGAATAAGAGAATGGGAATGCGAATGAGAGAATGAGGAATCTAGAACGGAATGAGAGCTAGAATAGAAGGATGTAGATGAATGAAACAATGACAATCAGAGAACGAGAGAGAATGAGTGAGAAAGAGATAGGGACAGGTGATAATAGATATGGATAAAAGGAGAGAGAGAGAGGGGGAGGGGAGGGAGAAGGGGGGTAATACAGGACGTGAAGTACAAAGCAGGTGACATCAATGATGACGTTAGATGGAATAGAGGAAGTTTTGCTATAGATATGAGAAAAAAAAAGTGTTGAACAGAGCAGTCATGTGACAACATATGAAAGACACATCGGGGAAGAAAAATTCCTTCTTCCCATTAGAAACCCTCAACGAAGTTGTAACCAAAACTGGCAACATAGGTTTCCATATTAGTCTGCCTATATTCCTGGCTGTGTGTGTATTTTGAAGAAATTCAGAAAACATACGACACGTCAGAATAGAATTTCAATAATTTAAAAACAAAACATCCAGTATTGTCATTGGTCTGCCGTATGTATGTATGTATGTATGTATGTATGTATGTATGTATCATGCATACAGGCCACACCAATAGAGTTAAAGGGCTGAAAATTTAAACATTTACCTTTTATTATGCGAAGAGAAAAATTCTCTTTGATTTTTGAATTCTTGTCTTTAATATTTTTTTTAACTTGGTACTTCGTTTGCCATGTAAGTTGATGCTAAATCGGTCGCTAGTTTGTACTCGGAGATTTTTGTAGTTGAAAATTCTGACTTTTTCCAATGATCAACGGAAGGTGAGAGAAGTTATTTATTGATTACCTACTTAATCCAATTTTTTTAATTGATCGTCACCAACACGGCACACAGACAAAAGACGTTGATCTCAAGACGTTCTCTATTGAGTGACCAACCAGACCCCTTTTTATTCCATCTTAAATCTTTTCTCTTTATATTCGATTCATTTTTTCTCTTCCTTTTAAATTTTTCTGGGTATTTTTTTTTTTTTTTTTGCCTATATCAATTTTTTTTTTTTTGATGATGTTGAAATTGCGATGGTGTCGATCTGCGATTCAAAGAAAGTCGTGAATCCAGAGTCGTCAGTGTGATGAATGCAGAGTTAAAGACAAACAAATCGGTAACCTCACGAACTGGTCCGTCGGCGTATAATCACGGCGGAAGAAAAGCATGTTCTGCAATGCATAGAACAGACGATTTCTAAGCGGCGAATAGGAGGACCTTGTTTGTTCGCAGGAGGTGTTCAAGTCTCTCATTATACTCGTATATCTATGCATGAAGCAGCTGCGTTAATAGATTCTCTGTGTATAACGGGAACATATCAATATAGATGGTGTATACGCGCTCATAGGCATAAAACTTGACACGTCTATGCAATATACAATAACACATACACACTTGCGCATCGTTACCGGCAGCTGTTTCGCTCAATGGTAAGAGCAACGCTACGTTGAAGCTGCTACCTTATGGGTCGCTGGTTTGATTCCTGCAGCAGTGCCATTTTCTCTAATTGTTTATTCCATTCACGCTGTCTAGGTCACATGATATACTCATCGTGTGAGATGGGAGATCGTTTCAAATAGAGTTTCAATGTAATATAACACATTTATAATTATTCCTGTCGCGTTACATACCCATTTCTTGATAATATATATGGATATAATTCGACAAATTGGAAAAGTATTTTCATATTTTTTTTAATCATATATGAATACATTCCAAAAACTGTTGTGTGGTAAACAACTGATGATCAAGAAAAAAAATCATATGCAGTACCATAATAAGTATATATATATATATATATATATACTCTCATTTTCCCAATTTGTCAAATCATGTGACTTATACATTGTCGGAAATACCATTCAACTTAGAAAGAAATGTACGTGTATATATGCTTGCATTCCTAACAGGTAAGTATCCGCCATACATTAGTATAAGTTTAAGTAAGAATATGTGTGCACTGAGAAACGTGCATGCAAACATACATACACATACACACACGTACACACACACACACACACACACACACACACACACATATATATATATATATATATATATATATATATATATATATATATATGTGTGTGTGAGTGTGTGTGTGTTCATTTATGCGCCAATATGTGCGTGAGTTAAGGAAATATACATTTGTTTGAATCTGCCTTTGTATAAACGCGTGTATATACGCATGCAAATGTATATAGACACACACAAACATGTTTTTGCACACACACACACACACACACACACATATATATTAGTATATATATATATATATATATATATATATATATATATATATATATATAGTGGGAAATGGATGTATGATCCGACAAAATGATTATAAATTGCATTATATCATATTAAATTTCTCATTTGAAATGATCTCCCATCATTAGACAATAAATGTATCACTTGGCCTCAACAGCGTAATTAGAATCAACAAATAAAGAAAATTGGGGCTGCTGCAGGAATCGAGCCTGAACCGATAGGGTAGCTGCTTTAACGTAGCATACTTCTCTGGGCTAAGCAGCTGCTGTAAAATATATACCACGCTGAAACTGCTGCCCCATCGGTCGCAGGTTCGATACTTGCAGTGGCCCAATTTTCTTTAATTATTTATTCTATTAGATTATTTAGGCCAAGTGATAAATGAACTCTATAATGACAGGGGATCATCCCAAATTAGAGTTTCTATATGATATTACACAATTCATAATCATATATATATATATGTATTGTTACTGATCAGTTGTACTCCTTTACCATCGATGGACAACCGTTTTGCCCCGTTTTCATTCCGTCTTTATTAATAAGGCGTTGTTGTTTTTTTTTCTTGTTATGGGGTATTCTTTTTTTTTTTAAATTGTCGTCTTAGCTTTTTCCCCAAGGGATATTGGTACAACACAATCCTTCTGCTCCAGTTTTTGTCATTCCTATTTGGCTTTATGCTACATTAAACCAAGCTTAGAAAAATTTATAGATTCATTCACGGGTCATCTTGTAGAATTTCAAAATAAGGAACATGGCCCTTCTCATTTGAAAGATGGACACAGCACAAATTTCTCATCACGAATTTCCCGGTTGGGAAATTTTCCTACATTGCGTTGGGCGTGGCGAATGCCTTTGAGTGTTTCCTTTGTGAATTTCAGGACAGGCAAGTTTACTATCCCCACTGGGAAGATTAGAGCAAACCATTGTTCCTACTTTGATTACTTCCATAATTAGTACAAAAGAGAAGGGTGTACAACCGGTGCATTCTCCCTAGAGTCACCTACTGAGCTGAGATATGGGACCTGACCAAAAGATTGACCCTTAAACTGGGATCGATGCATCGGGAGAATCATGCTCAACATCATATTGAGAAATAACAATATGCATTATCCTAGAGAAAAGACATGAGTAAGAGATATCATAAAATCTTTTGGGAATCTCAAGCGGCAACAGATTTGTCGTATGGCAATTATGTCAGACAAGCACTGGACATCAAGACTCACAACGTTGATCCCAAGAGATCATGTGCGAAATTGCCGTCGGTAAAAAGACAATTTCAGAAAATATTGACTTTGCAACTCCCATGTTAGAGAGGTTTGGTGAATGTTGGGGAAGGTCAGAGTCAAATGACGGACGTTAAAAGGCTGATACTGATTAAGCTAAGCTCTGTCAATATTGATAAGTATAGTCTCGGGCCTTAGCGAAACAAAAGTCATGTACAACAAACACGTCGGGAATATACACGCAACGATCAAAGAAGAAAACACAAAACTGGAGAAAGTAGACCATTACATCTACCAAGGACAAAAGAAGAAGAAATCAAGCGAAGAATTACTCTACGATGGCAAACCTTCGGTAGAGCAACTTTCAAGAACAATAAAATCCCATTAGTCCTAAAACGAAAAGAATACAACCAATATGTTCTCCCAGGAGTCACCTATGGAGCTGAAACATGGAACATAACCAAGGGACTGGCCCCTCAAACTAAGAAGCATGCAATGTGTACATAAAAAATCATATAGAGAGATCAGAAGACGGACCAATTTAATCGGAAAAAATAGGTGTGTGGATCAACAGGGATTTCATTTTAAAATCAAATGCCAACAATCGATGGACATCAAGATTCACAACATGGATCCCATGGAATCACATGCAAAACTGAGGTCGGCAGAATACAAGATAGCAAGACGGACTAAACAAGTATTGGCTCCACAACGCCCATGATAGAGAGTTTGGGCGAATCGTGAAGAATATCTATGTCCAACGATGGCTGGTAAAAGACTGGATACGATAGACTCATAATAGTAAATCAATCAAATCATCAAATGGCACTCAGAACGAAGAAAGTTTCAGCAAGTTATAAAAACTGATATATATATATATATATATATATATATATATATATATATATATACATAAATACCAAGGCAAGTATATATATATAGGATCTGGCTATGCATATATATATATATATATATATATATATATATATATATATATATATATATATATATATATCATGTATATAGGCCACATCAATTGAGCAAGAGGGCTGAAAGTTCAAATATCAACTTCCTAACGATGTCAACAAAAGACTTAAAAACAAACATCTGGTCCCTGAAAGTTTTATTGGTGGTTTAAATTTACAATATAAGTCCCGTATTCATTGCTCGGTTACCTTCACTCTTTTTTTAAATCAGAATTTTTAGTGATCATTGCCTGAACAAGAGATAAGAGAAATTACTTATCTATTAGTTGGCTCTGTATGTATTAAACGTACAGATAGGACCAATGAAGCTAGAAGACTGAAAATTTAGACATTTACTCATTATTATGTCTAATTTTTTCCATTAAATGCCCTGTGATAAGTTTTAGTGGGTTTTTTAAAAATACCATGAAGGTTCATGCTAAATTGATCACTTAGTTTATGTCAGCTTGATTCCCCACCCTCGAAAAAAAAAAAAGATCAGGCTTTATTAGTGATTACTGCCCAACAAAAGACGAGGGAAGTAAATTATTCATTGATCAGCCTTTTCTCGAATATTTTTGCATTAAACCCCCTAACGTTGTTCATATGTCGGCTTCTATTAAGTGATTTACCAAAAACTATAACTGATATAGAATAAATGTCGAAAATATATTTCTAAATGGTAAGGCACAACCTTATATATACGTGGGAGAGCGTGCATGTATGCGTGTGTTCTTGTGTGTATACTCATGTGCCTACAGGTGAGTGCGTCAGTGTTTATGCGAATGTGGCAATAGAGTAATGTGAATACCAATTATTGATACACGCGCACACTCATGGTCGCACAAAATACTTTCAGATCGTACTCACGAATTTTCGCTTGTTTTTTTTGCAAGAAAAGACGCTCGAAAAACAGACAAACGTAAAAAAACAAAACAAAAAAACGCCTGTCCCTTTTGAATACGTCAGCCTCAAAAGATGGCGACTCTTAAAGTCTATAGCAGTTTATTTTCGCTCTCTTTGTTTCATTATACAACCGAACACATATTTGTTTGTTTGCTTGCGTCTTTGATTCATTCTCTTTCCTCCTCAGCCGACTTCTTGCATTCATCAATTTCGTTTATCTCTCTTCTGAGTTTTGCCGCCACGAAGTCACGTGACACGTACCCGATGTGCCACGACCCATGCGCGCCTGACAGTCCCACTTCCGCTTTGCAAGAATATCGATCGCCGGTACAATGGATTTTGACCTCGGGTAGCAAACGCGAAATGTCTATTCAACAAAAGGGTAATAAATAACAGATTCAAAATCCGTCAGCCACTAGACAATACACTGGGCTTTATCGAGTACTGAACTCATCCTTTCTGTATACTTTCAGTCGTTGTATTTTGTACGTGTAAAGTTTCTCTCTTTTTCTTATCTTTTTTTTTCTTCATTTGAATCCTTTACTTCCTTTTTATATTTAATTCTAGATTATTTTTTCTTCTCTTTTGCGAGATATTGTTTTATTTTTATGATTTTTCTTTTCACTTCCGAGTCGTCTTTATTCGATGATACTATTAGCTTTTTTTTCCTGACGATTTTTGTGAATATGTTAAATAGGCGAGTTCACCCCTACCTTTTCCAGTCACGCCGTCCTCGGGCTGAGAGAGAATAGCAGTAACATGACAGACGATGTCAATTTGATAGAAGAAAAAATAATAGAAAAAACGTGATCACGCTAAAACCTGAATGTTTGGTGAATACTGCATTCACCAAAACAGGTAACACGTTTCGGCTTTTTGGGCTTTTTTTGCAACGCTCGTTTGAAAATATTGATAAATGCCAGTTCAACAGAACTCAATTGTGTATTGCATCGAAGACTACAACAGCGGACTAGATCGGCAGTTATATATACAGAAGTATTTACATATGGGGAAAAAAAGAAAGACACACCATGGATTTTCTTTACTGTTTTTCTTTTTTTTTTCTACTCCTCACCAATAGAATGACGGTTTCGTTTGCCTTTTAGTATTTCTTCAGAAAGAATCTAGGTGCGTGCTTCTCTGTTTTCGAATGCATCCCTCTATGTTTGGTTCGGCTCCCGAGGGCAAGAATGATGTCTTGTAGCAGTCAAACTTATTTGAAGGCTTCGAACACACAGGTTCCTCACTTGAGGTAAAGGTCTTTATGTGGTTTCAATGGTGAAACTTTCACAACAGGTAAAAGCATTGTCTGTTCGCATTACACCCAGTTTTTATAACAAGCAACCTCATTATTATAGAACAAAAGTGATTCTTCGATAAATGATTGGTATCACAGCATGTGCACGATACATCTATGGCTATATATAAGATATATATATATATATATATATATATATATATATATATATATATATATATATATATACATATATATATACACAAACACATATATATATATATAGCAAGTAAATCTTTTGCACGTACGTGTGCTTGTATCTCTCTTTTTGACTGAAAACTATATTTTTTCTATTTTTCAAACATTTTTTTCGTGTTTCTCGTGTTATTTTTTGTAATGCTGTTCGTATGATTGTCATATTTATTTTCTAAGCTGTTCACCGTTTAAGCATCTATTATTTCTGAATTTTAAATCCATTAATTTGTCAGAATTGTTGATAACTCACACACACACACACACATACACCCCCCCCATATATATATATATATATATATATATATATATATATATATATATATATATATATATATATATGTATATATATATATATATATATGTATATATATACTGAAAATCTGGGAGAGAAATTACCCAACACTGATTATATATATATATATATATATATATATATATATATATATATATATGATTAATCAATTAATCAATATTTCACATTTAAGAACAATTCGATCAAATGAATGTTTCAATTTGATAATTTTCATAAATCAAAATAAATAGTGCTTAATTCATTGATCATATAATATAGAGCAACACTGACAATTGGTTGAGCCAAGAATTACGTGTTGGGCAATTTCTCAGTATATATATATATATATATATATATATATATATATATATATATATATATATATATATATATATATATATATGTGTGTGTGTGTGTGTCTGGGTGTCTGTGTGTGTGTCTGTGTGTGTGTCTGTGTGTGTATTTATATACATCTATATGATTGGTTACCATATGTGTGTGTGTGTATCATAATCTGCGATCAAAAGTCAACTGCTGGACGAAGGCATTTCCAATCTCCTTTCATGTTGGGTACTCAAAACTATGCCAAGTCTTACCGATAAACCTTTCTATCTAATCACTCCATCTTATGCCAAGTCTTTTCTTACTGTGTTCACTGTCCAAGAGCACTTATTGCTTAGTCTCTTGTTCCATCTGAATCATCTCCTCTTGCTAAGTGTCTGGTCCCAGTCCATTTTTGTTGCCCATGTACTTGCACCCTCACTTCCATCGTCTTGCTGACCCATGCTGACCTTTTTTTTCATCTGTAGCATTCTTCTTTCCCTTGCTCTCTGTGCGATTCTGAATAGGTTCACGGATTCATTTTGTTAGCTTTCATATCTTGCATTCACACGGCGTAGCTGTTATTATGCATCTATTGTATATTCCACAATTTAGGTGTCTTTCAAAATGAATAGGTAATGTGATTACGCTGGAATAAATTATGAGATAGAGTGATGAATTAAATTTTTCAGCAATTTAATATTATTACCACTAAGAAGGAGTTGTCAAATGTCTAACCCACCATAAAAAATATTAAGATTTGCTGCAACGACTGACAATTTTTGCTGGCCAATTGTGCTTTTTTTTTTACTCTCAAATAGTATCACATACATGTGACCTTTTACCAAAAACTAAGCTACCTTTAGTGAATAACTATAATTCGGACTTTTCTTCGACTAAAAGCATCCAATTCTTATGTCTAGAGTGTCTATTAAGTCCATTCAATCTTTTTTTTTTTTTTTTTTTTTTTTTTTTTTACTATGGATTGAGGTAGACAAACTTATTGAATAAGTTCTTTTGTGGTTTATTTTTTTATATGTCCAGACATCTCAATAAGACATCTTTCAGTCAGTCAATCAGTCAGTCCGTCGCATGGTCATTGATAATGTTACACAGACACGTAAAATGAAGCACAACTTACTCATTGAGTAACCTCACTAGAGAGTGCTAGTCCACACATGTACATAAAGGTTTCCCTAATTACACCAAAGCTACACATCTGATTCAGATGATCAAAAGTGGTCAGATATTTTCTGGACAGACATCGTATGATTAGATATTTGATTTGTCTCCAAGTGGTGAACTATGTAACGTTTAAATGATTTTATAACTTACAGTTTATACATTTTTATTGCCTAATTACGAGTAATCAACTTATTTTGTCATCAGCTTTGAATAGTTGCAGTAAAGAACATGAAGAAAAAGGGGTAAGAGATGTGATGCCATTAAAAGCTGTGACGTCATCAAGAGAACATCCTGATCATTTTTTCAGATGCTAGGATGTTATAACTGAATATACGAGGTCTGCATTTTTGTATTGAAATAGAAAGCCGGAAATGGCTGAAACCCACCCCACAAAAATGATCGTTTACGACTTTAACTGAGAATATTTCCATATCGCAGTATTTTACAAGTATGAGAATCAATTGATTCAAAGAAAAACTACTTGCTCTCTTTCCTCCTACTTCCACCACGTATGGTGGACGTATAGCTGAATTTATGGTTCTTGTTATTTATATTTTTGAATCGTTGAGTGACTTTTTGACTACCCCACACCACTCATATATATATATATATATATATATATATATATATATATATATATATATATATATATGTGTGTGTGTGTGTGTGTGTGTGTGTGTGTGCGAGAGGCCATCCTAATCTGTAATAATGGACTTGACTCAAAAGACCCACTAGACATAAAATTCGGATGCCTTTGGCGGAAGAAACGTGCGTATTATAGACTGGCAAAAAAGCGTCAATCAATCTGAACGTTCTTTATGGCGGGCAACAACTTAATCTGGCTGGTGAAAACATTGGATACCTTCAAGATTTGATGAAGTGAACATCTCAGTCCAACGTCATGAGATCACGAATTCATTTTGAAGGACATAATTAAGTAATAGGAAATGATTAGCCCAAGTTTGTATAAATGAAATGTTGATACAACTCATTTTTAAACAAGTCGAATGATCTCATTCAAAACTGATGACAAAGTAAGCAAATTACTCTTTATAAGGCAAAAAGAAGGTAATAAACTGTAGGTTATAAAATCATTTAAACATTACAAAGTTCACCAATGAGAGATAAATCAAATATTTAATCATACGATGTCTGTCCAGAAAATATCAAACCATTTTTTATTTTCTCCTGCTTCTGTTGTGTAGCCTTGCATATGTGTGAATCGGCACTCTCTTATGGGGTTACTCAGTGAGTAAGTTGTGCATCATTGTACACACCGGTGTCACATTCATAATGACCATGCTAGTCATTCTTCAAGACCTATGCAGATATTTATTTGTAAGACATCGTATCTATCAAGTCTGTATAGACCAGATTGAGGTTCCTGTTACCTCTGACTTCTTCTAAGGTAGAAAATAAAATAGGTATTGCTGGTTATACAATAGAAGTTAGCACGCAAACAACATCTTTTGGCTGGCATACCGTGTTGCAAGTAATTAACTTGAAAAAAAAATGTAAAAGATGGGAGTGATCAATGAATTAGTTACTTTTTTGCCTTTTATTGAGCGTTGATCGCTAAAAGTCTTTATTTTCAAATAATTAGCAGACTCAAAACTAAGTGATTGAGTTAGCACGAAGTGATTGCAAATTGAACCTTCCATTAAAAAAATATGAGGGGTGAAATTTGAATGAAAAGTTTCTTGTAGACATGATAAAGATAAATGTTTAAATTTTCAGCACTTTGACTATACATACATACATAGCCAGCCAGCCAGCCGACCGGTCGGACTCACTAAATACATATATATATATACATACACGTAACCAGTTACCCAGCCAGACCATCTAGTGAAATAAAGAAACCTACGTTGACAGCTTTGGAGACAATTTTGGTCGATGGTTTCTAGCATAAGCTTCTTCGAGCCCATAGTACCAAGGTGCTACCAAGAAGTTCAGCAAGTTGAAAGGCGCGTGCAAATAGCAGGGAGTGAGGACTTTTGTCACTACCCGCTCCATTAGCAATACCATAACATCAACTTCTCCACCATTTCCGAAGCGATGCTCTCAAGGAGAGGATGGAAATGAAAGCTTGAGGTGAATAATTATTTTCATGGACAAATTCCTCGAAATTCTGGGTAGCCCTTTGTAGAATGAATAATCGTTGACGTTATCCTATTTCTTCTCCTTTACTTCGGCTTATCTTTTCTTTTCAATTGAAAAACTCTTTCTTTCTCTGCACAAAATTTCCACAGCCGTTTTCTTCATGGTATTTCGAAACTGATTAAATTAGTCAATGATCTCCGTGCTTCGAAGAGTCCAAAAACTGCTCCTGGCGTGCAACACTCTATAATGCTTTCCATAATAGCTATCAGCCGAAGGCAAATGAGATGTTTGAAAATAGTTTTTGGAGGCTGGCAAGAAAATGAAAACGCAGGTGTTGACAAGAATCTCATGTTTAGTCATACAGAGATACTCCAGCAAATTGGAACTGCTTCTGTGAAGATAGGAATCCAATAACACAGGCGTTTTGTTGATGAGAAAACACCTCGATCTGCTAAGCTTATCTGATGACCAGCGATGTTAATGGCCGGAGTTTAGAACAGCTTCCGATTCGAAAGTGCATGAGTGTGAGTGTTTTGTCTTCTTGCTGCTAATTGCCTGGTTAGTTGCCTGCGTTCAGGGGAGTTGCCAGACGTCCTTTGCGACACAAAACCAAATTTGTTTAGTCTTCAGTACCAAAATAATCTTATAATCTCATCATCCGTAATGAAGGGATTGTTATCTTTCGTTATTTTCCCCTAAGAACCAAATTTTATCCAGGAACCAGATAATTTTGTTCAGCACCATGTTTACCCGATTTTGGTCTTGAAAAATAACAAATGATAACTCTGTAAACGTTTACACAGATGAGTCAAAACCAAACAGAATGCTTTAATATTAGGGAACCTAGTGAAGACCAAACTTCCAACCAATGGCTTGCGAATCAAACTCACTAAGTATTGTTTCGAGGCAGAGGTCATGGCAAAATATCTCTTTGACTGAGTCTATTTTGGCTTCAGTTTTACAAATCTTGCCCATGATCGAGCCGACTCTCAAATGCTTGTAGGATTAGCATGCTAATACCTTTAAATCCACACATGTTTCTAAATATATACATTTACTCTTAGTTTTTAATCTGGCCATATACAAGATATCTGTTAATTAGGTGTCGCACAAAACTACAGAATTCAAATACTCACTGAATGTCGAACTAAATACATTAACAATGGTCGGAGAGATTTAGTAACCCTCAAGGTTTTGATGCAGATATTTCTGGAGCTGAGTTTACGCTTGGACAGTGAAACAATACAATGATAATCCGTGGGGATCAAAATCACTAAAATTGCAATGGTCTGCGAGATCAGCAAGCTGACTAATCCATTACAACCGATGCAGAACGTATTCATCTAGCAGGGAATAGCCTGACATTGACAAGAAAGACTTGTACCTTTTATTAGTAATGATCTGCAAGACGAGCTCTCAAACCATTGCACCTGAAAAAAGAATAGAAAAAGAAGTCGCTTATTGTAATCATGTTATAGAGAGGTCTGGCAAAACTTGGGGAAGGTCCATTTTCAAAGACTGACGATAAAAGAATGATGACGATGAGGAGGAAGATGATGAAAAAAATGATAATTCAAGCAAAACTTTGCTACCTCTGTATATGGGAATTTTTTTTGGTCTACATCGGAGTACTTATTTATGATAGTTTGAAGTTCAAGAAAGTTGAATTAACTTTTACAGTATATATATTATATATATTGCACATAAATTTACATTGCAAACTGAACCCCCACTAAAAACCCATTTAGGTGGTATTTCCGCCCACCAGCTTTTTAATTCGATTGTAGCGGCCCATATTCGCGATACATAGAAAGCCAGACTGACTTAAAGATTGAATGAACCTGTATTGACTGTTTCAAGGGTAGTTTTAGCTGAAAAGCGATGGAAAGTGAAGAAGGTAAGGAAACTAAGACAGAAAGGAAGGAAGAAAGAGAGAGAGAGAGAAAGAAAAAAAGAAAGAAAGAATGATACAAATAGAGAAACAAAACATAAAAGAGAACTATAACAAAATGAAAAGAAGGGGGAACTAAAATGCAATCAAAATTGAGAAAAAGAAAAGAAAACTACGAAAGACAAGACTGTCTGCTTCAGGGTCAAACTCTAGTCTTTCAGTCATAAAGCCGAATTTTCACAAAGACGAAAGAGTGTTTTCCCTGTTCAATGAGAGTAGTGTGCGTGTGTGCGGGTATGTGTGCAAAATTTCAAGTTTCTACTACAGACAAATTGGGCAGAAAAGAGAAGAGAAGAAAGACCAAGTAA
>OY735228.1:40821261-40873761 GCA_963457665.1 Thysanoteuthis rhombus | reverse complement strand
AGACAGACTGATAGAGAGAGAGAGAGAGAGAGAGAGAGAGAAACAGACAGACAGACAGACAGACAGACAGAGAGAGACAGAGAAAGAGAAGACTGTCGATAACTGCACTAACAAAAGAACACGGTAGCTCACTTTGGTAACTTGATTAGTAAGAAAGGGGACTTGAAGCGCCTTACAGCGACGGTTTCCCCTTCTCCGATATCAAATATTTCACACAACAAGATCGAGTTTACAAGTCTGCATCCGAAAAAGGACTGTTTTCACGCTATAAGCACCTGCTCTACACGCATGCTTACCTTTTTGAGCACACAATATATGCATATACGCACGAATATTCAATATATCGGTGAATATACAGACGTTTTCGCGTGTTCACTGTGCAAATGATTTCATGAAGGTGTTAGATGAACTGATGGCAATGCAAGATTACGGGTGTCCGTTCTCGGAAAACGACCAATCAACGACAAGGAAATTATTCTGGTGTCCCATGTAGCCCAGAGTCCACAAGGAGCTGACACATGTCTGGATGTCACTCGCATCTTTCCAGTATATTAACCCGTCCTTATCTCTCTCTCTCTTTCTTTCTGTCTCTGGCTCAACGAATTCGCGTGGTTAGCGGATGTTTCATTGTACATGAAAGCCCCGGTCCTAATTAGATACTGGTTTTCCAAAAAGGGAAAGGTGCAAGAAAACATCGAAGACCAAGTAGCCTTGGATCGACTTGAATATTAGGTAGACTCCTACTTGTGCAACACTGGATTCAATGATACGAGGTGTAGGAGAAAAAAAAAGGAACAATACCTCATTAATCAAACTATTATTCGTTGAAAAAGCAAGATACTATTTACTCAGACCTTCGGAATATCACTGTGTAGTCAATGCACTTTTGGATAATTTTCCTCCACCTTTCAAAATCTCACTTCTTGATGGCCTCCAATAAAGTGTTCAGGTGTTGAATAACTCTAAAATGTAATCCATTGGTGTGAGGCTGCTGAGTCACGTAATCAGTAGATTCGTTCTCATTTCTTTTTTCTTGCCACACATGGTACATTTTGAGCGACTTATGCTCTTTCGAACCTTGCTCAGTACTCAGTGTTATTTAATACATGCTTATCGGTCAATGTCCATCTTCCAAGAGGAAATTCAGGATATGCAAAACGGTCGATGACAAAGGAAAGGAAATTGGCTAACAGAATTGACGATCTACTTGTCCATAGAATAAGTTGATTTGATTCTCATTCGCTCAACAAATCAAGTTACGAAGAGAACATGTCGTTCTCTTGGAACAATGGACAACAAGCTTGTCTGTTTGACCAGTAACTAGTAGAGTTCGGTCGAAATGCATTATTGTAGCTGGTGAAGAACTATAACAGGTCTTTTACAAGCAAAAGAAGACTGTTAGCTCATACTGTGTTGCCAGTTATCGGTTATTGGTCCAACTCTTAAATCTGATAATCAAAAATCCTTCCCGCTAAGCCAGTCAAACTATATATAATGGCTTGTTGCCTCTCGCCTCTGTGACAAATCCCCTTTGTAAGCCAGTATGCAAAAGAATCCTTTGACACAGTTAGTGGGGAATAGATGCTAAGGGGTTTTTTTCTAATGTTTTTGATGGGTAGTGAGATTAAAAATTGTGACCTTCCCGTTTCAAGATTGCTACCGCTCCAGCTGTAGAGTGGCTGGCACTGATGGCAAATTTAGAATCAAAGAAGCAGACGACAATGACCCTAGTACTAACTATAACTCTAACCCCATAGTACTAAACCTAGCACTAACCGTACAAACACTAACCCGAAAAACACTAACCCTCCAGCTGGTGTGGTGCCAATTTTGAGACAGGAAAGATAACAATAACCGTAACACGTACATTAATATTTATCTGAAAGAACGATTTTGGAATTTACGAGATAAACTTATTCAAAGTATCGCCATTTCGCATCAAAAGGCATAACGCTTGTCTCTTCTGTTGA
This sequence comes from Thysanoteuthis rhombus, assembly GCA_963457665.1. NCBI lineage: Eukaryota > Metazoa > Mollusca > Cephalopoda > Oegopsida > Thysanoteuthidae > Thysanoteuthis > Thysanoteuthis major. The sequence continues at coordinate 40,871,791 of OY735228.1, read as the reverse complement.
ACTCTTGGGGTCTCCCTCAACAAAGTTGGGCAACCGTTATATATCCAGCCATGTTTGTTGGTTTTGATTGTTTGCTTGTCTAAGCAATATCTCCAGAATTTTTTAATGAATTTCTCTGACATTTAGTGGGAAGGTTTGATCATGAGCAAAAAAAAGTGAATAAATTTTTAGGCTAATCCAAAATGTTTTTGTGAATTTGTTACCGTTGCGAAATGAACAATTCTTTGGCTTCTTGTATGTAATAACACAGTTATGAGATCATTGCAGTTACGTCATCAAATTAGAAGTGTCGATCACTGATAGCAATGACACCATCATGGTGATTTATGAAACAATCGAAATTATCTATTACTTTTTGTGTTGAATTACAATTCATAATGCGTATAAAAACATGGCGAATGCACAATGCTTTTCTAAATTTTAAAGGCTACTTTTTATTTATATGTTAATTTCATCGTTTGGTTTTTATCACAAGTTTTTGCTCGGACCGATTACCCGGCAGTTGTGAGCAAATATCGTTGACCTGGAAAAAAAGAAGCCTCTGGTAAGAACCTATATCTCAAGGCCGAGAGGAAGCACCGTTTACCCCAGTTTGCATTACCAATTAGGCCACTCATTGATTAATATCTTTTTAAACTTCTTCCAAAAATCAAATGTGAATACAAAACTGATTCATCCATAATAAGAAAAGACAAAGTTAGCTCGCTCCCACTGCGGACTAACAGCTGGTATTATTAAGCATTAGTGGTACAGCATGAAGGTAATATATAAAATAAGTCAAATTCTTCAGTTGAATATATTCGTAGAAAAACAACCAACACAACTGATTTAATATTCACATGGATGAACACTCAATAGAAGTGACACCATCAACGAGTCACTTAGTCATTATACTCATTTATTCATCATCGTTAAATACGTTTTTGGGGTAACCCACACAAATAAAACCTGTGTATCAGAAAAATGATATATTGTAAAAAATAACATCCATATACAATTGAATATGATGATATCCTATATGAAATAACAAACTGCATGTAGTATGGCATAAACTATGTATCAAAATCATGGCTGAAAGAGAAGAGGTGTTTGATAAACACTGCTTGAGTGGCATGTTAATATGACTTTTTGTTTTTAATTCTCCAAAATGGTTTCATTGTAAACAACTGATGATCCCAACGAGAGAAAAATTCACACATAATACCATGATATCAAAGTATGTTTAAAGCATAGAATAACACCGGATAGAAGTAGATAAATTACAATAACATATATTGGGAAATAAGTGACAGAAGTGACACCAAAAAAATCAGAAAAATTTTGAATATGTTTATTGAAGCTTTCTAGACTTTTGCTATCTCAGTCACTCAACCTCTCTATAAGGTTCGCAAGTACATAACAGAAGAATGAAAAAAAAATACAAAAAAAAACTTATTAAGTGAAATATAAAGATTCCCGAGAAGCTTTGATAAATTTGTCTCGTTCAAGTCGGAATTGACTTTATTTTCCCATCTTAACAAGAACGATCCTCACCAAATTTTGTCTCTCCTGTCAAATTGAGCGAAATAGTTTTTGTACTGCGATTTGGAATCACAACCAAGTGATTCCTGGGCGTTTTGCTTAACAACTGAGCTAATCCGACAAGTCTTATGTATCTACCAATCTAAATCGATGGATTTCCAAAAGCGAACATAACAACAAAACAAATTGAGAAAAGATGAGAAAATGGGTCGAGAATTGTTGCCAGGATGACTTGTAAAGAGTTTCTTACAAAATCCCTTGGGTCATTCAATGATATGTATTGTTGTCACAGTGATCATTTCTGTTTGTTTCTTTAATTTATATCGGAACAGAATCTCGAATAACAACCTCGAACCCATACTCCGCTCTGATCGTTTCTTTACATTCTGGTATTTTCCTGTTTTTTTCTTCCAATTTTATCAGATGGCTAGAGGATGCAGTTTCGAATACCACCAGAAGTTTTATTTTTATTTTCCAATCAATCCAATTTGCTCATTGTCGGAGGGTAATCAGTCTGAGCAAAAAGTTGCTATAAAAAACAACTAATAGAATTAAAATGAATGTAAAGTGTAGTCAGAAAAATTAACAATGATCCATTTTACTTCATCTAATTCAAGAAAAAAACACGGAAAAATGTAATATAATTGTTCTTTTTTTTTTTAAATATCGATAGTATGTCTCTGATAATATTTTATCACAAGCTTTGTCAAGGTATAATTCAAGATCTATAACCTGATTGTTCAATTCTTATTGACAGTATCGTTGGCAGAGTTCTGAGCTCTCCGAATGCTTTTCTTGTTATTACTGATATTCCAATCGCCAAATGGAGAGGATCTTACAGAAGATTTAACTACCGACAGAAAAAAAAAGTAGCCAGGCTCATATTTAGAAACCTCTAAGCATTGATTAGTTTTCAGAAAAACCTTTCTCATACACTTTCCTAAAAATGGTAGTTTTGCCGAGGGCAACGTCGGCGTCAAAGAGGACATAGTGGCCGTTGATAATTGCTTCTGTGTCGGGCGGGCGGGGGAGATATGAAAAGAGATGAGAAGAGAAATGAAACTCTGATGCCAGAATCAAAATGTAGTTCATCCATTTCAGTGGCTTTTTGTGTATAAGTTTTCTGTCGACACCATGTCTTCTACCATTTTGTCGTATCTCAAACGAGCGTCAATATGTTCCCGTCTTCATGAAAAGATAACTTATAGCGTCATTATGGTTCTATGTTGTTTTTTTTTCCTTTTATTTTAGCCTGTTATTTTTTTTATTTGTTATTCACTTCTTGTTTCTGACTAATCCACTCTATCTATTAGGGAAACGTCAACCCAAACTGCCAACATAAGTTTCTTCAGTTTTTAAGTGATTATAACTGGCTATATATGATTGAGTTACGCGTACAGGTAGGATCAATAGAGTTAAAGTGCTGAAAAAATTAAACATTTATTCTTTATCATATCTAGAAGGAAAAGGAAAAAACTCCTTTTTAGTTTTCGAAAATTAACTTAGGGATTAGGGTTAGGATTATCGTCGTCTGCTTACTCGATTTTATATTCGCCATCAGCGCCTGCCTCTATACAGCTGGAGCGACGACCATTTTGAAACAGGAAAGTTCATAATCGCCATGGTCCATAAAACAGAGGCCCAAACTTTGAAAGCTTCGTTCAAAAGCATTAAACAAGTAATTCAAACAAACTAAAAGTTACTTTTGCATCGTTAGCTGAAAAAAAATTTGATTTCAAATTCTACCAGTGTCTTTCTTCTTATTATTGTACATCAACCAAGTGCTTCTAATAAGTTAGTGGGGGGTCAATTTGCAATATACATTTATACTAAATTGATCCCTTGGTTTGTGTCTGGTAGCGTTCATGAACTTTTTAGATATGCAAGAAAATGGGACAAAAATAACTTATTCATTGATCACCCTTTTTTCTTTAATTGATCGCCCCTAAGACGGCACGCTACCAAAAAACGTTGTTCATGAGACGGTTTTCTTTGGGTGATTATCTTGACCTGTCTGTCAGTACGTATGTCTGTCTGTCTGTCTGTCTGTCTGTCTTGCTATCAATCTATTCCAGTCACGACACATTACTATCTATATTTTGTATCTACTCACTCCCCCACGAGAGCAAAATGTGACACAAGGTCGGTTCCAGTGTGAGGTCCTGTATACGGGAAGTTTGAAAAATTGTCCCAGTCCCCGTAATTGCTGTTGTGAAGGCGTCAGGACAAGTCTGACCTTTCCTTTTGAGTGCAATGGGAGGATGCTGCCCCGGTGACTGACAGACCTCCCGAGATTGGTACTATGTTTATTTTTCTTTCAGGCCACAGGACAAATCTTCAGCCTATGCGCCTTGCGATACCGAGACCCCAGTAAACCAATATCAGCTAAAGTATTGCACCAGTACAAAAGCTAATCCGGAACGTACTAAAATCGGATTGGTATCTATATTTCCATTTGACCAATTCTACGAAAATGACACGCATAATTACTGATTAATGACTCTCTTCTTTTTTCCCGATTCTCAATGCAAACTCAACAGATAGAACGCTGAAACTGGCCTAAACAAACTTTCGGGGAAAAAATGGCAAGATTCAGGGGTTAATTTTTTTCCCTGTAGTCGTTGACATTTGTTACAGCAAAGTGGAAAGTGATGGACCAACATGTCCATCAATGGGAAAGAATGGAATTAAAACTTAAAAACTTGACAGATTTACCGAGTTCAAATGTAGTCAACGTTAAAATACAACCGTGATTATCAGAAGCCACCAACCGAAACCGCCAGCATAGGCTTCTTCAGTTTTCAAGTTGGTCCAGCTGGCTTGCTGACTATGTATGTATCGTGCAAATAGGTCATACCGATGGAGCTAAAGGGCTGGAAATTTGAACAAGTGTTCCTTACTATGTCAACGTTTTTTGCTCTTCGAGAATTTTCCCTGTAAAGTTTTAAATAGGGGCGGGGATTCTATTTACAAAGTACGTTTATGCTAAATTGATCCCATAGTTTGTGTGCACTTCTTTATTTTTTTTTTTTTAATTTCGGTTTTTTTTTCAATGATCAGTGAATGTCAGCATGCAGAAATATCATATGATCTAAAGTAAATTAATTCAGAGAGCAAGTACCTTTGTTGACACCGAATAATAACTGAAAATTGAATGAAGATCAGTTCATACATAGCTAAGTTGCTTGAGAGTTAACTATGTAAGCCTTGATATATCCATATTACTCTTTTTTTAATATATGAACAATATCTCTCAATCAAAAAGCAATTCCTAGATCTGCACCAAAATTTGATCAATTCTTTCTCGGCCAATTGAACGCCCTTCCACAAAATATCATTTAAATTTGCATTAGTCCTTGGAAATATTGCATTGAAAGTTAGATAAACGTTAGTGAATATCTCCATGAAAATACGTAGAGATCGCATAATAAATGACGATTGCATGCAAGTGTCATAGACCATTGGAAGAGTACAGAGTTTCTCTGGAAGTCAGAGAAACGTTGTACTGTGCCATACTAGGATCAATAAGAATCTACCTCTCAGTTCTTTATTATACGAAAATTAGTCAGGCTATTAATAATGTTGATCCTCAGAAGAAGAAATCAGGCAAAGAATTATTTTAGGTTGGCAAGCTTTCGGTAGAGCAAGCTCAACCTTTTAAATAAATTGAAAATCCTATTGGTCCTAAAAAGAAGTGTCTATAACCAATGCATCCTCCCAATAGTCACTTATGGAGATGAAAATAAAGCATAACCAAAAAATTGACCCTCAAACTGAGAACCATACAACGTGAATAGGAAAGAATCACCTTAATGTGCATGGAAATACGATTTTTTTGCTTTTCAAAAATGCCTCTGATGTAGGTTTTCAGATTTTGGCCCAGTTTACAATTCGGCTCATCCTAAATATATCACAACTTAATGTCAGGTAAAATTCATGCGTGCTTTTTAAAAAATAAGAAATTGTTTCCATTAATTTTTGAACAACAGAATGTAAAAAAGGCTACTTATCTATTTATCACTCCTTTTTTTTTCATTTTTGTAATTGATAACAACCCGAACATGGCATGTTGTCAAAAAGACATTGAACACAGGTTTTTATTGAGTGACTAACCAGACCTGTTAATGTTATTATTTGTTCCAGTCGACTATTGACGGGAATGGTGAATGAAGGTCGGCTTTTGGGTTCGAAGAAATGCTCAAATACTTTTTCTCTTTGAGATTCTTTTTTTTTTACTTATCTATTCATTCGTGTTTTTTTTCTTTTTGTCTTGTTCTGATCGACATTCGCGACTGCTGACAACAAGAGGTCTCCTCAGTCTTTCAATCCTCTTTCTGAACATCCTGTACGAAGCCATTCTGGTCAAACCGAGGCTCCATCAATCTGAACACACAATCAGCTAATGGGACTGAAAGCTGTTCTCCACTCACACTCCTCAATCGAAAACTCTCTACCTGGCCCCCTATCTAACCACTGCTGACATCTCCCTCTTTGCCAACCGTCCATTATATATATATATATATATATATATATATATATATATATATATATATATATATATATATATATATATATATATGTATATATATATATATATGTATGTATATATATATTATATTGTTATATTTCTAAACTTACATATACATACACACACACACACACACACATATATATATATATATATATATATATATATATATATATATATAGAGAAAGAGAGAGAGAGAGAGAGAGAGAAAGAGAGAGAGAGGAAGAGAGAGAGAGGGGGAGAGAGGGGGAACGCAAAATTGAGAAAGACAGAGAGAGGAGAAAATAAAGTAATACAGATACGGAAAGATACGAAAATGAATTCACACACACACATATATATTCATATATATTCATATATATATAATATATATATATATATATATATATATATATATATATATATATATATATATATATATATGTATATATATATGCACGTAAACATATAATTTAATACATATATACATATATACATATAGAGAGAGAGGCAAAATGAAATAAAATAATATGTATAGATATACTAAAGATATGCAATAAATGACAAACACCCCCAATATATATATATATATATATATATATATATATATATATATATATATATATATATGTATATATATATATATACGTATATAAACATGCATGTATACTTCCATATATATATATATATATATATATACATATATATATATATATATATATATATATATATATATATATATATATATAAAGAGAGAGAGGGAGAGGGAGAGAGAGAGGGGGAAATAAAGTAAAATATATGTACGGAAAATTGTCAAAAGAGAAAAAAAAGTATATGAATGTCTTTCTTTCGCTGAATTTATCTTATGAATCATCTTTTTTATTTCTATTTTATTTTTTATTCTATTTTTTATATATGTATATAATATATATATATATATATATATATATATATATATATATATATATATATATATATATATTGGCAAGACAAGCGCAGGACGTCGTTGGCCAGTGACCTCTCCAAAACTTTGCCGGGACCTCAACTGCACCGTTGATTCGTTGAGACATCTCCCCATTCTCACCGTATTGTCAACATAACTGTTCTGGTTATAACCTGTACTTTCACTTGGCAGAAAACCAGCCGTCCGTGAGCGAACATAAGAACGAATATATGACGCCTTGAACTCCTGTTTGCTGTCCAAAAGAATTCGGGACAACACTTTTTGTTTGAACTTTGCGTGATCCCTATTCTCCTGGAACGTTAAAAGAACTGCGAAAATGCAGGGCGATGGTGGGGCAGGAGTTACTGGTAGATGGTGATCGATGCAAATGGCGGGAGATTTTTTTCCCAGAGAACATGAATAGTTATGCTGGTGGTGGCGTTGGTGATGGTGTGGTGAAAGAGTTGGTTCCATTACAGAACATCGAATATAACAGACAACTAGGTGAGCTTGCTAGCACCGTGGCAATGGATGTGTCTTTGGTAATTCATGGGTAACGAGCCAGCAAAGAGGGTTCGGTCCCCATTATTGGATGGCACCACTGTCATCAAATACCAATAGATCAAGCTTTTTATCGCTAATTGTTTCAAAAAGCTGATCTTCCTGCGCATCTACGCCGGGGTAGGGACTGTGGAGAGTGAGAGTAAGTCAGCGAGTTAAGTGCAGAGTGAGAAGAGAAGAAAAAAAAAAAAAAGAAAAAAGAAAACTGAATGAGAAGTGGGGGTGGGGCTAATGCGTACTTTTTTTTTCTCACCTCATATTGTTCAACATGGTTTTAGATGGATGAGTGCTCACGCACTCAGGCATGACGATTTAGCATGATATGGCAGGTCACTAACAGCACTGTGAAAGCAGTAGTTAAAGAGAAACTAAAGGTGAATAGAACTGTGCATTAAAAACCTATCCATACGTATATATATATATATATATATATATATATATATATATATATATATATATATATATATATGTATATATATATATATATATGTGTGTGTGTGTGTGTGTGTGTGTGTGTGTGTGTGTGTGTCCAGTCTAGTGAAAAGCATCTCCACTGCGTGGAATTCTTTTCGGTGAAGTGCTTTTCTCTATATACATCGTGTTATTTACGAGTAAAGTGTCAAGAATGCATTTTATGTAGACATATAAGTGAAAACCATATATATATATATATATATATATATATATATATATATATATATATATATATATATATATATATATATATAAGTGAAAACCATATATATATATATATATATATAGATAGATAGATAGATAGATTGATAGATATGTATATATATTGAGAGAGAGTCAGACAGAAAGAGAAAGAGAGTGATAGATCGATAGAGAGGGAGAGAGAAAGAGAGCGAGAAAGAGAAAGGGAGAGAGAGAGTGATGGATAGTCACGTACATGCGGTTGCGAACTTATGTTTCAGTTTATGTTTCATTTGTACATATTTAAATGTCTGTTGTGTAGCAGGCACTTCAATACCATTATTGTTCCTTACTGGATCGATTTCGTGTGCATTATTTTTATTTACTTCACTATTGTCTGTATTGTTGTTTTAGCTTTGACTTTATCAGTTCTATGTCCCAAAATCACATCTTTTTGTTCGGCAAATTTTCTTCCCTCGAATCAAATAATGCATCTTTGAAAGTATTTTGAAGTTTCTCCATACTTGTCTACTGATCTCTGAACAACACTTAGCATCTCTGTAACTAAGTTTATTACTATCTCAATGTATTTATCTCTCTTCCTCTCCTCTCTCTCTCTCTCTATATATATATATATATATATATATATATGTGTGTGTGTGTGTGTGTGTTTGTGTGTGGTTATACAGATATGTGTGTTTTGACAATGAGGAAGATAATTTTGTTTAGATTAAACGTATTTTGGTTTCATCAAAGTAACAATTTCAAATGAAATCGAAGTGTTCGTTTACATTAAGTAAAATGTCTCACGTTATCATAACGGGTGAACGGCAAACCCCAACTATCTATAAAACTGCAAAGAAACTGCAATGCACAAATAGACCTTTATATTTTGAAAAACAAAATTAAAGGACACGAACAGAGGTTACAGGGTAGGTTATTTAGGGTTATGTTTTCGTGCTATTAAGTTGTATGTTACTGTGTGTGTATGTCACACATGTCGAATCTGCAAACTAATTATATATTTATATATATATATATATACATATATATATACATATATTTCTAAAAATCATATAATTTTGTCATCCACAAACAGCTGTTTTGTTGTATTACAACCGTTCAGTGTGGCTATAGACTATATATATATATATATATATGTTTATGTGTGTGTGTCTGTCTGTTTCTGTGTCTGTGTGTCTGTGTGTGTGTGTATTGCATGTCTTCTCGTGCTCCTGGTCATATTTTGGGATTATGATTTGCAAGGGTACACCATCAGGCACCATTTAAAAAAACGGGTTTTGCTTTTTTCCAAAAAATGCTTTTTGGGGACTCAATGGTAATTTTGGACTACAATGCCAAAATCATTCCCTCGAATTTTTTTTTCGTTAAAAGATCTATTTTATGAGATAATCTCTGCAAGGTAGGGGTATTTTATTAACAATCCAATTTGGGTTTCGAACAATTTTGGAGTCCCTAAACTCAATGAGGCCCTGGGAAACTACAGAGAGAGCCCATGCAGTAAGACAGCCTAGAAATAATGTCAATCAAGAAATCATCTCTTTTCAAAGCTTTCTGAAACAAACAGTAATTTCTTCAAAACCATCTCGTTGATCTTGAAGCAAAATTTGATGCACGTTCTTTGTTCCGTGAGATCCACTACTGCAAAAACCGGCAAACCACTTGAACAATACCGCACAAAAATAAGCGTAACTCAGCAACACGTCCACTCATGCTAGCGACCGTTGGCACACAGATACAAAAAGGTTGCTGCTCGCTCAACCCAGCGACAAATTCGATTGCATAAGGGTTGCTCCCACTGTTCAAATTCCTGGAACTTTTGGGTAGCACTTCGTATTGTCATGTTCTGTTCAGACACTGAAGTTGTCATAAGAGCAGTGCGTTTGCGAGTTATGCTATTTGGAGAAATTACCAGTTAAGCGAACGGACATTCGTGCTAGAAACAAATAATTAAAGGAGTTTTGAAACAGTTTCTGACCCCCGTTGTTTTAATTCGTCAAAATAAAACAAAAAGAAATCCGAATCGTCGAAGTAGACGTATTATAAGCGTCAGCACTGCTTCGAGATTCAACATACATGGACAAAAAAGAACTGTACTCAACAACATGAAAATCATAATTACAGGTATTTCTTAAATATCAATTTGAAATCTTAGGAGATAATCATTATATGACGCACAGGAATAAATAAATGAATAAAAATGTTTGGCAAAAGTCAATATAAACACGTAATAATTAAGTTTTGTTTTGGCTATTTTCGCTTGGATTATTTAGAACACGCAAAGGTGTAATTTGTATTGCAAATTTCAAGAATGAATTCTTCCGGTTTTCTTCTTAAACGTGGTTTCTTGCCCGTTAGAAACTGTCCTCTAAAACTGTCACCAGATCTGTCAAGATACGTTTCTATCAGTTTTTAAGTTGGTTTGGCTGGTTATCTATGCATCTATGACGTGTAAAATTCGCACCAATGTACCTAGAGGGCTGAAAATTTAAATATATACTACTTATTATGTCTAAAAAACGGTTTTTCTGTTTCTTGAGAATCCCTCCCCCAAGGTTCAATTTGCAATGTAAGTTTATATTAAATTAGTCCTTAGTTTGTGTCTGTTTGTTTTTTCTTTATCCAGAGCTTTTTTGTGATCACTGCCCAACAAAAGTCAAGAGAAGTAACTTATCCATTGACGATCAATTTTTTTTAAATTCTTTCAATTGATCACCCGCAAGACGACATGCCGTCAAAAAGGTTGATCACATGACAGTTTTTATTGAATGACCAACCTGATTTGTTTAAATATAGAGTCTGTTATTTGCATCCAAAATACACTGCCTTCGTTATGTTTTAAAAATGAGATTTTATAATTTTGGCTTGGAATGTTTCTTTATTTTATTTTCAAAACAGAATCTAAATGCTTATTATGAGGACGCAGTCCATAAGGTCTAAATTTAAAATGGTCTTTTTAATACTTGAAATATTTAGAATTTTGCCGTTGAATCAATTCTATAATTTTGAATTGCAAAATAGTTTTGTTTTTCTATAATGTACAAAGTGCAAATTTGCTATCTGTATTGGGGCGGAGAATTGAATTGAATTTAAGTTTTATAAGAAAGTTTTTTGAATCGGTTGGTAAATCGAAAACATCTCGTAATAACTACGAATAGTTTTTTTTTAGATCATGCTTTATTTCAAATTGAAATTGGCCTATTTGTATTTGATTTAAGGATTTAAATAATAGTAAGTCTAGGGTAATTAAAAATCATACAACCCACTATGGTCATAAGGTATCCTAGCATTAGGAAATAATTTATTCCTAAGTAACCATGAAACGTTCATTCCTGGTAACTTCAACACCCATACTATAACCTCTGGCATTTAATTTATTATCATCAACAAAAATATACACACTAAAAATATAACAAACAGAAGAAGCAAAAGAAAAAACTCCTGCCACCTACTTGAACCCACAAAAATTCCACCAAATTTCTCAAACAGGAATCTAATATATATATATATATATATATATATATTTTATATATATATATATATATATATATATATATATATATATATATATATATTTATATATATATATATATATATATATATATATATATATATATATATATATATATATATATACCGAACCAATCACCTGCAGAGGCCCAGACAGGATAGATAAATAAACGTGTTTGCATAACAGATCCACATTCTACTAAATATATATGTATATACATGTATATCGTTCGCCGTTTCGATTTCTGTTGCAGCCCAATTTTCTTCAATCGTTAATTATATTTATGTTGTTTAGACTCATCTCAGATAGAGCTTCAATATAATATAACGCAATGTTTAGTTATTTCTGTTGGATCATGTATCCATATATATATATATATATATATATATATATATATATATATATATATATTGAGTGTGTGTCTTTATTGATGAATGAATAAATGAATGACTTTGATTCACAAGTGAAGATTTTTGGAAGGGTTTCCTACTCCTAGCGTCACCTTGGTGGACTATGACATGCAAACCCTAGGTTTGAAGGGTGGATTCGGCCGTGAACACGACGAACTTCACCTCAAACCTCCATTGCGCAGGCTTGTAGGCAAGTCACTCAGAATCTGAAAAGATCCGGATCTCCGATCACGTACCTATTTTATATATATATATATATATATATATATATATATATATATACAAATATTTATATATATATATATATATATATATATATATATATATATATATATATACACATATATGTGTGTGTGTGAGAGAGAGAGAGAGAGAGAAAAGGAGAAAAATCGATGTACTTTGTTCGATTTACCATCGTTTTCTGAAGCCATTCCCTACCAGGGCTTTGAAGAAGTCCTAATTCTGAAACGTTAGGTAGTATAACCGATAAAGAATTTGAAATGTATAAATAAATCTTCTCTTTTCCGAACAGTCAACTTCCTTTCAATATATATATATATATATATATATATATATATATATATATATATATATATATATATATATATATATATGTGTGTGTGTGTGTGTGTGTGTGTATAAACATTCATATGTGTATATATTTATACCCACACACTTACGCGCCACATACTCAAGCCACTTACTCTCACACACACACACACACATATATATGTGTGTGTGTTTGTGTACACAGTTTGAATTAATAAATCCTCAGCCAAACATCTCGTTATCAGCAGATAGTGCAGTGTCCTTACTATGGTTGAGCTTTTGCACAAAGCGACGATTTTAATTCTCAATAACTTTTGTGAAACTCAACCAATTTTAATAAAATCAAGTTCTTCTTGTGAAGTATTTCATTCCAAGTAATATTTTGTATTACGCACATAAGAATGTTTAATGCATATCAAGTACGATGCTGGAGAAAATCTTATTATGCTATATTGCATCTCGGAACTGCAGAACTCAATTAGTCTAACTTGGTAGACATATCTAACATGAATCTGCGATTGTCATATGGTATATCAGTAATTGATTAAAACTGTTTCTACTTTAATAATCTGAAATCATTTTTAATTTTCGAGTTAGAAATTTTGGTAAATGAAAAGTGAAATAGTTTTAGTGGATTCTGTTCTGTTTCCTTTTGAATATTGTTTTAATTAAGAATAGATATCAACATTTGATACAATCTATCAAAACAGGTCGTAAAAATTGTAATCTTTTCTGGCATCTGACGTACCAAAATATTGTTTACAGTATTTTCACATGGTTAAATTATTTTAGTTAATGAAAAATGCTGGCTGGTAACGTTAATACGTGATCCAGTTAACAACTCTTCTGTTGCCATCAAAGGTTATTGCAGAACGAGTTTAAAATCTTCAATTGCTAAAATCAGCTGAGAGATTACTATATTTTATCCCAATATAATTTAAGAAATCCCCGCACGTGTTCCCCGAGATAACCTGACAACTGGCCATTGCACAAAGTTGATGTTTGCACTGGATATTGCAGATTCATGTTTGAAGTCGTTTGGGTCGATGTGTGGGGGTTGCTCGATTCACAGTAAAAATTCATATAGAAATGAAAAAATATTTAACCGTAAAAATGACGCCATTTGCGTCTCTCAACATTTAAAAGTGATTCTGGGAGAGAGAGAGAGAGAGAGAGAGAGAGAGAGAGAGAGAGAGAGAGAGAGAGAGAAGATTTTTCTTTAGAGCATGATTGAATCAAATTTTATTTAGATGAAGGAACTACATTTTATTAACATTCTGTTTTGATTGTTATTACGATAAATGTCGATATTTCTCTTCGATTATTGCTATTAATGATATCATATATAAATAAAAAACATTTTCTTATTATTTGAAGTTCAATCCCCGATCCAACCCATTGAAGATTTTCATGGAACCAGATGAACGGGCTTGCCTTAGTTCAAATAATAAGCAATTTCTTCTCTCAGAAGTTATAAATGAAATCTAAAAAACATAAAGTCTTAAGGAATAAAGGTCCATGGGCTGGCCATGTTGCAAGAGTGGCTGACAATCGATGGACATCGCGACTCACAGCATGGATTCCCCGAGACCACATGCGCAACCGAGGCCGGCAAAATGTTAGATGGAGAGACGAGCTAGATAAGTTCAGGAAGTACTGGCTCCGTGACGCCCATGATAGAGAAGTGTGGCAAATCCTGGGGAAGGTCTATGTCCAACGACGGACGCTGAAAGACTGATGATGATGATGATGATGATAAAACTTCGAATCTGTACTAGAGATGAATTAATTGTAAAGACTAAAAAGGAAAAAAAATACTTAAAACGGACAAAAAATATTAATGCAGTGGCAAAATTCAACAATTTTTCTACCTCAAGGACGTGCAGCAAAGGTAGATGTATTCGTTGGCGTCTTTTGTCTGTTCGCTCGTCTCTCCACATGATATCTCTGAAAGTACCAGATAGATTTCAATGACTTATCATGGAAGGATGGGAAATGGGATGAGAAAGGGGTCGTAAAATCTTGGGGCGGATCCAGGATTTTTTTCTGATTGAGAGATATTTTTCCATTTTTTTTCACTAACATTTATGCGTATGCTCACGACTGTCTACAAGATACCTCTAAAAGTTGTCGATGAATTTCCTTGACATAAATGTTTGGGCAGATACATGTAAAATTATTTCCCCTTCGTCCAAACTACAAAGTATCACCATAATTTTATGTTTGTTCACACGATATCTCAGGAAGTTATCAATGGATCCACATGGCATTTCAGAGAAGGGTTGACAATAGGCTACTAAATTACTGATCGAATTCTGGAGCGAATCCTCGCGCACAAATCTTCCCTACATCGCAATTGTATGCGAAACCCAGAAAATTTAGCCATTTTTCCTGTCTGCAAGATATCTCCAAAAGTTATGATTGAATTTCAATCAAATTTTTTGGGAGGAAAAACTATAATCTAGAACTGATCAACTTTGGAGTGGAACAAGGAATCCTTCTTTTGAGGAATATTTTTCAGTTTTCTTTCATTCAAATACATTCATGTATTGGCTCACGACCACCCACACGATATCTCCAAATATTATCAATGAATTTACATGAAATTCTGTTGAGCAGATAATAAACTCTTCTACGCCATAGTTATATGACCAAACCATAATTTGATGTCTGTCTTCACAATATCTCTAGAAGTTCTCAATAGATTTCTTTGATATTTTGGGTGGTGGTGGTGAGGGTACAATTGGCTCCGCAAAAACTAAATAAATTTTGGAGCGGATCCTCGCATAATTGTCCCCCTGAGTCGTAGCTACATGTCCAAAACAGATGAGACGAAAATGTCATGTTTATACACACGATATCCCTTACAGTTCTCATTTAATTCTAATAATATTTTGCTAGAGGGTAGACAAAAAGCTGAGAAAAAAAATTGTTTAAAATTGGGTGAATCCATGCACAATTACTCCCCTTGATAAGGATATTGGTGGAGGTATGCTCTCTCCGAGTGCCTTCTAGTTTTAGTTTAGTTACATAGATATAAATGATATTCAAAATAAATATTTCCCGTCACCAAATCAATACATTTTCGTCTATTTTATATTACAATATCCCTGTTCTGTACCTGTTGAGTTTTTATCATTATATAAGCAGTTTGTCAAGACACAGGTTTTTCTTGCTGGTGTATGGATAAGTTGTGTACGAAAACAAACCGAAATTTCAACACACTGCACTGACGAGACGTCCTGAAATGCTCGCTAGGGATATTCGTTTAGCAGTGACCTTACTGTTGGTACGGAAAAAAAATCCACGCAACGTTGGTTGGTATTTGAGCTGAATGTGTTCGTCCTGCGTCTGGCTTATTCCCCGACCCTTAAAAAAATCAAGGATCTCGAGGGGTATCGTGTTTGTATGCAAGTCTGTTTAAAATTTGTAAAAAAAAAAAAAAAAATTAGACGTTCTTCTAAGATACCATCAATCCTATCAGGGGATTTCCTGAGTCTTATGCAATGTCAAAAGTCGTATCAGTGTTTCAAATCAGGAAGAATATCGAACAAAGATTATTCGAAATCTTTTACAACAATGCAACATCATCTTTTCCTCTTCAAATGATATGACACGAGCTTTTACAAATTCTTACCTGTTAGGAAAACTCCAAGTATAGTCAGGCGACGATTACCACTGATCTGAGCATGCAGTTTTTTTTTTCCAATTTTGTCGTCGTCCTTTGTTTTTTTTTTAAGCGACAAGAACACTAAACACACGTTCATTCTTGCAGGTATAGCTCAAACACCAATCAACATGCGACGCAGTTTTTACCATTTTCTGCATTATTGCTATTATTTGTTCTAGTTGGGTTTTTAAACCAGTGTGGCAAGTGGATTTCACTGGAGATCGAGTGACAACAAGACTCCTCAATACTCCATGACTCTACTCAGTATCATATCTGATTTTCGTAGTTCTGCCATTTGGGTTGTCTTTACTCTTTAATGAATTTCCAGCTCTTCTGGCTAGCTTTTTCGGGACCTTTTAAGGCCCCAATCTCGATCAGTGCCAACGTCAGCTTTGTCAGTTTTCCGGCAAAATCAATTTTCTTATTCAAAACTTTTCAAATCTTTTTAGTCCCATTTTGTATTCTGCCGAAAAATCAAAATCAACCATCTGACACATTCTTTTTTTTTCACAATGAATAGATCTGGTCTTCTGTACAAGATTAAGTGGTCTGTTCAAATATGAAAATCTCAGAGAATTCCAAGTATTTCACAGTGTAGGTCATATTTTTTAATCTAAATAAAGCTTTAATCTGGATGAGTTAAATGCAGTTGCTTGCACAGTTCTCGGTAGATAACCTTCACCGCACTGTCATGTATTCCTAACGCTGCATTCATTTACAATATGGTTGATTGTCTAATCTTTATCTCGGCATAGTCTACATTTTATATTTCCTTGTATCTTTCTATCCTATCTATTGTATCAATCTATTCATATAATTAAAAGTCGTCAACTAAAATTGTCATAAAACCCGTCAAAATAGGTTTCTTCAGTTTTAAAACTGATCTGGCTGACTACATATATATATATATATATATATATATATATATATATATATATATATATATATATATATATATATATATATATATATAAACATTACGCATACAGTCAACTCAGATGGAGCAGAAGAGCCATATTTTCATTCATTATCATGTGGAAAAAACAGTTTCTTTGATATTCTTCTCCCCTGAATACGTTTATTGTCGGGGGTTCAATTCGTAGTCGAAGCTTAAGCTAAATTGATCGCTACTTTGTGCCCGCGTGAAGAAAAATTTCAAACTATGAAGTGACCAAACCACATTTGAGAGAAGTTACTTATTCGCCGATAGCTCCTTTTTTTCAATTTTTTCATTGATCAGCCCCAACACAGTATTCTCCTTAAAGGAAATCGGTCCCACGATGTTTCGCATTGAGTTCTTATATTTCTCCACTCCTCTCATGAATTATTAATACTTTTCAATATCATTATCATCATTGTCACTACGGGATCAAAATTTGAAACATTTGAACCTGTATTTTCTAAGTGTGGCCACCAATTAAAAAGATTATGTAATTTTTGACACAATCGGGGTGGGGTGCGGATGTCGATTGGAGAGAAAAAAACGAGGAGAAAGCTGCCAATTTGTTAATTTTCAATTAAAATTCTCAAAATTTAGAAAATAGAGATAAATGATATCCAAAGATTAAAAAGATTGTTAATTGCAACATTGTATCAAAGGATGGGAACATTCTTTTTATACCGGTAATTTGCATGGTAATTAGTAACCCTCCCCACACACACCCCAGTTTTCGGCTCTCCCTGCATGCATACGCACACATTGTTAGAAAACGTCAACCAAGACTGTCATCAAAACTGTCAACACAGGTTTCTTTAGTTTACAAGATGGTCCGCCTGGATGGCTGGTTATGTGTGTATGTATATATATATATGTATTCATGCCTATTTGTTTATGTATGCATGTATGTATGTTTGTATGTATCCTCCACTGAGAAGTTTTTTTCTAATAGGAGGTTCAATTCTGTTTCTGTTTAGCAGCGTCCATGTTTGATTTTCCTCGGTTTCTGAGTTTGTCAGGTTGGATGGCTGGGTACGAGTGTATTTATTTTTGTCTGTCTGTCTGTCTGTCTGTCTGTATGTATGTATTTATGTATGCATGCATGTACGTATTTATGTATGTATATATGTATGTACGTATGTATGTATATCTGTACCTATGTATGTATCATACCAACGAATTTATGAGCGTGACATTTTAAACATTTACCCTTCGTTACGTCTATAAAAAAAGTTGTTGTTTTTCAAAATCCTCCCTAGAAAGGTCTTTTTTTCAAAGGGGGTTTCAATTTTCAATGAAATTTTATACCGAACCGATTCCTCATTTTCTGTCCAGCAGTATACATGTTTGTTTTTTCTTTTCAGTTTCCAAGTTGGTCAGACTCGATGGCTAATGTATTCGCCCGTCTATCTGTCTGTCTTTATGTATGTATGTATGCATGCATGTATGTATGTATGTATGTATGTATGTATGTTTGTATGTATGTATGTATGTATGTATGTATCGCACAGACGGAGATATCGTGGTGGAAATTTGAATATTTTTCCTTCACTATGTCTAGGAAAGAACTTTTTTCCTTCGAAATCTTCTCTAAATAGCTCTTTCTTTTTATAGGTGATTCAGTTGTCAATGTAAGTCTTCGCCAAATTGATCCCCTAGTTTATGTATTCACGACTGTTTGTTTTTTGTTTTTTTTTCGAAGATTCTTACTATCTTTCAATTATCATTTCCCAACAAAAGGTGGGGCAGGTAACTTATGCATCCTCAAATCCATTTCCCTCATTTTCTTAATTGATCATCCCCAACACGGTATGCCGCCAAAATATGTTGGTCACGAAACAGTTTCTATTGAGTGACTAACCAGACCTGTTTTCTCGTCTCTTTCCTTTCCTTTCTTCTTTGCTCGAACAATTAAATAGAAAAAAAGAAAGCTTAATTTTTTTTCTCCGTCGCACTTTATACGCTGCTTTTAAAATATTTTAATTCCTGCGAGAGATGCAACTTTTCTTTCTTAATTGAAAAGCTTCGGGCTTATCAAACACTGAAAACACCCCGGCTAACGTTAAGAAAAATCAAAAATATAAAGATATTAATTTCGGGCAAGGATGCATTAGGTAGTGGGGGAAGGGCAATGAAGTAAAACAAAAAAACAAAAAAACAAAACAAAACAAAAAAAATAAAAAGATACTGAATAAACGTGAATATTTTAAACGTGAAAAAAGACATAGAATAATATTTTACAACTGCCTGCAGACATAGCTTACCTGAACACTGGTACTCATTCATCATCGTCAGCCATTGACAAATACAGGATACAAGCCTGGCTGCTGCAGGGTCAGACTCCACCGTTAATGCTCCGACTGAAGATGGTCTCTGCAATTTTGAATATCTATCTATCTATCTATCAATCTATCTATCTATCCATCTATCTGGGAGGGATATTGGATAGTCTTATATAAGTTCGTAGACATAGAGGACTCGTCAGGTCGGTTCAGTTGGAGAGGCAGACGCGTAGCAATCACTTAATTGTGGTTTACAAATTAGGGTGAGGAAATCTAATTTTTTTATATTGATTTGATTTAAAGTGACGTGATTGACAGCCAATGAAGAGTTCCCCTCCCCCTATATTAGGAAAGGATCGTTCTTGTTGTTATGAGCGAAAAACAGAGTCAACTCCAACTGGAGTCTAACAAAAACTAATTTTCTTAAAGAAACAGGATATCTGTGGTTGAGCCTAACACTTTTTAACAGATGCCCAAAGTAAGCCACAAATGCTCTCCGACACAGTTCTATGCTATGAGATTCTAAATCTTTAGTAAAAGCAGAATGACGCGCAGGGAAATTTCGTCCATCAGGATGTACCTGTATTCGATTTTAAGAACACATTACGTGCTTGATAAATTGAGGTTTGAATTGAAGCAACGTTACTTTTTAAATCACCCATATCGAACACTTTCGCTGCTTCTGTTTTCTGAACTTTTAACATAAAAGCGATACGTAACTAGAAAAACTGTACAAAACTCAAAGGATAATTATGTAAAAAGCATTTTTCTCATTCATAAGGATCATGAATGTAGAATTTTTAAAAATCTAAAAATTATTTGTTTTGCTCTTTTAGAACCGGAGATGGTTGTCTTGAAATAGAAAAATAAAAAAAAACACCTTTGATTTCTTTACGAAAAATTCAGTTTTCTAGATACGATCTAAAACGTGTTGTAATTGCACTTAAGTATTTTTGATTAAAAAAAAAACTGACTTGAGGCTATTTCTTGTATAGATATCCGAAAGTAAAACTTCAGAGAAGATATTTACATTCTTTTCCATCATATATCGGTCTCTTGGGAATACCTATCTTTAAAATAATAACACATTAATAATTGAAGTCGAGTAAAAAAAATCCTCAAAAAATGAATATGATCAAAATACATTTTTTATTAATGCTCACTAATTTTTTTTTCACCTCCATCCTAATTTCAATGGCTTTTGGTCACGATTTTGAACCGGAACGTAAATAAAACTCACCTTGAGATATGAAATCGCACCCGTTAGCCAGATGGAGTTCAGTAAATGTCTGGCTATAGAGGGTGTGAGATCGATCCTCATTGTAGACTCATTATTTCTGTTTGCGCTGTTTAATCGTTGCGGTAGATTAACGGTCCGATAATAAGTTGTTGTAAAAAGCGACTGGTTGTTAAGGTTGAGTAAATGACTAACCAAAATTAATTATAAAGTTGCATTACTCCATCCAATAATAGAAAAAATAAAATAAAATTTGAAAAAATTTTCATTACAAGATTGAATTATGCTTATGACATCATAGGCGTCTTCTGGAAAAAAAGTAAAAGGGACTAAAAAAACCCAAACATTTATAAACATCTAGATCCTCGAGGATCTAGGTGATATTTGTAAACCCATCAAAATAAGGGCCCGGAAAGATTTAAATAGCCTTTTTTCCAAAAAATTAAAAGATAATAAAAAGAAATTGGAAGGGTTCTAGTGGAATTCTCAAGCCATTTTTTAAAATCTGGGGACAAGACAGAACGAACAGGAGTGCTGAACACACGGATAAACACATAAATAAACAATCAACCACCCACCTACCCATATATATATATATATATATATATATATATATATATATATATATATATATATATATATATATATATATGTGTGTGTGTGTGTGTGCATATATATATATATATGTATATATATATATATGCACACACACGCACATATATATATATATATATATATATATATATATATATATATATATATATATATATATATATATATATATATGTATCAAAAGAAAGGAAGATTAAACCCTCTGCTACCCTTGATGGCTTCGGTTGTTCAATAAAGACAAAATCTTTACCAAAAGGATCTATAAATTGAGAAATGTAGCCCCGAATGAATAAGAATAGAAAATAATTAAATGTATCATAAAGAATTTTTTTTTTCATTTTATCCAAACTCCAGATCAAAAGATAAAACGTAGCGCCCGGATGGAAGTGATTTTCGCCTTTTCATTTCGGGAGTCGATTCTTTTAGATGAATAAATAAATGAATGGCATTGAACAGACTGATGGAGTGCATTGAGATGATGAAGGGATATACTGAGCAGAGATCAAGTACAGAAAGACAACAGCTTAAAGAAGAAGATGGAAAGGAATTGGCCGGTCAGCCACTTGACTTCGGAATCTGGTAGATCAGCGATTAGTCGTTCTTGTGAGATTTTTGACGAAACGCAACATCGTTTAGCATCACTGACAACTCAAGAGACAGAAGCACTCAAGGTTTTGGCTGATCAGATAATTTCCGATTTCTCATCTTTTTTCATCCGTTATTAGTTTGCACACACACACACACACACACACACACACACACACACACACACAAACACACACACACATGTGTATGTGTGTGTGTGTGCACATACGATTACAAACTATATATATATATATATATATATATGTATATATATTGATTGTATACATTACGCTTTAAGCGAATTGGCAAGGTGCGCTCAATATATACGTGTGTGTGCCTATACGATCACAAACTATATATATATATATCATCGATTGTATGCGTTGCGCTTTGCACATTGGCAAGGTTCTCTCTAAAACGCCTCCATTTATACAAAATGAGTTCCTGTCTTTGGTTATGAGTCGTTTTATTTCGCTTTCTTAGGTATCTCTAATTTCATTACCTGTCCTAGGTAATGCTAAGAATAACTATAAGAGATTAAAAAAAGATCAACGTGGTTCAGAGAAAGGTCTGGAGTGAAGGATATCATACAAATGAGTAAGCAACGAAAATGAAGACGGGCTGGACACTATGCAAGAAGAGAAGACAGCAGATGGAGCAAAAGACCAACCGATTGGTGCCCGTTGGACAGTAGATGCAGTGGGGAAAGACCTGACACAAGAGGAGACACAGATGAGATAAATAGGTTTATCTGTAATACATGGCAAAGGTTAGCACAGTCACCGTCGTTATGGAAGGAAATGGAAAACCCATATATATATATATATATATATATATATATATATATATATATATATATATAGGTGGATCAATTTCCGTGGCCTGACTGAGTTATCATCATCATCATCAGCAGCAGCAGCAGCAGCTGCCATTTATTGTCCATCGTTGAGCATCATTTTTACGGAAGATTACCTAGATTTCCCAAGATTTCTCTTCCATAGGCATAGCAGAATCAATACTTTCTGAATTTGTCTAATTTGTCATACCATCTTATTTCGCATACGATCTTTAGGGATCAGCGTTATGATTGTTAATGTCCAGCGGTTGTCTGACATTCTTGCAATAAGTCAAGCCCATTGCTATCTGATAGCTCTAGTGGATTCTATGATACCCCTGACTCCTGGTTTTTCTCAAATATAATCTACAGTGATCTGTCCATGTGATGTTCAGCATGTTTCTCTGATTTCTGTGTTTAGGAGTCAATCTTTTGTTTAGGTTCTATGTTTCAGCTCCATATCCAAAACACATGCATCTCAAAATGTTCATCATATATACCGATATCATAAATAGAGAAGCTGTTCTTGGTTACATCAATCACTCATTTTACATGGTATGGGATTCATTCTATGGCTTCAGAAGAGTCTGGTTTCGGTCAATTGATCTACGGCACCCCAATCATGTGGTACTGAAATAAAGAAGGTCGCCCTGACATCTCCTTGATACTTAGCGAGGACTTGGAAATTTTGTTCTCGTTCACATGTACACGTGTGAGCCAACACTTTAAATTTGACTTTTTGCATTTTGCATTTGTGTGTGTGTGTGTGTGTGTGACTGTATGTGATAGTGTACGTGTGTGTATGTAGGCGGCCGAATTAAACACGTTCTCTCCTTGGTTTGTCTGTGTGACACTATCTACTATAGTATGTACCAATCTGTCTTTAAATCAATTGATGTATGGGAATATCTTTAATCAGTCGGGGACCGTCGAGGCGATGGTTGGGCGTCTGCAGATGGAAATTCAAACTAATAACATGAATTTGAAATCGGATGACTGAGCTCAACAATAAGTCCACAATCAGAAAACATAATTGTTGTATACAGATCACTATAATTTATTAGGATTTGAGTAAATGTAACACATCTCAAATAGAAAAATAGATTTCCATAGGTTAAAGTTTGCTCAGTATTATTCATTAAGTATTGCCTAAAAACTCAATAGTAAAAATAGAGGCCCAACAGAACATATCTTTTATTAAAAAAAAAGGCCTTTGAATTTCAAAAGTTCCAAAATGACTGGCTTGAAACATTTTCATGCATTTACTGAATGAAAGTTGTTGTTTTTTTTCCATCACTTTATGTGCTCATGGAAATGTCCTTCATTAATCCCCCAAAGTCGGATATTTATCCGATAATTCGGATGTGATACTTTTGTTTTTAAGGATTTGTGACATATTCCATCCTTTTTTTTCATTATATTTTGATTCAGCTTTTTCACTGGATCCATTTTAAAGTTTTTCAAGTCAGAGACCAGAATTTATATAGTTTTTTTCTTCTTAAAGTCATCATTCATGTTTTCTAGGATGCGAACAATTGCATTGTAAAGTTTTACTATTTGCAAAGAAAGCATCACAGCTAGAAATAAAACAAGGATTATGTCTCAACATAAATGATATATATATATATATATATATATATATATATATATATATATATATGTATTAATTTTTCACTCAAAACTCTTCTTCGTTGTGTGCATATTAGATAATCCAATAAAATGGTGGTAGTAATTTAACAATGTGGGAATGAACGATTTGAGAAAAAATGTGATACACCAGGAAAGAATATATTATCAAAAAGATAAACTTGATGCATCCCAGAGCACTTGCGTCAGTGTCTTCAAAAGCACATAGCAATGCAGAAAACTAGTAAACTTTCAGTTTTACTTAGACGAGTACTATCGATCTCCAGCGAAAGCCTTTTTTAACTTACTTCATGATAATCTGAGAACTTCAGGGTGAAGAATGCAGCGTCAAATCTCGTTCGTTTTGTTTCATGTACTTATGTTTGCGAGAGCTTCCTCTCGTTCAGAACGAGAGTTTGGCGGCATTGTTTAAACACTTTACTTTCGATTTTCCGGGATTCAGTTTTACAACAACGGAACACGAAACAATAGCACGGTAATTCATTTTCATTCTGTTAAGAACTGATAATTAGATTGGTCCTTGGGCGAACCCCCAGATTCCCGCTGCTAAATTACGCGCCATTTTCTTTTTCTCCGCCCTTCCTTTTTTTCCCGCGCTACGAGCACCTCACCGCTGTCGTTACGCGGCAGTTTTTCACGTGTAAAAGAAGAACATTTTTAGGTCATTCAATTTAGGAAAAAAAAAAAAAAAATTAACTACTTTTTTCTCCCTGTTAGATCAGCAATTAGGATGCCCCATGTAATCATTCGCAGATTTTTTTTTCTTCATATTAAATATTCATTTTCTTAATAAGGGAGTGTCGCTGTTCAGCTTCCTTGAGACTTGTAGGGAGGTTGAATACAGAGTACAGAAGAATCGTAAATACGGCTGGAAAATTAAACAACGGGGCCTTCTAATAGAAATTATGTTTGGTGAATTTGTATCCACCAGCGATCATCGTTAAGCACAAATTTACTGATGGGGGGGGATAGGGGGTAGGAGTAGAAATGAAAACAAAAAGAAAACAAAACCAAGACAAAAAAAACAACAAAAAACTAAACAAAAAACAAAGACAGGTGCACCTACACTTCAGAAACCGTCAGGTGACCAACGCATTTTAGCAGCGTGCATGTTGAGGGTGATCAATTAAAAAACCGGGGAAGGGATGATCAATGAATGACGTTACTTTTCCCTCCTTTGGTTTAGGTGGTGAAACTAAAAAGTCAGGATTTAAAAAAAAAAAAAAAAAATAATAATAATAGTGATAAAAATGAACATGCAGGGACAAACTAGGGACCAATTTAGCATAATTTTACATTGAAAACTGAACCTACCATTGAAACCCTATTAAGAAGAAGGGGTTGAAAATTTTTTCGTAGACGTAATTATTAGCTTCATAGGGCCAGCCTATACACCTAACACTTAAATATATAGCCAGCCAGCTGGACCCAATTGAAAACTGAAGAAACCATAATTGACAGTTGACCGTTTCTGCAGAGAGAGAGAGAGAGAGAGAGAGAGAGAGAGAGAGAGGGGGGGAGGAAGAGAAAAAGAGAGAGGGTTGATGAAACAAATGAACGAATTAAACTAAGAAAGAAAGAAAGAAAGTATGAGCGATAAAGAGAGAGATAGTAATGAAGGAAGGCAGGGAAGGATGTAGAAAGAGTGAAAATAGGAGAGAGAGAGAGAGAGAGAGAGAGGGGGAGACATGACTGGCTGCTTCAGGATCAAACATCACTTTGACAGAAGCTTGTAAGTATTATAAATACTTAGTCTCCTGTAAAAACATTTCTCCTTCAACTGAAGAAAATCCTTTGATTCGGCCATCGGGTACTAAATAAATAGCATCTAGATATTTTTATAGATGAATGGCATTAAAATCTAGATTAATCTTGATATAATTTTAAGCAATACAGATAATTATTGAAAACTAGCATCTACAACTTCACATTTACTCTTTTCTCAAAATTTCTATCTTTTCTCCGCTTTTTTCTTTCTTTTTTTCTCGTTTTTTTCTTTCTTCTCCTTCTTCGTCTCTTTTTTCTCTCTTTCCATCCATTTTTTTCTTTCTATCTTTCCGTGATTACAGGCATAATAATACAAACTGTCTTCTCTTTTCCCTTCTCTCTCTATCCATAAATCTAAACTCTTCACTTTCTAGTCTTAACCGGAAGTCCGAAATCGTCATCGTTGTTAGGTAAGGAAAAAAAAGTCATAATTCGATTGGAGTTTGACAGAAATGACATGTGCAAAGAGAAAGAGGATGATTAGGAGCATTGACTAAAGAGGTGCGTGCTCAAGATTGTTTGTAACTCAGACGAATGGGAGGGAAATAAGCCCCTCTAGCACCTTTCCGTGTTGTCATTGGTACACCTTTATTGTCGAGCGTCTAAAACCGACAAAATAGGGATTTCACCCGTCCACAGCGTGCCTGTCAGGCACGAGGACTCTTTTTTTTATTATCAGGAGACTTCATAGCACAAAGTACTCCTTTATAGAGAGAAGAAGGTGTTTCGCTTTGTTGGGATCACTTGGCGTGGTATGAAAAGTGGGAGGAGTGGCGGTTTAAGCTACAGTTTAGAACAATTGTTCTTCAAAGTACAAGGTCCCGACCCATTACTAGGTCGCAAGGTCCTGCTTACAGCGTCGCAGGTTCAAACAAATAATGAATGAAATAAAGTTAAGTGGAAAAATTAGTGACAATGAAATAATTAAGATTTGAAATTAAACTTATCTAATAATCTTATGATGTTTCACATCGTTAATCTATTTTCCAAAGTATAAAATCATATTGTCTGTAACTTTGAGAAGAGTAATTAAGCTACCAACTTTTGTTCGGACAATTTGAACTCGCCTGTTTTCCATCTTCGATCTAAGTCAGGTCATTCCAACTGATACATGTCTACGGCCCTCTTCCGATATAAATAGTAATATTTGAAAGGGGAGTGAATCTCACCTAACTCCTACCCTCTTTTCTTACGGTTATTACCATTAACCACCTGAGAGGGCCGTCGAAATGAATCGGCCTAAGCGCCGTGACTACATTCGATTATGAAAGAAAAATAAAAGTTCTAATCGTCCAAACAAAAGATTAACTATTGAATTATGACAGTGGTAATAGCTTTGGGCGTGCGGGAAAACAACAGCAAAGGTCCAATGAAAGGGAGTTGGAAAGAGAGAGATCAATAGCGAGACACAAACACCACATGTACAGTAAGAGTACGTTCCACTCATCGATTACTTGAAACTAACACTAATTCGATTGCTAGTTCTATGCATTGTACATGGGGTTTGGGGGCTAGCGCATGAAATAAATCTGGGTAGCGATCACAGAATTTTGAAGAACATCGGTTCAAAAAACAAATGTCTATGAAGGATACAGCTGTCTATGTGACTCTAAATGGCGTTTATAAAGCACTAGGTTTCAAGAAAATAATATCAGTGATGGCTTAAATTTTTTTTTAATATTAGGTTAATACTACATAAAGTATCAGATTGATGACAATTCATGTTTTGGTGTTATCCAGATCATTTTAGTTGGGTGTGAATTGTATCATTCGGTATTTACATATGGATCGTCCACTGTTGTTGTATTACGTTGTGCAGTTCATAAAGCATCACATTCACGACGATATGCAATGTGCTATTGAAATGTATTTGAAGAAGGTGTATATCATATTATATTATTCAATATCTATCAAACTGTTTATTGTATCATTTCATATTGTAAATATAGGTATTTTAAATCATCAAATAAAAAAACATTGTTATATATGAATCTCGCATATAGACCACATTTCTTGAGATAGAGGGTTGACATTTTCAACGTTCACTCTTCATTATATCTAGAAAAAACGATTCACCACCTGACTAAGTTTTTATGGAGGAGTTTGTTTATAATGTAAACCTCTGCTAAATTCGTTCATTAGTTTGTTTCCAGCAGCATGCATGCTTTATGTTCTAAGAATCAGACTTTTTTGGGATCACTGCCCAACAGAAGGCGAAAGAAATAACTCATTCATTGATCACTCATTTTTCTATTATAAAAATATTTGTTCATCTCTAACAGTCATCCATTGATCAATTCTTCTTTTAATTGATCACCCAGTCATTGCGAAAGAACATTTTCCACGTGACAGCATTAGGTCGTAGCACATGGTGTTTTGAATTCACGGCAATTCATGATTTGCTGTTCTTAAGATATATTCAATCCAATTTGTTTCGTAGCATCTGGGATTGAAAATCTGACTATTCCAATGTTGTACCTCACTTTTCAGATGGTTCTTCTCAATAACTTCTGTTTTCATCAGCTTCTTACACATATGGAATGTGAAAAGTTCCGGAGTAACCTTTATGCAAAATAATTCGCACTTGCTGATGTTATCAACTGGCGAAAGTAGAGCACTACATCTACCTAGGCCAACGACTATCTCTGAAACCCACAAGAAAAAAAAAAAAAGGAAGGATAGCTAGCCTTCAGGAGAGCAAACTAAAATTTATATAAATATAAGGATGGCAAGCTTTCGGTTGAGCAAGCCCAACATTAAGAACTCGAAAATCCAATTAGTTTATTAAAAAAAAGAGGGTCTATAACCAATGCATCCTCCTGATAGTCACCTAAGGAACTGAAACATGAAAACATACGATGAGACTGGTTCTCAAACTGTGCGGGCATGCAACGTGCACATGAAAGAATTATGCCAAGCCCCACATGGAGAGATCACAAGACAGCACAGTGTATCAGGGAGAAAACAGGGTTCCGATGAACCATAGAATCTATAAGAAAAAAAAGGTTATGGGCAGGTCATGTCGCACAAACGACAAACAACCGATAGACATTACAACTCACAACATCGATCCCCAGAGATCACGGCAGAATACAAGATTAAGTGACAAACGACACTAATTCAGAAAATACGTACTCCACGATGCCCACGATAGAGAAATATGGCCAATCGTTGGGAAGGTCTATGCCCAACAACAGACGTTAAGAGACTGATGATGATGATGATGATGTCATCAAAAGAGAAGAGGGCACCACAGGTTTATAGTAATTTGCCACTTTAAATCATTACAAAGTAACTGAATTGTTTAACATCAAACTTTGAACTTGGGATTTATTTTTTCTCTTATACTTACAGTTAATGCAAATAGCAAAATGACTCATTCGTCCACTCATTTTGTGGAAAACTGATCATTATACAATATATATACATATATATATATATATATATATATATATATATATATATATATATATATATATATAGAGAGAGAGAGAGAGAGAGAGAGAGAGAGAGGTGGGGAGAGAGAAAGATTTTTGAAAGATATGGTTGCCGATAAGAAATTGCGGAGATTAGCGCAATAGCATAGAGAGAGAAGGAAAAAGCTCCTGCCCATCAATGCACTTATAATGGCCTATAATGATGTTGATGATAATGATGATGATACATACATACACACACACACACACACACATATATATATATATATATAAATGTATATATGCATGCATTATAACAGTTATAACTGCATGCATAACCATGCAAACTAAACTCAGGTACACACACACAACATACACACATGCACACACACATATACATACATACATACATACATATATATATATATATATATATATATTGATAATTAAATATTTATGGAATCTTAGTTCAGTCATTTTATCACCAATAGCACTCACAAATATATATATATATATATATATATATATATATATATATATATATATATATATATATATTATCGTTCAGTATTGATATGCTTTTAAGACAATTGTCAAATACATTTTCATAACCTACGAACAATGTGCAAATGTATTCACTTGATTTTCGGGTTGGTTTTTCATTTCTGACGCTGTCACTGAACGTTTGAACATTCACGCATAGATATGATTCATCAAGCGAAAACACGTATTATTCAAGAGTTTCTTATTTGAATATATGAGGTGAAAACACCTTGCCTTTGTATCCATCACGAAAAGACAAGAAAAATATACGAAGGCGTTGATATAAGTAAAAGGCAGCGATTCCATTTATTTTTCCATTTCGGCAAAAACCCAAGTTCTTGTAGGTTAATGCATTGACACGACTCGAAAGTCTCTGCCTTGCGAGTAGACTAGAAGCGATTTTATATTTACGCACCACATGATTGTATTGGTTTGTACATTGATATAGCATTATTGATATATAAAATATTCACTTAGCATCAATCTTATTTGATTTCTACGATGCCGTCCAGGAGAAAGAAGGAGTATATCGCTACAGACTGATACATTCGGGGAACATTGTTCTTTACTTTGTTAAAGTATAGGGACATTATCTTGAATAACTTCTTTATTTTCCGTAGCAGCTGAATTTTTGTTTCTCTTACCTTTTTTTTGAATAGTATATTTATCTAAGTGTTTTTCTTCAGATTAGGAATTGCTGTACGTACCTATGTCTCTTGTGGGTGAATTTTTACACGAGTGATGTTTCGCCACGTATTTCAGTTGGAAGTAGGATTTACTTGGACCAAAACTGACAAAACTTTTTTTTCCCTTGATTTTGATGTTAGAATTGTTGTTGTTTTTTTTTAAAAACTGTTTTCAACTGAAATTGAAACTAGTCTAGTCAGGCAATCAATAGAAACTCACTTTATTTTTGCAAAATGCTGTGTTGGGGATGATCAATTACCAAATTACCAAAAAGAAGGATCAATGAAATGAGTTACTTCGTTTATTGTTGATCACTAAAACAGTTTTAATTTCAATTAAACAGGTGGGAATAAAGAAAATGATCAATTTTGCATGGAATTAAAATTAGATTTTGGGGTGATTAAAAATACCAAAAAAAAAAACCCCAAAACAAATTGATATTTTTTAAGACATAATAAGGAATAAATATGAAAATTTTCAGTCCTCTAGCTACAATGGTGTGGTCTTGATGCTTGATACTTACATGCTTAGCCAGCCAGACCAGCTTAAAAACTGATAAAAACCTATGTTGACAGTTTTCGTGAATGAATTGAAAGCTTCCACAAATGAAAAAGTCAGAAATCCCCATAAACTTGTGTGAAATATCGTACTTTTGAACGGTAACCATTTGTATTTATTTGTCCTCCCAACAATGGTGGAATGAGACACTATGTTGAATTGAAAACGGGGCCCAACGCTCGAATATTTGAGTTTGGACAGAATTTTGTGGTTACTTCAGCATTTCCGTTTGAGATACCTCGATCATTAGGCAATGAACCTTACCCACATACGAGCACAATTATTAATAAGGGCTTCCCTGAATGTGTTTTCGGTACCATTCAAAAGCTGAATCTTTGCTATACTCAAGAAACGCAGCCAACTTAAATAGGATCTATATCATGAATGCATGAATTACTGTCCCAAAATTTAAATTTTGCCTAGACACTAGATCGACTTATATACGAATATATGCAGCACAAAACGCCATTTGATATAATCCAGCGCACTAGGTGCATCTTTCCAGAATATAATGCAAGTAGGTCTGGTTAATCACTCAATCGAAACAATCACGTAACTAACATTTTTTGAAAGCATTCTCAGATGGGGATGATCAATAAAAAATGGGAGAGAAGGTGATCAGCGGAATTTCTGCTTTCTTCTTTTGTTGAGCGGTGATCGCTAAAAGGTCTGAAATTGAGAGTGAATGATTAAAATTACGGGATGAATTTAGCATACACGTACATTGTAAAGTGAACAGCCCACTAAAAACTTATTAAAAACTAAAACTTTTTTCTAGTCATGATAACGAGTAAATTTTTCAGTTTTAAGACCTCTTGCACGACCTGGATATGTGATATATAGATGGCTAGCCTGACAGACAGACCAAATTAAAAACTAAAGAAATATTTGTGAAGAGTTTTGGTGAGTATTTCGGTTGACGGTCTTTTAATGAGAATATATGATGTGCCCATGGAGTTTCTTCCGTAAATTTTTTTTTTTTACTTAAGCAAGGTTTCTTGAAACTTTTTGCATCCATGGAACACCTGATACTGAGTGAAAAATTTTCACCTGGTTTATTAAGTACAAAATCCAAAAGCTTGAAACTTAAATGAATCTTTGATGGAAAACTGGAATCTTAAGTCTGGTACAACAGATACACTTTGAATTTTTGCAACGATACCACATTATACGAAACTGAGCTGCTTAATTCTCAAAATTACTCACAGAATCAAAAATATATGATATGGAATCAGAGAGTTCTGCGGAACACTGTTTGAGAAACCCTGATCAAAAGACTGGTGTTTATTTATGTCAGCAGACGGCAGCTGGACAGCAATTCGTTTTTCTTCATAAAAATCAAGCCAGGTCTGTTTGTTACTTTCTGGCGGAGAGCTCGCCTACTAGTCTGGTTGACACGCAATCTTTTGTGATTTCAACTATTCTACTGAGAGAACATATTCGCATTGACAAACAACATATCATGAGAGATTTTGAGAGCCTGCCGTTGAGCCATAGACAGGTAAGCTATTTATTCGTGTTGTGAGTTCGCGCCTTATTTGGTAGCCTATTGTTCACAGCAACACACACACACACACACATATATATACTGAGAAATGGACATATGATCCGGGAGAATAATATCACATGGTTAATGTATCACTCGTCTATGTGTATATGTGTATGTGTGTGCGTGTGTACGCATTTGTGCATTTGCTTGTATTTACATAAAGTGATAAGGGCCATATAGAATTATGTTTAATTAAATCAAAATCAGATTTTGAATTTCAATTTTTACAATTTTTTATTCCTATGATATATATGTATATATTTATAATTATGAATTGCATTATATTATATCAACACCCTATCCGTAATGATCTCCTGTTATCACATGATTAATGCACAATTCAGCCTAGACAACATAAATAGAATAAACAATTTTTAAAAAATTGGGCTACTGCAGGAATCGAACCAGCAACCGATAGGGTAACCGCTTCAATGCAACGCTGATTCAACCATTGAGACCGGCAACTGTTTAGCTCAATAGTAAGATCATATATTCATTTTTCAATAACACACACTCGTGTGTGCGTGAGTTATGTGTGTATGTATTCATATATATATATATATATATATATATATATATATATATATATATATATATATGTATATATGCATATATATATGTGTGTGTATGTGTGTGTGTGTGTGTGTGAATACATACCTTCAATAAATAGGGAAAATATAAGGATATAAGTACACACTTTCATTGTGTTGTACAAATATGGCCAATTTCCATTCACGTCTTGGCATTGAAAACCCACATAGAATGCATAAAGTGCGTAAATAACCCGATTGTTCGTATGCTTGTTCTGCTACGCTTTTTCGTCACGAATTTAAATACCACCCCAGCATTCTTTTAAGGCAGTTTTTTGTCTTAACACAATAGCAACCCTTTCATCTGATCGCACACGCTGTTCAACAATTATATTGATAATCAATGAACTGATCTACAAGACAAGCTCCACGGTTGGCCCAACAAATTACATACCTGCGCTACGAAATAACAATACTGCTCTATGCCAGCATCGTTTATCAAGAAATGAGTTGAAAATGAATTGAAAAACACTTGCTCTTTTTTGCCAGGTATGTTTTTTCATTTTAATCAATACAACCAAAAGATTTGTTCCCTATGGCATTTTCATTAGAAATCGTGATCCAAAACTGGGTTTCTTCAGTTTTTAAGTTAGTTAAGCTGACTGACTAGGAGCACGAAGCACCAATGGAACTAGAGGGCAGGAAATTTAGGTTAATACCCCGTATTATGTCTAGTAAAAACACGTTATATTCGTTTTTTTTTCAAAATTTCCCTTTCAAAGATATTTTTAGTCGTGGATTATTCGCAATGTAAGTTTATGCTGAATTGGTCTCTTTTTTAATACTCCAGGAGCATTCACGATCCAGATTGTTTGGCAGTTTATTCTAAGAAACGAAAACTAAACCATAAAAAAGATTAAAAATGTCAATGCAAATTCTGGAAAATTTTACCGTCAAATAGATATGAATGCCGTAATTGGGAAAAGAAACAGAGAAACCAGTTTAGATTAGTTGGAGAAGAAAGAGTATGGAAAATGATAGTTAACCAGAGTTGTGATGCCTAAACGGGGATGGCACCGTTGTACCCAGATAATAATATGTACTGAAGATGTGCGATGCGACCTTTGATCACACCAGCTATGACCCTCGTTGGTCAGGACACGTTGCTGTGTGTATTACGATAGCTTGTTTGTTATGAACGTAAAAATCAACAACGGCGATAAACAGGAGGGAAATAACGAATTCTGATATTGCAGTGAAGTTATCAGCTTAGGTCCTGATTATTAAAGACGTCTGCTACGTTTTTGTAGATAAAAATAATAGAAATGTCGTTAATTTCTAATCTTTTCACAATGTGATTTTCTCTATTTTTTATTTGTTTTGTTCCTTTGTTTTTCTGATGCCCTTCCTTTTTTTTCGTATCACAGACATTAACATTGTTTAGTGTCACGATTTCCCAACGGACGCAGATGGAAACATTCCAGTGTGTTTAGATATCTGTTAATTTACACAAGTGTATTCGTTTCACCTGTGTCCTTCAAAAACCCACCTAATGAGTTCTCTTATCTATTTTGCTTACACATTCCGCTGTCACTTTCTAGAGCGACTTTTACTTTCACTTTCACTTTCGCAATTGTACTGCCTATTACACGAGGCATTTCGTTTGCTCAAGTGCGTTCTTCAATTAATATCCCAAATGCATTCCATCTCATTTTATCGGTAATTTCGTGCCGTATATAACACCAGCAGAGAGACAATCGTAGTTGACCAGTATCTTTTGTTCATTTCTTCTTTTTCTTCTTCTTTGTTTCTTCGTTTATTGTCAAACTCCTTCTTTTGAGTTTTTATTTTCTACTCGTATGTAACGATGATGACAGATGGCAATAGCGATGACCAGACCAAAAACTAGTGACATTAAGCACGGAAAACAGTGACACCGTAGAAATGGGATACGTAGTTCTGGAATAATATTATACGAAGAAATGAATTCTGTTTTGTTTACTTTTTAGATTTTAATGAAGCAACGGAGTTTGGCTCCAGCACACTCAAGCCGATCTTTTGTTTTTTTCCATTTTATGCTTCTCAGTCTTTTTTCTCTTCTTCTCCTTCCTTTCCTTCTTTTCCTATTTTTCATTTCTTAATCTATTTTTCCCTTTCGCTGTTTTTCTTTTTTCTTTTTCTAACCTTTCATTCATTCTATTCGTAACAATTTATTTCATCCCCGTTTCTTTCGGTTCTTGTATTTTCTTTCTTTCTTTCTTTCTTTCTTTCTTTCTTTCTTTCTTTCTTTCTCTCTTCTTTCTTCAATCGTAGCCTTTAATTGAGCCAACAATCCTTTCTTCTTTTTTCTTTATTTCCCACCCACTGCCATCTTTCTTTTTTTATTTCTTTAATGATTCAATTCATTTCATTTCTTTCATTTTCCTTCCGTTTGTTCCTGTATTTTCTTTCATTATTTTTCCTTTCTTTTTTTAGCCGCGAACAAAGCTAAAAATTCCATAGGCTAAATATAAATTAGGTTACGATGATCCTTTGGTTGTGACGAGCAAATTTCCCTACGAGAGCTTTGTGTAATTCAGCATATAATTTTACAAAGTGCTATCCAGATTTGTGTACATAGGGCCAGCTGTAGGTTTCCGGACTCACTAGGCAGACTGAACTTCGGTATGTTTAGAAGTATAATATTAGTTAAAAATCTGACTTCAAATCAGGGAACTTTATTATTTTGTCTGTTTTGATTCTATCATATTTAAACGTTTTCTCATTTTATCTTTATGAAAGTTCTACTGTCTCACCTGACAGCCATCCACAGCATTAGGCACCTTGGGTGACTGCCTGTGGTACCAGTACCTTGATGCCCTGGTGAGCACCAAAAACTTATATTAGAACGCAGAGCCTTAAATCCAAATAAGGGTTTCCCTATGGGTGAAATCAAGTATATACTGGATAACGAAATTAGCAACTGTCAAACAAGATTATTACTTGAACTGTCAGCAAAACTGTTTACATAGGTTTCTATCAGTTCTTTAGTTGGTCTACCTGACTATGTATGTATGTATGTATGTATGTATGTACGTATCACGCAGACGGTTCGGATTGATATAGATAGAAGGCTGTAAATTCAAACATTTAGTCCTTATGATATCCACAAAAAGCTTTTATCTATTTTGTTTCTTTTAAATTCCTTTAAATAGGATGTTAGTTGGGGAGGGTTCAATTTGCAATGTAAATTCATTTCAGGTGATCCCAATTTTTGTGTCTTCTTATTTTGTTTTAAAGTCAGACATTCTTTCAGCAGTTACCATCGAACAAAATGCCAGAGAAGAACCTAATTTATTGATTCCACTTTTTTCCACTTTGAAATAAATACTGCCCCCAAATGGCATGCTGCCGACGGACAGTTTTTATTGAGTGATTAATCAGACCCTTTGCGTGTATTCTTTGTCAAAACATAGGTTTCTGTCAATATTTATGTGTGGATCGGTACTATGGAGCCCAAAGCAATTTTGATAAGTAGTTGAGTTTTGATGATTCAAATATCCTTATTTTAAGTTTATTTTGTAGTCTCAACTCGACTTGAGCTATTTTAAAAAATGATCTCACGTAAAGTCTCAAGACAAAATTTCGTTTAAGAAATAAAACACCATGGACATACTGAGCTATGAAGAAAGAAACCATAGGAAGAAACTTATTTTATTGAATACATAATTTATTTCATTACAAAATAAAGTTGAATATTATATTATTAAAAAAAAAAATAGAGAAAAAAATGCCTGATTTGACAAATCTGGCCTTCTTATACAAAAGTTGCAGCAATCCTCTCAAGTTGGTATGGGAGTAGAATTGGAATTTGACCTTGTAGTAACCAGGCTTATTTATTCTCTCCTCACATACTTATGATACTCACTTTTTCGGCCATGTTACATTCTCTATGATAAGAAATATCTACATCAGTTGAGTTAACCTCTAATCATGATCTAATTCATCTCAATCATCCACACGATTGTTTTCAAGTCTATGTCCTCAAGGACTGATGTGTCATGTTTTCTAACACGATTTACCAATCTAATTAATTAATATAAATACAGATGTAAATTAATTACAAATAATTTATGCACGTAAGTACGCTGCAATTAAATCTGCTGAGAATGTTTCTTAATGAAAAGGGAAAAAAAAATCTCAAGGAAATGAACAAGAAATAAATTAATATCCGACAATAAGTGTAAGTATTAGTGTAGATATGAATTCTTGGTTTGAAAAAAAAATGTATAAATAAAACAATGGGACAATATTGTATTTGATTGTTGTTAATGACTCTCATTAGAAAATTGAAATAAATAGGATTTTGTATTGTTAGACAAATAGATCTTATCAATGCATAAATATGCTGGAGGAATAAAGGAGCCATTCCAGAGTGCGTGCACAATCTCAAAAGAACGCTTGCTGACTCGTTGAGAGAAACATGTGCATTCACCTCTATGCGGCCACGTATAGACACGCGTACGGAAGCTGATTTATAAAACACATAAAGGATGCTGATATGAAACAGAAGGATTTACGAACACGCACAAAATAACTACCTATCTATAAGAAACACCTATACTTATATACGTATGTTTATTCGTAGAGGTGCGTCTATCGTAGAGCAATGGTTAGAAAGTTAATCTTGCAGAATATCTCTAGAAAACAACTGTAATCCTGCGACTGTTGTCAGTATTCTAGAGTGGCACGCTATTACTATCTCCACTACGTGCTCTATCATACTCACATTGTGTTCAAGTTTGGTAAGGACCCACTTTATGAAGGAAATGTACAAACTATTGCTAGACAGTTTGATGCTACCCGGGTGCTCTGTGTAATCTCGTCTTACAAAATATCTATCCAACAGAAACATAGTTGTAGATCAGTACTAAGCTTTCCTGTCTTGCAGGTCATATTCAATGAAATTATTCCTCTTTTGGAGATTAGATCAGATCGAATTACATCTAAATTCTTCATTCCAGGAAACCTGGTACTCAAGAATGTACCTCTCAATTGGTCTAAACAGAGTAGGATCAGGTTCATTCCCTGATTCCTATCAAAGACAAAGCCGGGAGACATGGACAATTTTGACCCTTTTCTACATAATAATTAACGTGTTATGATGCTTGGGGACCCACATCACCCCCTCTCTCTATCTCTCTCTCTCTCTCTATATATATATATATATATACATATATATACATAGATAGATAGATGTGTATGTATGCATGTGTGCGTTACTCATTCGAATTATCTCATTTTTAGTGAAATAATGTTATGTTCGTAATGAGTCAGTAACATTTTATATGTTATCTTTGTTTCTACATCTCTCTGCCCCTCTCTCTCTCTCTCTATATATATATATATAGATTTCTTCGTGTAAACGATATATCTCGCAATGTTTAATAATTTCACAATATGGAAATTAAGCTGTTTTTCTATCAAATTCATTTTACCAACACTTTTTGCCTTTCAATTTTTGATAAATAATAAATTTCAATAATTCTTGTTTCATTCCTCATTGAAACAAAATGGGCCGTAATTTTGACCTGAAAAAAAAATTAGGAAAGAACGAATTAAAACAAAAAGATAAATATATGCATTTGTCCTATAATGTAGAACAGTTGAACAAAGACCAGGATTTTTCAACATACCCCTTCATCTATCCAAAATAATCCTGAAACAGCATTTAAAATCAATTAGCTAACATTATGATAATCAATTTGAAACAGGCAAAAACACGTACCCCAACCCCATTCAAGAATAACCGCAGAGTAATCAATCATTAAATAGCACCGGAAGATAATCCTGAAAATTCTCCATAACCTCCGTTCATGCCCCTTAATTTTGATTTGTCGAAAACATAGATCCATTTGAGAATTTGCTTAGTCTCTGCAATTTTAAATACTTGGCATTCCCTGCACACGCGTTATGATCTCGTGAGACGTTGTTACTTGAAAGTTTTCAATATTCTTACAATTGAAATTTTCACTTCGACAGAACCGAAAGGCGAAGCATGTTAGTATGATAAATTTGATTTGAATTCAGCTATCTTTTCTATTGTCAACTTAATACACCAACACACGCCAACACAAATATATACATACACACATACACACGCCAACAAATACATACATACACATAAACACACGCATATATATATATATATATATATATATATATATATATATATATATATATATATGTGTGTGTGTGTGTGAATATATATACATATTTATATATATATATAGAGAGAGAGAGAGAGGAGCGAGGGTTTGATACAATATTCTATTATCCTGAATATTAACACCCTAACCCCTCGACTACACGCCATCTTATTCACGCTCTTAATTAGTAACGATCTCCTTTCTCTGTCTGATTTTTCCCCACTCTGTGTCTCTCTTTTATGATCACGTTATAACATGCACATAAGTCAAACACTGGCCATTTATTGTATACGTCTGTTTTTCTAGACTACATCTTGTCACGAAATCAATTAAATTTAATTGTTCGCCCTAAGTGCGAATCAATCTTTTAATTAAATTAAAGTGATTCTTCCTCAGAGATGTGATAGATTTGAATTTTTCCCTAATTGAACAAACTTCCTGCAATGTATGTGACGTATCTATCACCTTAATACAACGCGATATATTTAATTGAAAGCAATATTCCGGTCTGTGTGTGATCATGCGATAAGAGATGTGTTTGTTAATATAGTTGATAAATAAAAAAGAAACAATTGATTTCATGTTTATCAATCAGATGCAATGAGATGTAAACTCGGCATAATACGTGTAATATTTTATCATTTAATCACTGACAAATGCAATGTACTCATCAACAGCGAATAAGATGTGTGTACGCAAGTGAAACTACCAGAGAGCAGATGTTTCGTGAAATTACCTCAACTAATGTGGAAGTCACTGGAAACAAAACGAATGTTATATTTTTTTCTTTATTGGAGAAGATTAATGAAAGAAACAGCCAGCCTGTAAATCGAACCAAATCCAAATCGACTCAGTTAATCTATTTCTATTTTCCTCTATCCCCCTCTCTCTCCCTATCTCCCCCCCCCCTCTGTCTCTTTCTCTTTCTTGCTTTGTATGTCATGTAAGTTTCTCAGATTCATCGACCGCTGGTCATGTTGGAAAAGTGAGATATTTTCTCATACTTGTTTACTTTAAAAAAGAAATGATATTCCACTGAATCGTTGTCAGGAGCGAACTAAACAGAAATAACCGCATAGTAGATTTCTCGTCGCACGAATTTCAACGATGATAGTGGTAATGTACCCACCTACGTAATCTTTTCTTCTCATTTTTTCTTTCTTCGGAGCTGGAAAGGTAAACACAATGAGATCAAAGCCACCATAGTTCATTATTCTTTATACGATTCTTTTCTTTTAGTCAATATTCTTAGTATAAGTATTTCAGTCGAGGTAAATTATTTTTGGGGTGAATATACTTTCCCTCGAACTCAATCGGCTGTCGAATGGCCTTTAAGAAAAAAAATATCTGGCCGGCTGAAAACACTACAATAAGTGAGTACTATATATGATTTTGGTGCTACAGGAAAGCATACTTTCTTTTCATTATCAACTAAGAGTGACAGATAGTAAAATTTTAAAAAAAGGACCAACAACCAAAGAACAAATAGCAACTAATGAACTAAAAATTAAAAAGAGCGAGTTTCTTGCTTTTAACTGTTAATCAATAAAATATCGTATTAAGGTCGTCAAGAATCATTGTTCGTGTCCCAACGACATTGTTAGTTCAAATCAAAATACCACCGAAGAGAATATTACTGATTATGTCTTTATCATTAGATGAAGAATTGTAACCCAATATTTTATTGAATTTTATTACTTTTTATCATCGTCTTATTTTTTAATTGTTTTCATCAAAACTTTTTGATAGAACAATTTAGACAGTTCAGATAAAGGTTAAACAGGCCTGGTTGAACAGGCAATGGGAACTGTCCTATGATCAACGTGTTTTGGTAGCAAATCATGTTGAGGGTGATCAATTAAAAATTGGTTTAAGGGGTGATCAATGAATAAGTTACTTCTCTCGCCTCCATTTGGATCACTAAAAAGTCTGAATTTAAAAAACAGCAACAAATGAATGTAATACGACCAGGAACAACCAAGGGGCCGATTTAACATACATTCACATTGCAAATTGAACCCTCAACTGTTAAGTCGGGAATTTTTGAAAAACATTTTTTTGGTCGACATAATAAGGAATAAAAGCCCTCTAGCTCCATTTGTACACGTGATACGTACATAAATAGATAGCCAGCCAAACCATACTGAAAACTGAAAAATCCCAAGTTGAAAGATTTGATGACATACGCGTTTAATGATTTCTAATCATGATG
This sequence comes from Thysanoteuthis rhombus, assembly GCA_963457665.1. NCBI lineage: Eukaryota > Metazoa > Mollusca > Cephalopoda > Oegopsida > Thysanoteuthidae > Thysanoteuthis > Thysanoteuthis major. Next base: position 40,829,859 of record OY735228.1, on the reverse strand, counting down.
AAGGTAAGATATTGTCAAGATTGATACAATACAACTGTTAAAGATATTGGTGAATTCTGATTTCCATTTGAAGGTTACTTTTCATTTCATAATCGTGTGTGATTACTTTACTTCAATCAAGAGGATAATTTGATTGCTACCCAGATTTTTGAGCTGTTTACCGTCTCTTGAAGACATTTCTACGGACAGATTTTGAATTCAATTTTTCGAATGATGGCACATAGGTTTCCCCACGAGTTCAACACAGCCCAAATGAACTGATGGGATTTGCTAACAAATATCCAAATCCCAACACAGCCCTTTAATTTGGGCATTTTCTTTTCATCTTGGAAAGATGATCGTTGTAGGATGAAGAAAACTCGAGGGACGAATATTATTATAATTCAGATGTCAATCTTTCTCAAAATCTATTTCTTCTCTTCCATTGCCTGCAGATGACGGAAATTTCCGCCATTGCAGTGTTATGGCTAACTATAAAATTTCCGTTTTGATACGATGTCATCAATTATTATAAAAATGCAATATCTCTGTGTGTCAGAGCTTTAAACTTGCAACAAATTATCTTACAATGGACAAGAGCTTTTATCTTGCAATGGATTACTATTATACTTGCCACTTTCTGTAGGTGATGGATAAAGATGGACACACACACACATTTATATATATTTCTCCTCTTTTTCTATCCACTCCCTCTCTCTCTCCAGATACACATATATATGTTTGTGAGTGTGTGGAGAGAGAAAGGGGAGGATAGAAAAAGGGAGAGGGACTGATTGTGAGAGGGAAGAGGCGGGGGAGAATCAGATTAGGAAAAGATATTGGATAGAAAATAAGACGAGTAAAAGAGGTGAGGTGAACACAGAAAAGTACAAGGGGAGAGAGAGAGAGAGAGAGAGGAGGGGGGAGGAGGGAGAGATATTCATAGACAGAGATCCTCACAAATAATAATTACCAATGTGCTGATCTCTTCTTTCATGCTAATAGACGCAACTGACGTAGCAAAATAGAATTCCATTTATGTTCTGCTGATGAATATTATTAGTCGCTTTTGACTGAGGATTTGATTCAAATAGTAATTGAATTTTTTGCCAAATATTCGTTCTATTCATAGCTCTAACAAAAATCATATTACTGTCAGATGATTATATTTCATTTATTAACAAATTGCTTGAGTTATTTCGACTCATCGAGATATTCCAGGGAAAAATATAACAAGACTGGCTTCTTCATTCTGTTTGAAGCTCATAAGTTTTCAAAATATTTCGACTTCTGGAAAAATATGTTTCCCCTAACTGAAAAAAATCTTTAAATTTTGCCATGAAAGCGGGACAAAAAAGGTAGTATCTATATACTTCTTCTAAATAAATGACATCAAATCCCAGATAATTCTACACATAAGAATCTTTCACTCTCTCTTTCCCCCTCTCTCTCTCTCTCTCCATCATTTCAAACTCTTTTTTTTTAAAATCTTGACCGGAAATGTAATAGTTGTTAGGTGAGGAAAATTAAGTCCCAAATCAATAGGAGGTTGACAAAAATGAATTTGAATAAACAGATAAATGAACGAATAATTTGTCCTCCAGTTCCCCGTGACATGGATTAATCTTAATCCAACCACGTGATGGCGATAACAAAGAGGCTTAGCTTGGAAGTCAATGACTCATTTTGACTGTCAACGTAATTTTCCTTTTTCTTTTTCCTACGAAATGACTTTCTTTCTAAAAAAAAAAATGTATTTATAATGTAAAAGATTTAGGCCAGGTTATAGCTCTACGGCATGACAAATAGATATGAACCGACATAGAACAGTACATAGTGAGAAAGAGACGAAGAATGTGTGCGTGTGTGTTTGTGTGTGTGTGAGAGAGAGATGGGGGGACGAGAGATAAAGAAATAGAGAGAGAGAGAGGTTTGAAGAGATATACCAGAATATTGAGAGTTATAAAGGGATAGATGAATAGGTATAAACTATCAATCCTAGGAGAGAGAGAGAGAGAGAGAGAGAGAGAGAGAGAGAGAGAGAGAGAGAGAGAGAGAGAGAGAGAGAGAGAGAGATGTCGATCAGGATATTGAAGTCTTATCGCATTTTATTCTTTTTTTTAAAGAACAGCCCGTAGTACTGATATCATTTGTTCATATTCTCGAACATCAGTAGTTTGCACAATTTCCTGTGCAGTGCTGATCCTACTCTGTCGGGCATGTTTTCAGCATTCCTAACATAGCCTCTTTTCTCTTCTTTAATATCACTTTAGAGAAAGCCAACTATAATGATTTTGATGATTAACACAATGACAACAATAAGAACGTTGTCCATTTCATAATCATCGTTTTCCAATAGTTCCAGATATACAATTACATTATTCCCCGAGTTATGTATATAATTACACAGAACGGATTGAATGTATACAAAGATAAACAAATTCGACTCAATACATCCACTTAAATTTCGCTAAGAAACTGAAATCATGACTCATAAAATTCGAAGAAACCACGCAGATACAAATTGCAGCTGAATAAATTCGCACAGTTGAAAACAGTGACGTACATAAGAAATTAATTATATGTTTTGCTACTATTGATTTCACAACGCTTCCTGATAAATTTAAAGGTTGCAATTAACAGGAAAGGAGGAAGACTGAATAACAAAGAACAGAGACTGAATGTGCAACGTAAAGGTAGAATGTTCATCCCGTTAATCACATAGGACATTTATAGAAACGCTAGCCGAGGCTATTTGGTCCCTAATACAATTATGCTTAACCTTTTTCAACACGCTCACGCCTACCTTGGATAGCACATCATAAAACGCAACAAAATAGGTCTGGTTAGTCACTCTTGAGAAAATGTCACCTGACCATCGTCTCTTGACAGCATGCCATGTTAGAGATGATCAATCAAAATATTTTTAAAAGGGAGTGATCAATAAGTTTCTTCTTTCACCTTTTGTTAGATCTCTAAGAAGTTCGAATTAAAAAATTAAAACACAAGCAGGCACAAACTAGCAACTAATTTAGCATGAACTTACGTTGTAGATTGAACCCATAACAGAAAAAAAGCAAACTATATGTTGAAAATTTAAATTTCTCACTCTATTGGTGCGGTCAGTAGATGTGATACATACGTGATTTCCTTCTCCTCGTTTTCGAGCCTGGCCATCACGTGATGTCACTCCTGAAAATGATTCAACTATTCCAAGAACGGATATAGCCTCTCAACCCCGCCAGAGATTTGAAAATTCTGGAATAGACTTGGCACACAAGGGAATTCATGACTTAAGTACGTACATAGCCAGCTGGATCAACATGAAATCTGGAAGAAAGAAAAAAACTTATGCTGACAGTTTTGATGAAAGTTTTTATTGATGGTTTCAGAAAAGACTGTCCTCTGCTCGGTACCAAAATTCAAGAACTGAGCCCTATGCGTTGTTGTGGCAATTGATATCGCCCCCTCCTAGAAAAATAGACGAATAAACAAACAAACAACAAAACAAAACAACAGCAAACAAACACTGACAAACAAACTGACATCCAATCAGTGGAATGGACGCATATGTACATCAGAGTCAATAAAATAGCATGTCGCAAGACGCACGTGGAAGATGTGCCTGAAGTTTTAATAAGTATTAATGAAAATCTATTTATCTGTGAATCACTTGAATTCTTCTGAGGCTTCCGTCGGAGAAGGGGTTGGAGTGTTTATATCTTTGTCTATGAGTACCCGGCTGGTTCAAGATAGGAAGGGTCAGTGACAGGTGGAGTCAAGATGAAAGGCTTCTCCTTATTTCAGACCAAACCTGATTCTCTACAAAACTGACACAGACATCTCCCCTCACTCTCTCCCTGAACAACCCACAACAAAGAAATCTCCTGATTTCATTCCTCAAATCTCAAAAATGTAAACAGCACATAGTTTTCTGTGCAACCACAGCAAACTCCTCTGAAAAGAGTGGCTGGCAACCATCGAAATGCGTCAGAGCATGCCTCCAGGATGATAAAATCTTTTGTGTTGTAACACCTGATTTCCCTCATAATTTTTTCTTTCACTTTCCAATAATTTCAACAACATTTTGCTGTGTCACCTCACACCCACACATCAAACATATATATATATATATATATATATATATATATATATATATATATATTATTTTTCTGAGGGTTGAATTATATATGGGTCAAGTGAAAATTGCAAAACTGTGGCCAGTTCGGAATAAGATAGCACGACGAACTAGAGAAGACATGTTCTGCAACAACCATGATAGAGAGGTTTGGCAAATCTTGGTCTTTGTCCAGACAACAGAGTTAAAACACTGATGCTGCTGGTGATGATACCCTAAATGATTCTGTGAATTATAATCCTGGTAACTGTCTTATTTAACAAACATCCCTATCGTCGATCCCCAACTATTAAATTTTGACGTCATTTTCGTATGTAACAACAATGACGGTTGACAAAAAACAGACTAAAAACCACCCACGTCATACACAAATAACCATGACACAGTGATTTACGCGAGACTGATGACGAATTCACATCTACTTCTAAAGCTCATCTTAGGTCGACTTGTTTTGCAAAAGTTTCTAAATCCTATTTACAGGAACTACTAATAAGGTATACGGATATGCAGTTCTGGGATAATTTCGTATGGAGAAATGAATCCTGTTTGGCTCAGCTTTTAGATTTTGATGAAACAAGAGAGTTCGACTCTACCGCAGCCTAGTTTGTTGATCTTTTTATCGCTCAAGTGGCCATTTAACAATTTCTAATATTTTTGAACCCCTCATACCCAGGTGGTACAAATATTTACCTAGTATTAAAATGTAGTAAAGTTCTGTTAAGACGAGTACAACATATCTACAAGTTATTGGTTTTTCTAGAGTCAATCATAGTTCTGCATCGAGGTGTTTTGTTTTTAAAAATAAATCTCAAAGCATCAAGCACTAAAGTCGTATCCTTTAACGCCTTACTTAATTGATGATGTTATCAGCAGAAAAGGAGAAAAGCATTCACATCGAAATGCCTCCGGGAGTTCTTCGTAAATTAATCAGTCGAATAATTGAGCTTAGAATCACCGAAAACATCAGGGTGACAATTTCGGTTGTTCCAAAGATTACAAGAATTATTATGTGCTTTTTGGAGGTGCTGCAACGTATTTCTACCTTCTGGCAGTTTGAGCGTTATTATTACTTTCATTGGTAATATTTATTACTATATATATTTACACAAACACACACACACACACACACACACACACACACACACACACACATATACATATATATATATATATATATATATATATATATATAATTACTAATATTTCTGAATGCGTTATATTATTTGAAACCGTTAAAAAACAATTAAAGAAGAGAAAGATTCCAACGGCAGCCTAATTTTTCCTTGAACTGCTTATTCTATTCACGCTGTCTGGGCTGAGTGTCTCATTTTTTGTGTAACAAAGGGGGTCATTTCAAATAGAGTTTCAAATAATATCACGCATCCATATATATATATATATATATATATATATATATATATATATGGATGCGTTATATTATTTGAAACTCTCTCTCTCTCTATATATATATATATGTGTGTGTGTGTGTGTGTGTGTGTGTGTGTTAGAGTGTACGCATGCGTGTGAGTATATATGATTCTTTCTCTTTTTCTATCAATCTGATAGAAACTGATAACCAAAACTCTCATCATTTCCGTGAACATAGGTTTCTTATAGTTTTCAATTAGGTCTATCGACCATCTTTGCGATTCCTTTCTAGAGGTCCAGTTTATGATGTAATCTTATGTAAAATTGACCCCTTAGTTTGTGTCCACTTGTTTTTTCTAAAAAAAAAAACTGCACATTTTAATGATCGCTGCCCAACAAAAGATGAAAGGAGTAACTTATTCATTGATCATTCCATTTTTCAAATTTGTCAAATGTTGCCAAAAGACGTTGATCACATGACAGTTTCTATCGAGTGACTATCAGACCTCTCTATCGATTATTGTTTTTTTTTTCGGTGTATTCATTATCGAGTTTGAATCCGTAAAAAAAAAAATATTTTTCAAGATGGCCGCATCATCACAACCCTCGAAGATTGTTGCATCTCGTCTATGTGTGATTTAACTAAGCTCAGTGAATGTGAATAACAAACATTAGCCTTGCGCCTCACTAAGTTCACCTTAGTAAGTACGAGTAACGGAAAAATGATTTTTTGCAATCTTTGAAAGAGTGTCCATTGTTGTCCCTAATATCATCATCATATATGTAAATATCAAACACACACACACACACATATATATATGACGACAAGCTTGGGAACCCAACATTGCCCCTCCCCTAAAAACTCAAATCTAACAACCCAGACGCTTTCGTCGGCTTTATTGTATTAAATATTAGCTTCCACATTTATTTGTATTTGGACGCAAAATTAGAGTCTCTCTCTCTCTCTCTCTCTCTCTCTCTCTCTATATATATATATATATATATATATATATATATATATATAAAATTATTGTGTCATCTACAGACAGCTGTTTCGATGTATTCGAATGTCTATAGACTTTCCATTATCTCTAAGTAAGGCTGAATTTAAGCAATATATCTATTTACACAGAAATTCCTTATCCACCAGAGTGCTCTATTCCTATGGAAGAGCATCGCATAAGCTTACAGTGGATGAGTTACCTCAATAGAGGAGCATTATATATATATGTATATATTGGTATAGGTTCCAAATATGCACGTATAACTGAATAATGTATGTTTTGGTACGAGAGTAAACTGAAGCAAAGATAATTAGACCAAAGCTAAGGAAGACAAAGAATAATGCTTATAACTAAATGCGTAATTACTTACGCTCAAACATTCACTTACATATGTAGAGCAACGCAGAACATCTGGAGCCGAAATGCTGTCAAAACCCAGAGAAACAGGCCTTATCTACAAAACATGTATGATTAGAAAAAGAAACATTGACAGTTCCGTTAATGAAGTCCGCTGAAGCCTTGGTGGAGATTTACTTTAAAAAGGTGTAATTTGCAATCGACACTAGATTTTGAACATGATACAAACAGATTCATTGTACGTCGCAAATTAAAATGGCTAACACCGCCTTCGAAACATTGCTGTGGTCATGTGACTGTAAAAAAAACGCTTGAGCAAAAAGAAATTACATTGGCTGGTCCTCTCAGTCACTCAATAGAAACAGTCACGTAATCAATGGCTTTTGGCAGCATGCTGGCTGTCAGGGGTGTTCAATCAAAAAAAAAATGGAAAAAGGTCCGATCAATAAATTACTTTTCTCGAATTTTGCTAGGCAGCGATCACAAAAACGTCAGAATTCCCTTCACCAAAAAGAAAAGGCGGGCAGAAAAAAAGGGACCAATTCAGCATGGACTTCTATTGCAGACTGCCCCCATCCTGCATTTGTGGTGTATTTAGAAAAAAAGAAAGTTTTTTCAAGGTATAAGGAGTAAATGTTGAAAGTTTCAGTCCTCCAGTGGTGATACCTGTGCCAGTGATACATACGTACATACATTCACAACCAGTCAGCCAACAAGCCAGACGAACTTGGAAACTTGAGAAACCTTTGTTAACAGTTTTGATGGCAGTTTTGTTGACTGTTTCCAAACGATTGAAAGCGGAGAAAGGGAACACTGAGAAAACAACCTGGGGGCTTGCAATGAATTCACTTATATGTATATATTTTATTGATGATATACAATAACAATGATACATTTGTACATAGATTAATTGCATAAATAATAATTCATCCTTGGGGTTGTTTTTCACCAATTAAGTCATAATGCATGTCTATCTATTGCAAATTTTCCTTTCCATCAAATCTCGCTAAATGTTTGAAGGGGCACCCCTGGGGTCCAAAATCTCTGGCTGTTCCACTGGCTAAAAGCTATTTTTCAATATGAATAGATTCAACACCAGATTCATTGTATAGGCATGAGTGATTTTGGTAATCCTACGGGGTTTTTCGGAGTTATGAATATTTTCTGTCGTAATTTTTGACAAGCAAAAGCAATTAATTAATTGAAATGAAGGTGAATAATTCATCTAGAGAAAATTGATGAATTAAAAAAACAAAACAATGGGTAAATGTTTTGAATACTGTAAATATAAGAATGTAAACAAACATGGCTACGATTATGATGAAGAATGGGTTTAAGGGCATTATTCAAACTTCTGTTTTCGGTTGAAATTCTGGTGGCTTAATTAGTGAAGAAGGCTGAGCTAAACAGTGCTTTCCCTTGGTATGCAGGTTCAAATATCCCCTTAGATAAGATTTCCCGATCAACTTACTAACCGTCGAAATGTAATATGTTCCGATAAAGAGTAATGAATATATTTGCGAAGAAGGAAAATTGTAATAAAAAAATAAAAAAGAAAAGAAACTTCTTTTTGAAAAAACAAACATCCAACTGGTCTAGTGTCACTGATGTAAAATCATTTGGAAATGAGACAAAATGTGACCAGAAATTCACGTGCACAGCTAACTAACTGTGAATAAACACAAACACTTGCCTCTTTGGAGTTCGTTGGCAGACATATAAATGAAGGAACAGACTGCGTAGGCCATGGTT
>OY735228.1:40811261-40816261 GCA_963457665.1 Thysanoteuthis rhombus | reverse complement strand
GTTGGGAGATCTGCCTTTGTAACCTTCTCTCCCAGTTGGGTTTCCCTTCCCTATTATTGCTCAGGTTCCTATCTTGTGTTGTGAAGCTTTGTGCTACCATTTTTGCCCCAGCGTAAATTAGGTTGTTGAGTTCTAGGAGGGTGTTCGTTTCTATGTGCTGTAAGAGGCAGTTGACCTGTTCGGTCACTTCTCCAACTTTCTTTCTGTCTTTGTCTCTTAGGGAGGGGAGTGTTGTTTTCTCTCCTCGCATGATCTCTTTCAAAGCTTGTATTTTGGTTTTCTCTTCTGCTGTTGGTGCCTCGTCGTCACCCTCTGGTGCATAGTTTATTGTGGGGGTCTTATGGGGAATTCTTATAGTTTTGTTATTGGTACTAGTTGTGCTGGGGGGGCATTCTACAGATGTGTCACCTGAGTCTCTCTCTACATTAATGCGAATCTCTAGTAGGTCTGTCTCAGACAGCCATTTCCTCTTTTGGATTTGTTTTACTTGGTCAGCAAGGCGTTGGTTCGATACTTCCACATCAGATTTTTCCCTCCATATCTGGAGCATACGCTCCCTATAAGATCGCACTGAAGGCTTGCTTTTAAAGTAACAATACATAACTAATCTATTCTCCTCCCTTGTCCATCTCTTTCTCTTTATAGCAGTCACTCCGTGAGGACTGCGCCTACCCTGGGTGTCATTAGTGGTATATGAGTCTTGGCCAACAGTAGCTATGTGACGACTGTGTCCCTCCTGAAGGCCATTAAGGGTACACGAGCCGGAGTTTTGGCCAGCAGTCACAGGATGACGACCGGGTCCCTCCTGGTGGCTAACAAGGGAACACCTGCCGGTTACGACACACAAATCTCGGATTTGTGCCCCGTTTTTTGCGGTAAAATGGTTAGGTTGTACTGTCATGATAGGGGTTTTTGGTTCTTTGAGGTAGCGCCAGACCTTAGTGGGTTGGTTAAGACCGATGTGGTTCAGAAATAACCGAAGAGCCCCACCAGCTCTTTTTGGTTCTTTTAAGGTAGCACCAGACCTTGGTGGGTTCATTGTGGGCAATTAGCTCAGTGACACTCTCGGAGTCCCACCAGCTGTTACAACCCATGGTATAACCTTACATGGATAGGCCATTCTGCTGCACAGATATATCTATTTGGTGGTATGACCATCCCCTTCTACATTCAGACCTAACAATTGACACATTAAACTTCATCTGGGTGAAATTAACAACCTTGAAGGTCATACGTCTCCCTTAAATCTTCTAAGCCTTGACTTAGTATAAGTCTCGCAATCTGCGTTCTTTCCCAATGGTGGACTTCCCCCTATATCTACTTAGCAGTAAGGGGTCCTAACGGTCAGGGGTGGACAGACTCCATTCATTCATACTCGGGGGTAGCTAGGCATTAAACTATAAATTTTAAATTTAATTCCACTTACCCACGTGCAGCTCCAAGAAACAACAGACCACTCTCAACTTTTTTTTTCTTTTCATTAGGTAGAATTTGGCAGTGGACAATTCATCTAGGTGAACATTTCTCAGAATCGCAAAGAAAAACCATCTCAGAAGTAGAAATATCATCAATATGTCAAGAATAATCATTCTTAAAGCCTAAAGTAAAATATCTTTTAAACCTTCGAAAATCATCACTGGGTTCATTCATACGGTCCAAATGTTACAACTACCACTTATAATTATAATTAAAATTATTATAATTATTATTATAATTATTATTATTATTATTATTATTATTATTATTATTATTATTATTATCATTATTGAGACAATATACATATAAGAATTTAGTCTGAGTTAGTTTTCAAAGTCAATCACCAGAAATCATTCAAAGAAAGAAATTTACCTTTTTGCCAAAAAATTTAAATGCTTCTTCTACCGGCTATCTCGCAATCTGCGTTCTTTCCCAATGGTGGACTTCCCCCTATATCTACTTAGCAGTAAGGGGTCCTAACGGTCAGGGGTGGACAGACTCCATTCATTCATACTCGGGGGTAGCTAGGCATTAAACTATAAATTTTAAATTTAATTCCACTTACCCACGTGCAGCTCCAAGTATTATTATCATTTTTATTATTTGGAATCTCACACCAGTTGCCTGGTGGTGTCTCTCCTCATTCTTATTCTTATTATTATTGTTGTTGTTGTTGTTGTTGTTGTTGATTGCAATCTCACACTAGTTGCCTGGTGTCTACCGCTAGAGGTTGAGTGACAGCAAGTCTCCTCAAGTATCCAGCCCTCCTCAACCCTTTTCTCATAGACCACAGTAATACTGCAGTTTACAGTTTCATACAAGTTGCCCAGGGGTCATTGCTGCAGGCTGAGTGACAATAAGTCTCCTCAGATCAACATCCTTTCTCTCCTTCGCCCATCATGCGAGTGCTGTGGTTTATTGATATTGTTAACACTATTATTATCATCATTATTATTGTTATTATTATTATTATCATTAATAATAATAATGATAATAATGATTGCTATTATTATTATTATCATTACTATTATTATCATTATTATAATTATTATTATTCGTATTATCATCACTAGTATAATAATAACTTATTAAATGGATTAGAAACATAATTTCAGAAAAAATGCGTTCGTAAAAAAAGTATAATTTGAAAAAATGAAAGAGAAAGTCTTTGATTGGGAAAGATGAACAAAGAAGGAGAAGAATGACAAAATGAAAGTGAATAATTACAAAAAGAAGAGAGAAAATAAGTAAACTTGAATAAAAAGATGTAAATGAAGCGAGAAGATAAAAAGAATTGAATGAGATAAATGAATTAAAAGAGGAGAAGGAAAAAAAGGGATATAAAGAAAAAAATGGAGTATTAAAAAAAACGAATGAAGAGCAATCACGGAGAAAATCGAAGTAATGCTAAAAGTTTGACGTTGATGAAAAAATGACGATCAGAAGAAAAAAAAATACATGGGGGGGGGATAGGAGGGGAAGAAAAAGTCGGATAAGATCAAGCGAGGTAGAAGGAGATACAGAATGAAAGAAAGGAAGAAGGAAAAGGATGAATAAAAAAAAAAAAAAAACGCCGAGGGAATGAATTGTAATGAAAGAGATAACTAGGGGATATTAATGTTAACCCTGTTTCTCCCGCCCTGTGACATTTAGAGCCAACACAGTCAGAAAGGAAGCATTTTCATATACACACATTTGTGCGTCCAAACGATCGCACACGCGACAGTGTGGCCCTGTTTTTCTCTACGGAAATGTACACACATACATCCCTATATTTCTTTCCACACACATACACAAAGACACACAAACAAACACGCACACACACATACACACGTGTACACACACACACATGTATATATATATATATATATATATATATATATATATATATATATATATATATATATATATAATCCTATACTCATACTTGAGTGCAACCGAACTTACAGGTAGACAGAAATTTCTCCCATCTCCCTCCATGACGAGTGTAATTGCGCCAATCTGCCGTGTCATACCAGCAAACCTTCCTATCTTGTCTTTATATCTTAGGTCTGGTTTTTCAATGCTGCGTTCATTCCCTCACGGGCATTTTGGGTCTTATTTTGGCAGCTTTATTGATCAGCTCTAGATTTTCTAGAATATGATTGTCTCAAGATCTCAAAAAAAAAAAAAACATTTTGAGAAATCTGAAAACGACAGTGCTATAATGAATAGTATGTACTCTGACCATCTCTATTCTGCATAATATGACGCTTTGGTTTTTCAATAATTGACTGTGATGGCAAATTACCTTTGTCTTCGCTTTGTTCATCTTTGACCCTATTTTGGGGTTCTTCTATTCAGTTTGTTTAGCATGTTTTATAAATCCTCTCCAGTTTCTGATGTTAATGCTTATTCATCAGAGTATCTTGAATTGATCCAATGATATCCATCAATGTTTAATCTTACGCTTTCTCAGTCCATTAAAAAAAAACATTTGTTTTCTTCGCTTAAATATCAAGAGTTTAAGTGCATCCCATTGTCTCACCCCTTTTTGTGAGCAGTGCCTGTCACTGGATCTGGGAAGCTCGTGAGCCAGGGTGAACATAGTCAAGTCTTCTTCGTGTTCTTGAAACAATTTTCGTCGAACATGTGTGGTGTGACTGTGTTCATTGTCCTGCTGGAAGATGCCATTATCACAGTAGAAAACTCTGGCCATCATGGGGTGTACCTCGTCTGCAATCATGTCGGGGTAAGCTGTTCGTGACAAAGAACCTGAACACGAGTCCGTTCCAAGCCTTTAGTACTTATCAATATATGACTGCGACGTTTTATTCGAGTATTGTTAGCCAAAGCGAATATATAATGTTATACCAGCAACTCAACTGACTCAAGGAAAGTATCTTTTGAAAGACGAACCCAGAGATTGTCAGTGACACACTAAAATGTCGAAGCATAGTTTGAAATCTCCGTAGTGTATCCCAGTGCCATTACATAGTGAAAAACGCGTGTCCTTCCGTCCAATAAAATCCGGAGAGAGTAAAACTCATTGGACCAGGTGATCTTCTTGCTTAGATAAAAGATCGTGTGTCCACTGAAAAGATTTTTGATATTGGTTAGCGAGAATGGCCACCTGCTATGTAGCCCCATACGTAACAAGGATCGATAGAACCTAATTCTTCCTTCACCTTCGATTCGTGCAATACCAGCTTTTCTGTTCATTTATCGCTTGGATAAGTCATGCGAACCAATGCCATGTAGGAGTTGTCCTACCTGGATAAACTTATAGGTTTCAAATTAATACCAGTTTTAAAATGAGACTGTTACTTAATATCTCTTGTGAAGATGGTTGGATGTTTTTACCGATTAAGAAGGTTCCCAACCCCAAGGCACTACTACACATCTAAAAGAGCAAAACCCATTCCAAAAATGGGATACTGTGCGCACATGCGGCAGCCTCCTCTAATCAGGCACTCACCACACTCAATGAAGTACAGAAGCGGATTCGTGGACTAGTTGATGATAAGATTTTCTTGACACTCTGA
>OY735228.1:40743761-40806261 GCA_963457665.1 Thysanoteuthis rhombus | reverse complement strand
TTATTTCTAAATATTTTATCTGGTTTCTTTCACCGTATTAAACTAGTTTATCAAATAGAAAAGAGAAAATACAGGTCTGCTGAGTTATCTAATAGAAACCGACACGTGACCAATGTCTTTTGGCGGTATGCTGTGTTGGAGGTGATCAATTAAAAAAAATGGAAAACTGAGTGATCAATGAGTAATAATTTCTCGTTTTCTTTTGGTCGGTTGGTCTAAATGAAATCCTCAATTATAAGAAAACAAAACAAACAAGGCACAAATTGAGGGATCAATTTGGCATAAATTTACATTGCAAATTGATCCTCGACCACTAAAAATCTATTTGTGTGTGGGGGGGAAGGATAGAAAAAACTAAATAACTGTTTTAAGTATACATAATAGGGAGCGAAAACTAGCTCCATTACAGCGTGATATATATATATATATATATATATATATATATATATATATATATATATATATATATATATATATATATATATACACACACACACACACGTAGACAGCCAACTAGCCAGCCTCACGAACACAAAAAACTGAAGAAACCAATGTTGACAGTTTCAGTGACAGTTTTTGTTGAGGGTTTCGAAAAATATGATTCATGTATCATAACATTATAATATGGCCACAGCGCAAATGTCTTGTTGTTATTTGAATCCAAGTAATATTTTAGAGTGAGTATGACTAAAACATTAAAAATACTTGAAGAGATAGCTCAGTGGCTAGCCTTTTAAATGGTGGACTATGATTTCTAGAATTTACTCTATAAGGTCTGGTATTTCAGTCGGAAGTTATCGAATAACTTCAGTAAAACAGATGTCTTTTACAATGAACATGCTGTGGCTAAAGACACAATGATCTAAGTCGAAACGTAGAGCTGATGAAAGTAGATTGCATCTTCCTAGGACAATGGATTTTCATGAAATCCTTAAAGGAAGGAAAAAGCAACAGAAGAATCATTCTGGGTTGACAAGCTTTCAGTAGAGCAAGTTCAAACTTCAAGAAAAAGGAAATTCCATTAGTCCTAAAAGCGAGGGTCTATAACCAATGCATCTTCCCGATAGTCACCTATGAAGCTGAAATATGGGACTCAACCAGATGATTGTCTCTCAAACTAAATGCGCACCGAAGGATCTTGCTCAACATCACATGGAAAGTTCTCAGGACAGCCCGGGGTTTCGAAGAAAAAATATGTATCATAAATGACAGTGGGTAGGTTATGTTGCAAGAATGTCAGACAACCGCTGAACATCACAACTCACTACTTGAATCCCTAGAGATTACATGCAAAATTATGACCGGCAGATAATAAGATTGCACAACGATTTGGACAGGCTCAATAGATATTAAAGATGCAACGCCCACGATAGAAAGATGGACGCTAAAAGGATGATGAATGAACAGAATAATGTTTTAAATCGTCTTTGGTTTTTTTCTTAGTAGAGATCACTTTTATCCAGCCATTACCATATATATATATATATATATATATATATATACACACAAACATACACACACACACTCATACATATATATATATATATATACACACACACACACACACATATATATATATATATATATATATATATATATATGATTAGATAGATAGATAGATAACAGGTGGATAGATAAGAAGTGATTGTTATGAAAGTATGAATTTAACAGTTAAAGAGTTATGATCGATAAATAGACTGATAGCTAGTTCCCTGAAGTTATTTAAGACTATGACCTAGATTAGGAAAGAGGCTATGAGACAGCTGATGGCGATTTCGAAAACAAATTATCATAATCGTTCAGAAAAGTCGAAAGGGAGTTTGGATGATCGGCCGGATACTTTTCGGACAAGTCACATATTGCACGATTACATATCCTCACCCTGATTTTCGCTGATATACTCTTGCATGATCAATTCAAATAATATTTTTTTTCGATAAGGTCAACTCTTGGGTGCTTAATTGTCAGGGGGCAGGAATGAACAAAGGGTGGAAAATTTTTCACAATTCCATAAACTAGGGGCTAGAATAAGACGGGAGTGGGTAGAAAACTTGGCCACCAACAATGTTTATTTAGCCTACTGATCTAAACAAAACAAACAGAACCATGCAACTTGCGCATGAGAGAATCATGCTCAATCTCAGAGCCATCAGCACAGAGTATTGAAGAAAAAACAGGAGCCAGGGATATCACAGAATCCATGAGAAATCTCAAATGGCAATGGGCTGGTCACGTTGCAAAAATATTAGACACGATGAACATCACGACTCACTACGTTGATCCCCAGAGCTTATATGCAGAGACAGTCTATGTCCAACGATCAATGCTAAAAGGCTGCTGCTGCTAATGATGAAGCACATTGGAAATAAAAACGTTCAGTATTATCAGGAAGAAGAAAAGTCAAAATTCTGAAATCAGTGGATACAGTCGAATTAATTTTTGCCAACAGCATTATTACAACCAATTTTTCCCAATTGTATTGTTTATAACAGTTGTCTTTTTATGGGAAGAATCCCAAGTTGCTACCCCCGACTGTGAGGTAGGGTAGAACAAAGTGATTGACCCTCGAAAGATAATTTAAATAGGTGGGGTTCATAATGAGTGTAGGGGATGGAATTCTATCCACTTCAAATATATATGGAATATATTGGTTTGTGTGAGTTATTGTTGTAGTGCCAACTTCAAAGGAGTATATTCAGGAGGATTCGAACTTTTTCATTTGCTGAGCAGCCTGTCCTAATTGGCGTGTAAAATAATGTAGGGTACTTCCCGTCAATTTTGCCGATTTAGATATTCTACGTCCTAGCTTAGATGAATCCAAAGAGCAGAGGTCAAGGGAGATATCTTGTTTTATTAAATTTCTGAAGAACTGCTGATCTAAACAACTTCAAACTCAACACTACATAGCCTTGTGTGCTGACTAATATATATAGCTAAATTCAACTTTGGACGATGGCCAGTTGCCGTGTAATCGCGCTGAACGATATCTCCTATTGTAGTTTGATGAAAAACACGTTTTATCAATTGAATCCCCAAGATTATAATCAAGATCGCCACGGCTCAAAATATGACGATTTAATACATGTGTGGAATAACCTTCGGAATAAAGTGCTCCCCTCTTGGAGTTACATACATTGGATATCTGCTGCAAGTCAGAGATTCAGGTTTAACGATTGAGTATGAAATTAGATTCCAAAGTGGTATGTCCTCATCAAATGAATTGAATATGATCGTTGGTACTTATTTGCTTCGCTCCGATTGAAAATATATCTCATATCTGGCTGACATTTATAAACTTGGCTTTCAATTGTAGACTCGAACCAATGCCAATTGCAAGTTTATTCTGACTTTCGAAACATTCGGCTTGCCGTGTGTCTGAAATAATTACGTACTACTCGCAATTGCCATGATTTTAAATGTCGATTTTCAAGGCAGGCGTGGCCACACAATTTAAAAGATTGGCCTGACATTATTTTTCTCCCTCATTTGAACCTATATTAATGTATGCTCCACCAGTGTCAAAGGTCAATGGTCACAGCCAGATAAAAGGCAAGATTTTGAATGCAGTTTTTGCTGGCAGCCAGGTCTTCTCCATTTGGAATACTAATCTAAGGTAAAAGTTTGTTTCTTTTTCGTAACCTGAGTATCAAAGAGAGATAACCGGTCAAACTGACTGGTGCAACTTCTGCTACTTAACTGTTTCATATAAGTGGATAAAAAAATTGTCATCTAGTTTAGTATAAATAACGATATTCTTTTTCCAATAAAGTATTATTTTGGAAAAATTTCTTCACTCTCTCTGATTTTTTCATAATGTCTGCAGAACGTGAAAAAGCACCCACGAAAAAATTAGAAGATGAAGAATTTTAACAAGCCTTTATTTTTATATTTTTAGAATTATAAAAAATGTTCCTTGTTACAGGTAACCCCAACTCTATCCCTAATCCTAAAAGTAACCCTTCCCTTGAAAAAAAAAACCCAAATTATATTTTTTCTATAAATGAATTCAATTAAAAAAACACATTCAGATTGTCTGCTAACATTTGCCTCGTAGTACATTAGTAGTAGCAGTAGCAGTAGCCATATAAGCAAGGATAATAGGTTACCTACCGGTTTACGAACCAGAAACACACCTATTCCATAAACTATGGGCAGTAAATTTCGATGAAAAACCTTCCACAAGAAATGCTGAACAAAATAAAACATCAGCAGCAGCAACCGCAGAAACAGCGTTTTAGCGCCCGTCTCGAACATAGACTTTCCTGAGACTTCTTCATCATGGGCGTCGCGGAGTAAATACTCTCTGAACTTATTATTTCTATTATTATTCGGACCATCCTCATCTTGGTTGTTTTTCATACAACGTTTCGGCCATTGTACTCTACAGTCTTCATCAGGTATCATCTGGTAGGTGAGGGGAAGTCCATGTGGACATATAGCGTAGTGATCACAGAATCAGACAAAATTACTACAAGTAATCTGATGGTTCTAGGTTCAATCCCAGTGTGGGGCAATAATAATACTGCTAATGCTAAGAGGGGAGTGCGGTCAATATACCCCCGTCGGTTAAATAAAGGGTTCAGTTCGTTACTTCCCTACACCTACCAGATGATACCTGATGAAGACCGTAGAGTAAAACGGCCGAAACGTTGTATGAAAAACAACCAAGATGAGGATGGTCCGGATAATAATAGAAATAATAATAATACCTCATCTCAAAAATTCAGATACACTCTCTGAACTTATCTATTTCATCATACTATACTATTCTATCGTGCTATATCTACCAGTCACAGTTTCGCATATGATCTCTGGGGATCTATATTATGAGTTGCGATGCCAAGCAGTTACTTGACATTATTCCAACATGTCCGTCGCATTCCTATTTGAGTTTTTATGGATTCTATGATATCTCTGACGTAGCTGTCTTATGATCTCTCCATACGAAGTTGAGCACGATTCTGACATTGGGACTTCGCATTATTATCAGTTTGAAGGTCAATATTTTAGGTTAGGCTCCATGTTTCAGCTCCATAGGTGAGTATCAGGAGAATGCTTTGGTTATAGACCCTCTTTTTTTAAAAATAAACTAATCGGATTTTCGAGTTCTTAACGGTTGGGCTTGCTCAACCGAGAGCTTGCCATTTTAAAGTGAAATGGCATTATTTCCCCTTTATATATCTAGATAATATAGAAACGGAAAATCATTCGAATACACGGATTTATTTTGGAATTATGACCTTTTGACGGTTACCTATAACCAACTTTTATTTTCAAACAGTTATTGCCTTTCTTTTGTCCTCATTTTCAAACAAGAAACACCAATTCATGGCAGAAGTTATAAAGATGCGTGATTTTCTGCAAAAGGCACAACCTTTCAGAACTAATGACTTCTCAGTGGAAAACCCAATCTTTGAGCTTGACGTCTTCAATTGAACTGATATATTGACGCCATACAATGATTTCAGCTTCTCGTCTGCAAAGTGTTAAATTTATTCCCACTTCCATAATTCTTTCTTTGATTCAGTTCTGTTAACGCTACACCAATAATTCTTCGATCTGGACAGTGCTAGATATTAGAATGCAACTCCTGATATCTTTGGTATTCAGTTGGTGCCGATAACATATTGTGAACGTCTGAAACGTCAAACACAGTTCAACTCACGTCCTCGGGCGACTTGCGTGGCGCAATCCAATAATGTTGGATGCTTCTGTGAATGGTCGCTTTCTGAATACAGTTTGCAATCAATATCTATGCTTATGTTAAATAAGAATTATATATCATTATTATTGGCCCTTGTCAAGGTTTCATATGCGAGTAACAGCATTTTTCGTCTTTTTATCTTCGTACACTGGTGCCACCCTTTGAATAAACTTTACTATATCAATGACCACCTGCATGAAAATACATACAGTTAGTGATACATCAACCATTAACATTATCTTGTTCGAAAGATATGTTAAAATAGATGAAAGACTAATAAGAGAAGGGCCGACAGAAAAGAACATATTTATTAAGTGATAATGATAAGGATAACATCCGAGTAGGTGAATCACCATAGCCCGTGCATGTACCATAATTGATTATCTGAAAAAAATTAACTGAAATCATCTGGAAAAATAGCAGCACATGATTTAGGGATCGTTCTTTCCAAAATGACCACACATAATCCCAAAAGCACTTTAAAAAAAACCCAAAAAAAACGACAAAAAGTTTTTTGACGGTGCGTAGTTGTAAGCTTATGTGAAATTTCGTGGTTTTAGCCATAGAAGTGACCACGTGTGTCCAGACCCGGACCCAGACACATACACACACACACACACGCACACGCTCACACACATTCACATCCATGTTGACACAGCACGGACACTCGAAGAAAGAAGAATCTGTAGCCTTCTTAGCTGGTTTGTGGGGGTCCAGTGATTCGACAATCAAAACAACAGCACTACTACTACTACTGCTACTACTACTACTACTACTACTACTACTACTAATAATAATAATGATAATAATAATAATAATAATAATAATAATAATAATAATAATAATTATAACAATAATAATAATAATCATGATAACAATAATAATAATGACAGTGATAGCAATGGCAGTTTTAATGTCTTTAATAGAAAATTTAAATGTTTTTTTTCTTGTATGTCAGGAGTCATGGGACACGTGACACCTTTCGTAATTAACACGACTCAATTAATGATTACTTAATTAATTGGAGAAGGACGAGACGGTTATTAGTAGTGCTCTCCGACAGAAGAGAGTCGACAGGGAATGAGACGCCCTCCCCTTCGTGGTCCTCTTAGCGTATGGTAGCAAGCTGCGTCGGATGGCCAACCTTCCTAGAGATTGTCAAGCAAGGCTAGAATTAAGAGGATTGACTATGAGGAGTTCAAGTGACGATCACGGCATTCTAATCATTTCGGAATGGTTTCGCTGGGAAGAATACAGATTGGGCCGTTCAATAAAAGTGCAATCGCCGATAAAACCGTTAAGTGATTAGCTTAATAATTAGTTTAATGACAGGTCAGATTAGTCACTCAATAGAAACCGTCATGTGATCAGTATCATTTGGCAGCATTTCGTGTTGGGGATGATCAATTAAAAAATCGAAAATGGGGTGATCAATGGACAGGTTACCTCTCTCGCCTTTTGTTAGGCTGTGATCACTAAAACACATGAGTTTGAAAAAAAAAGAGAAAAAATAAAACAAGGGATCAATTTAATCCTATATGGTAAAATGACCCCAAGTCAGTCAGCCAACCAGACCAGCTAAAAAACTGAAGAAACCAATTTAGACAGTTTTGGTGAAAGTTTTGTTTGACAGTTTCTAATAGCAGCTAGTCCCCAGGATCCGCCCATTCAGGCACCTGTAGGGGAGGCACTAATGAGATCTTCAGCACCTGGACAAGCAGACGCATTAAAGTGGAACAATTATTTTACAGAGGTTTTTGGTTGTTTCCATCTTCCAAGTTTCATCATTTTTTTTTTTTGACTCTCCCACTAAAATTCATTTATTTGCCCAAATCGTCATTTGAACATTTCTTTCGGGATTTTTCTCTTCTTATAATTATCAATATTTTTCAAATTTTTCCAAGAATTATTACAGGCTTGATTTTTCTCTAAATTTCCATTTAGCTTCATTGCAAAGATCTGAATCTTGTTTTTGATGCGGAGATTATCTGAAATGATAATCGAGACTGAAACAAATGGTTTGAAAATTTCAAAAAAAAAAAAAAAATAAAAATAATCAAATGCAAACCGTAATCAAATTGATTACTGTGATCCGCTTTTGGCATTCGATCAGAAATTGCGGAGAAAAATGCGTGTGTTTTATCAGTTGGGTAATTAGAGTCGTGCGTCCCACGTCTTCTGAGGCAACCGTTTGCCAGTCGAGTTGATATTCCAACTTTGTAAAGAACACTATCAATTCAAAGGAAAAGAGTTGTAAAACTTTGAGCGCAAATTTCAACGGAGTCTGTTTTAGTTACGTTTTTCTCCCCAACGATGAAAGAGTAAATCATTCAGTGTAATATTTCACCGAACTGGTGATTAATTATGCATGCAACATCCGTTAAAGTTAATGAAACTGTAGTTGAAATCACAATAGCGTCTAGTCCCTCAGTCGAAGTATATGTGATCATAATTCCATACATAGGATTTTATCAAATCTTGGACTGGACACACACGTCCATGGCTCCCAGTGAGGATCAAATTGTTACAGTATTAATGGTCTACGGAAGTAACTCACTGATAACTATTCACAATGAAATATATATATATATATATATATATATATATATATATATATATATATATATATATATATATATATATATATATATAAATTCAACCTTACTTACCGTCCAGTTCTGCGTAAGGCGGAGGTAAGATGCCAGGCTCTGGGTCTGAGTTTTCGATTCTAGTTCGTGGTACTGGATTGGGTAATGGATAGTCTATAGCCACTGAAGAGCTGTAATACAACGGAACAGCTGTCTGTTTCTGTGGGTGACACTATTATTTAATTATTTAATTACTATATTTACACACACACACACACACACACACATATATATATATACATATATATATATATATATATATATATATATATATATACTCAGACCATTGATACTGCTTGGAAATATATATTTCACTAACCCCAACATGATACAGAACACGGTTATGTAGGGAAGGGAGAATGTGTTGCGCCAATCTTACAAGCAGGGAAGACTTGCTTGACTTGAAAACCAGCATACGAAGATTCTGTGGTTTACCTTGATCTGGAACCCAGGCCACTAGACAAAAGAATGTTAAAAATACATGTCCACCTCAACTACCAGACAAAACCCCAATTAGAGCTCAAATTACCAACGATAGATGCTGTTTCTACGTGGTCAACCATTGAAATAGTGGGCAAGTTCGATATTGCTCAACTTTTTGTGATTTAGTAGAAAGTGGTGATTTCTGCCTAACTGCTTGTCATTCGATCAGTCGGTCAGTCGGTCCAGGTTATGTTAGACAGAAAGAAGTAGGAGGGGTATTTTGCTTTATTTATCAGCTGCTATTATGTCAGTAGAGGTGTGATGTCATCAACAGGTCAAAAAATGGCTAGACGTAGGCCAATCTTTTCAATTTTCAGCTAAAATTCTGTTTTTATATATTTTTTATATTATATATATATACAAATATATATACATATACATATGTATATATATATGTATATATATATATATGTGTGTGTGTATGTATATGTGTGTGCGTGTGTGTTTAAAGCCCGCTTATCAAATAAAATAACAATACCTTAAGACCCTGGAACAAATTATTGAAAACAATTGTACTCTCAATTAAATTCAAACTTCCTATTTGTTATCTTTTAAAAGCCAGATTTTCAGTTTACGCAATTTCCTGTACCACCTCTTGCTACCACTGACACAACTAGTAATGCTTCTACTAATATGATTTAAATTCCATTTGGAATCGAGGATCACAGATAGGGGCGTATGAATGCTGGGTGCATCGTTGAAAATATGGCTCTGTTTTTTTTTAAATCTAAATCATTATTATTGGTTACCCATCAAAATATTTTGCAGGCTCATCGCTGCTTAACTCCGGGGATTTGGAAGGACCCAGAACTTCCTGCGTTTTACGACCGTAATATCTCCCACTAATTACAATTCTAAGTGAAAGCAGCATCTACAAAATCATTTAAGAAATTCCTTTTAGGATTACTGTGGCTTCGAAAATCGTTACCGCAATTACTGACGTGTCGAGGTGCTGACTGCTTACGGCGTACAACTATATAATAGTTACAATAAATGTTCAAATATCAGTCCTGAAAGTGACGTCTCTATTATTCCAAATAGACGGAGGATACGAAAGTCTATTTTCACACAATAAGGAACATGTCAAACGCCCTCCTTTTCGCTCTGGGCCCTGACCTATTTCACAATAATGGAAGCGTCGAATCCACATGTCCAGACCACGATTAGAACGGCATCTGTTCGCGAGCTAGTCTTGCAAACCATTTTATAGTGTAGTGGGTGCCCAATTACTGTAGCCTAGTGCCAGACTCAACAATTTTTTGTAAGAAAAGGGTGCCTGCCATAGAATCATGCGTACCAAGCTGAACAACTGTTCGGAATTGGTTAACCAACATAGTTGATATTTTGCAAAGGTTATTACTTCCGAGCTGACACGATTAGCTGCAGATCCTGTTGAACTATTACGGAACAAATAAAAGTAGAAAAATCTGAGTATTTGAAACTGTATTTTATTAGACTCAACTACAAGGTTTTAGAATTAAGGTTAGTATTCAGGGTTAGAGTAAGTTTTTTTCGTAATGGATAGAAAGATACAGCAGTAGTTATATTTGTTGTAATGAAAAGACGGACTTAATTGAATCAGACGACAATTTTGACGGTTAAAATGAGTGATTAAATTATAATGTTTATCTCCGTTTCATCATGCACAGCGTTTATCCGGATTATCTACCTTGCAAAATATCAGTATAATATATTGGTGAACTGATTCCAAGCAATTATCCCCAGCTAATTTCACAGACCACCCCGGTCGTGAAATGCATTCGATCATTGCTCAGTGCCTCTAACAGTGACATTGTACTTGGCTTAGCTGTACTTGGTGAGAAACAGACGCCTGTCGTAGAGTCGTGCTTAGCAATCTAGTCTTTTAGACCACCTCACTCCTGTCATGATTTCGATCCACACTGGTTGCCCGGTTTTATGACTACGTTGAAGAATGACCTAAACTTGGTAAATATCTTCAACGCTAATAAAGTACACATATGCATGAAATTTTCAGGTGGGATATCAAATACCTAGCTTAGGGTTTTTAGCTGTAACTTCTTATGCTCAACAGACACAATTGACAAGATACACTTTAAGAAAGCTGAATCTTCAGACCAATGATATAAACGTATAGTTTACCATCAAGAAAATAAACCCACAATCTATATATGGTGGACTATAACATGAACATATACTTGAAATTCCCTCGTGAAATTCTAAATTACATATATTCATGTCTTTGGCTATAAGTTTACAAAAAATAAAAGATGGTGTGACAAGTTCAGAAAGTATTGGCCCTGCAACGCCCATGATAGAGACGCCCGGTGAATCTTGAGCAAGGTTTATGTCCAACGATGGATGCTAAAAATGCGCAGCTGCTACTGATGATGATGATGATGATGATGATGATGATGATGATGATGATGATGATGCAGTAGCCTGGGGAAGCGATGGTACCAGGATACAGTGAAAAAAACAAGCTGGTGGAAGCAGTGAGATGGTTTGACCAACGATGTGTTGGGAAACATTAGTTCCCATCATTCATGTGTAAAGTACTTTGTCATGTACCACCTACCTCAGCATCACAATTTATAGACAATAAAATCGGTTTATGTGAGTCGAAATGAAAATCCACGTTAACAACTCGATAATTTTATCAGCCCTGACTGATATCGAGTTATACGTTTTATTTTCTCGAAGGCTGATCGAATCAAAGGGCCTTCTCCATCAAGCGCTGTAAGGATAGGAAAGGTCGGCAAAAATGATAACTTCGTTGATTACGATGGTTAGAAAAGTAACTAGTTTGAGTTTGTAAATCACCGCTTCATTTGAATATATTAGAGACGAAACAGGAAATTCAAGGACATCAGCCTTTTTCTAATTTATCCCCGTCTTTGGCTCGTTTGCATTGTCTATTCATTTATGTTGAAGCTTTTTGATTGGATTTTTGCATCGACCAAAAGCAATCTCTACTTCATTATCTCTCAATTCAGCTTCATATACCAATACGATTATATATTGTATGCAAAGGTGTATGGAAGTTTTAGGTATGAACGGTTGCGTACATGAAATATATATATATATATATATATATACATATATATATATATATATATATATATATATATATATATATATACTTAGTATTCATATGTATATATACACAAAGATGTTACCTGTCATATGACAGTATTTTAATACTGGGAATGTACTTATACATTTTGGATAATATCTCTTTTCTGGCCATCCATATATAGATGTCCGGCAAAAACTTGTGAATGGATGCTGAATTTCATCACTCACGATCAAGGAAAACTGACTCAATACTCACTTTACCACTGGAACTATTTTTCGATTAAATGGCTCAGGATTTGAGAAAATGTATTTTTCATTGTATTTATAGGAAAAAAGTAAAACATTTTTTTCAAAATCCAGTTGATTAATCATTGAATTAACTCATTTTCAACAAATCCTAATTACATAAATATATGCTACATAAATGCTACAATATTTTTTTTTCATTATAGAGTTTTAATCTTTTTTCCAGTAAGCATAACCAAAAACAGAAAATGACATGTTTTCAGTGTTATAAAGCCACAAACATTGGATATTATACATTATACTTTGAAGAGTTAAGTTTATCATTTCAATAGAAGACCTCCTATATCTTCCATCATATTTAATCTGACTTCAAATACAAAGAATGTAAAAGCAGTCTAAAAGCTGCTTCAAGTACGCTGAAATACTTTGTTTTTATAATGTATTGATATGTATTTACTTTGGAATTCATTGTAGGAGCCTAAAATTAGAATTAATCAAATAAGTTGACTCATTCGTTTTCAACTTACCGGAACTTTTATTGAATAATGAATGCTATGGTTACAATGAGTAATTGTGTAGTAAATATACCTGAAGATGATTGGATCTGGTTAATTTAAAAAGAAAAAAAATGAAAATAATACTTCTTTCGAAACCATTTTATTCACACATAACTTTGGATTTTGTATACAAATATGAAATTTGTATCCGATCAACAGACTTGTTACGTTAAGCAATAGATTTGGAGGTATTAATGACAAGGGATTAGTTTATTAATAATTGAAATATAAAACCAGTCCCCACTTTATTGAAACAGAGATGTACTTATATTTTTTAGATGACTAATTCTGTTTAATACAATTATTTACGCATATTGGGGCTATGTATACAGAATATGAAAGTTGCACTATTATTTTAGATATGCATATAAATTTATCGTGACTGATTTGTCATTACAAAGCCACAAGCCATGGTGTTTTAGGAATAGATTAGTAATATATGGATATGACTATGAAAACAACATGAGCGTACCCCCGCACACATTGTAAAAAAAATTGCATATATATATATATATATATATATATATATATATATATATATATATATATATATTATGATTTGATAATTTTGGAAAACATATTAAATCATATTCATATATCGCACTTCCGATTTCGCGTTTCGCTTTGGCAGCGTCATCAGATCGGTTTCAATTTTGAAAAAATCTATCATGTCCTCCGTCGTTATGGTGACTATGCAACGGTAAAACGTTCCAGGGGTATTATTTGTAGTTATTTCTCGTAAGTTTTAAATAGTTCAGCTAGGAGTGTTTGAGAATGCTGGTCAAATAGTCGAAGCTGAACAATTTGAAATATCCAAGAAAGAACATCAAATGACACCGCCATAACAACGAAGAATAAAATATATTTTGAAAACATTTGAAACCCAAAGCGGAACGCATAATCGGAAATAGATATGAATGAAAATGATTTAGTTTTTATTTTTCAAAATTGTCTGATCATTAAATTAAATATCGCCGGATATCATTCCATTTATGCACATCTCTCTCTCTCTCTCTCTCTCTCTCTCTCTCTCTCTCTATATATATATATATATATATATATATATATATATATATATATATATATATATATATATATATGATGTTTAGTTCATTTTTTCACTATTTTTATGAACGTGCTTGTTTGTCACGTTCTTCATCATTGCAGTTCCGATGCTTTCTCTAAATCTACTCATGTCTCTACGAAAACTCAAGCATTATCTATAAATATATTGACGCGTGAATATGTTTGTTAGCGAATAATAAAAGATTCGAGTGAGCAGATTTCCGTGTCTTTGTGCGGAAAACGATATGGGAAATTGACATTCAACCGACTGTCGTCAAGAAAATGATGTTTTCAATTGTTTGTCATCCATATTGTGCTTTGGATTTGTGTTTTTTTTTTTGGTTGAAAAACTCCTCTGCATGCTTGAACTTACGTGCTCAAACATATGCAATCCAACGTTTCTGGTATCAAATGTTTTGGCGTGTAAAGAAAATACATAGTCCTTAGAGATAGTTCAGTCTGACACAAGTGCAAAGAAATGGGGGGGGGGGGCCTACTGAAGAACGAACTCACAAAGCGGTGGCCGGCAAACGAAGCTATGTCTTGGAATGTAAAATAGACACTAGATATCAATTTGATCTGTTGGGTCACCCAAGCAATCTGATGCGACCTGAATTAACTAAAAATTCCTAGGCATTTCTAAATAGATTATTGAATTAGGGAAACTACTCTATAACTGTCATTTAATAGTTACCTACCTTCAAAAACCAATCATTATTACATAGTTAAGGGTAAGTCAAGTCCTCACAATCAATAATTATTGAATTAAAAATCAACCGGGTTTTTTGTAAGTTGACGCGTTCCGGGTGGACCTTAATTCAGTGCCCCTAGTTGCTATGCACCCTTCCGTTTCAGAGGTCACAAACAGATAAGTAGAACCAAACGTTTACTATTATATAGATAGCTTGATATGGCAAATAATCAAAGCGTTTTATTGACCAATGAAGATCAAACGCACACGTAAGTTTGGCAAAAGTAGCTACATTGTAGAGTTAATATTAAACAATTTATCCTGGAACTTGGCCAGAACACTTTCACACTTAGACCTGCAAACTGAGAACCATGCAACGTGTATATGAGAAAACATCACATGGTCAGTATATTAGGAGGGGCAGGGGTCTGAGAGGATCATAGAAACCATTAGGAAACTCAAATGGCAATGAGCTGGTCGTGTCGCAAAAATGATAGACAACTGATGGACATCTCGACTCAGAACATGGATCCCTAGAGATCAAATACGGAATCAAAGCTGACAGAATATGAAATGGCGAGACGAACTGGATAGAGGTTCAGAAAATATTGATTCTGCGACGCCCAGGATAGAGGGATGTGGCGAATCCTCGGGAAGGTCTATGTTCAACGACGGACAATAAAAGACTGATTATGAAGAGGATGCTTGTCTCAAGCAATGTTCGGCAAGTGTAAGTATATGTTACGAAGGGTATATATTTACAAAGTTTAACTAAGTTTGAGACAAGGTTAAAACGGTCGTGCCTCCAGAGGAAATTCAACTCAAAAGCAATAGCTGGCAAATGTAACTACACCATGGTGCAGATATTTTGTAGATTTGACTTGGTCTGGCGTAAGTCCATCAAAGTTAAGCGCCTGATAAGAAATTGCATTTATTGAAAATGCCTGGCGCTTGAAGTGAACTCTGACCTGCTAACGAACCAGACAGAGAATGAAATGAAAGAGTTATAAAAATAATTCATTCTTTCATAGATATACTCCTGTTTTCTTGTAGATTCACTTGCACATTTTTGAATGAAGCATGCCTCGTGATAGAGATAGTAGCATATTTCTATGGCTGTCCTTCGGGGTTCACATAAATCTTCAAGCTTTCGAATAACGATTCTCAAAGTAAGTAGGCATGCAGACACCCTCTCTGACTCTGTCTTTCTCCGTCTTTATCTGTCTCTCCTCCTCTCTCTTCCTTTCTCTTCCTCTCGCTCTCTATATCTATCTATCTATCTATCTATCTATCCATCTATCTATCTATATATATATATATATATATATATATATATATATATATATATATATATATATATATATATTTATACATATACAATCATTGTTATGTTTTACAAATGTGAGCGTAACTGCATGTAGCTGTTAATATAACTGTGTATGTCCTGCCTGCGTGTTTTTTTTTTTCAACAGTCGTGCCTATTGTTTCTTCTTTTCAAATCCATATATTATCATGAAATATTTAGAAAAAAGCATTTCTTGTTTGTTTGAGTACGGAAAACAATGTAGCAAATTGACAAATGTGTTTTGCATCTTCATGATTTCAAGCGGAAATCTCTGTTTCCGCTTCAATGTTGAATGCACAGAAAACATAACTTTCATGGCTCACTTGTGAACAATATCCAAGTTGTTTGTGCCGTTACAAAAAAATAAAAGATACCTCTAAAACTTCTCAATTCAGGCAGGGAACTCTCTCTCCTTTGTATATGCAGTGATCATGGAAGCGGTGGGGTGCAGGGGGGGAGCAGTTTTGAGGGATTATTCAAGTGTTATATTCTTCACTATCTTTGCATAGTAAACAAATCTAAACGATTTGTTATATCACAGGGATTGAAGACAGTTGGTGTGCAGCCTTTCAAAAGCTTGTCTTATGATATCTGATCGTCACGGGGAAAAGTATACAAATATTAGAAACCGCCAACTAAAACTGTCACCGAAACTGTCGAAATAGGTTTCGTCAGTTTTCAAGTTGGCTCTGCTGGCTGGCAGGCAGGCTGGCTACGTATGTATGAATGTATCACCTGTACAGTCTGCATCAACAGAGCTACAGGGCTGAAGAGTTAAACATTTGCTCTTTAGCGTATATACGTAAACATTTTGTTCGTTTTTACCCCCTCTTTCTCCAACAGATTTTTAGTGTGGTGTTCAATTCTGAAGACGTTTTTCAGTGATCACTACCCGATTAAGGGTGAGAGAAATATTCTAATGTTCACCCTTTTTTCCAATCCGTTTATTGATCACCCTCAACACGATTGGTTGCTGAAAGATATCGTTTATGTAACGATTTCTATTGAGTGATTAACCAGACCTGTCCTCCATACACATAATGCGGAGTGTCTCAAAAGTATTGCATCATGGAATTGATGCGTAGTTTTGAATTCTTTTTTCACATGTGAATGCAAAAGCTGAAAACGATTAGATGAACTCAGTTTAAGGGAAAATTATCTTTTAAGGCCTTATATTGGGCCATGGGGGCCTACTCGAAAAAATGCGCACCCCTGCCTGGAAGTATGAACGAGTCCAGCAAGTGAACGGATTTGCAAATCATCATCATCATCATCATCATCATCAGTATTTAATTGTCCGTCGTTGGACATATACCTTCCCTAGAACCCGCCACAACTCTCCATCATGCGCACCGTAGAGCCAGTATTTTTTTAATTTGTCTAGTTCATCTCCCCATCTTGTATTTTTCCAGCCTTAGTTTCGCATATGATCTTTAGGGATCCATGTTGTAAGTCATGATGTCCATCTATTGTCTATCATTCTGGCAACATGACCAACCCATTGCCATTTGTTTTCTAATCGATTCTATGATGTTTTCTTCTTGATATGCTGCGCTGTCTTATGATCTATCCATGTGAAGCTGAGCATGATTCTCTCTGGCACACGTTACATGCTTCTCAGTTTGCAGAATCTAAATTGTTTGAGTTATATTCCACAAAGGTAGTATATCAAGCTATTACACAGAAATAGTTTGGGGTCATATCTACGATTTGTCCATTTTCTGCGTAAGTAAAAAAGAAGATTCAACATCCTCTAAGTGTGCTGATTCCATATTTTTTGCCAGAGGTAAAAGATATAGGTTTGTCAACCATTATCAATTTTGGAGTAAGCAACTAAAATCAAGATGGAAGGAAATACTCGACAAAAATTGATAACGTTTGACCCCGCTTTCATCTAATACAAAATGAAATATGAAGTTGCTTCTTTCGCTCATTGTTGCAAAAGTAAAAGTTTGAATTTTCAGGAACAACCAGCGGACACAATACAAGGGATCAATTTAGCATGAGCGTACATTGCAGACTGAAACCCAACTAAAAACCCATTCAGGGGCGAATTCAAAAACAAAAAACAGTTCTAGATATAGTAGGGAGTATATGTTTAGATTTTCAGCCCACTGGTTACATTACTGCAGTCTGTACGCCTGATACATACGAGCATACATAGCCAGCCAACTAGCCTGCTGCACTAACTTAAAAACTGAAGAAAACCTACATTGATAGTTTTGGTGACAGTTTTGGTTGATGGTTTCGAGCAGAACTAATGTTTTCATGCACCCCATATTAAAGAGGGGAGGTTTGAAAGGAACGGATAGTACGTGGCAGATCTGAACGATGTCTCAACCGAAATCATCTTTCAACGCAGGCCGTAATGGGGATGACAGAAGATGACCCTCCAAAGTTTGGTAAACGCTTGATGGGAAGTACAAAAGCTACCAGATACACTAATCACGTCTTGTTGGACTAATTTCCGGTCGATCTCCCCCCACCCAAATGAAGACGTTTCGAAATGGGACGCCCCGCTTTAGTCGTCAGCGTGATTAGTCGCCCCGAATTATTAATCATAGGTAGTCACCAGAAGTCATTAAAGGGTCACACATTCAATAAAAATGGTGACTTTTCGAAAGATGCAAAGAAGAAGAAGAAGAAGAAGAAGAAGAAGAAGAAGAAGAAGAAGAAGAAGAAGAAGAAGAAGAAGAAGAAGAAGAGTTACAAGAAGTTACAAGGCAGGGAGGAATAGTTGATGAAGGAAAAATTGGGAGAAACCAGACATTAAGTGATAATGGTTGACGGTGAAAGAAAATGGTGGAAGAAAATGAAAGGTTGCAAGTAAAAATGAGGAGGATGCCCAAAACGAGGCAGATTGAAAAAGGAAAGTATCAGAACAGAAAGAGAAAAGAAGCCTGGTTAGTCACTCAATAGAAACCGCCACGTGACCAACGTCTTTTAGTGGCATGCCATGTTGGGGATATCAATTAAAAAGGAAGGTGATCAATGAATAAGTTACTTCTCTCGTATTTCTTTGGACATTGATCACTAAAAAAGTTTTTCAAAAAAGCATGGGTGACCAAATTTAAATTATCAAAGATCATAAATTTACATTGCAAACTGAACCTCAACTAAAAACTTATACGGAGGAAAATCTTAGAAAAAACAACCTCCCTGTTTTTTGTAAATATATTGAAGAGAAATGTTTAGATTTTCAGCCCTCTATCTCCATTAGTGTGGCCTGTTTGCTTTCTCCAGATATACATAACCAGCTAGCCAGCCAAACCAGCTGAAAAACTGAAAAAAATTCATGTTGACAGTTTTTGTGACAGTTTTAGTAGACAGTTTCTAAAAATGATTGCACAGGACAAAAGAAAAAAAAAATGTTGGGGGAACGCAGGAAGAAGTGATTCAAAATGAACAATATTGGCATTCTCGGTGGTTATAAAAGATAAACATTTGGGGCGGAGAAGAGGATTAGTACAAAGGAATAAACAGATGAGGAATTATAATAAATCTGTCGATTATTCCTCTATACGCTTTTCGCCACCATCATCTCACTGACCGCTCTCTTTTTATTCTCTCTTGTTAGAAACTGTCAACCAAAACTGTCACTAGAACATTCAACGTACGTTTCTTCAGTTTTGAAGCTTGCTGGCTGAAAATTTCAACATTGACTCTTAACTATGTCTACAAAAATTTTTTTTTCACTTTAAATCCCCCAAGTGAGTTTTCAGTGGGAGCTCAGTTTACATTGTAAATTTTTGCTAAATTGATCCATAGGTTGTGCCTGGTTGTTTTTATGCTTGTTCTTTTTTTTGTGACCCAACAAAAGGTGATAGAAGTAACTTATTTATTGATTGGCCGTCATCCAAATGAAGCATACAGTTGAAAAACGTTGGTTGCATGGCGGTTTCTATCGTGTGACTAACTAATTGTCCCTTTCTTTCTTTCTTTCTTTTTTCTTTTCTTCATTTATCTATATATACCTTTCTGTGTCTTCCATCCTATTGCCTATCCCTCTCTCTC
Organism: Thysanoteuthis rhombus; assembly: GCA_963457665.1. Lineage (NCBI taxonomy): Eukaryota > Metazoa > Mollusca > Cephalopoda > Oegopsida > Thysanoteuthidae > Thysanoteuthis > Thysanoteuthis major. Next base: position 40,786,451 of record OY735228.1, on the reverse strand, counting down.
TCTCTCTCTCTCTCCCACTCTCTTTATTCCCCTCTCTTTCTCTAACCTCTGGCCCCTCTCTCTTCATTACAATTGTCTTTTTGTCAACCATTCTCTCATTCTCTCTCACTCTCTCTCCCCGTCTCTCTTTTCCTCTTAATTCCCCTCTCTATTCCAAACTAGTAACCTCTTTGTCATCATCCCCCACTCTCTCTTTCAGCTCTTTCTCTCTCTTTTTTTTCCTCCCTGCGCCAATCCACAACCCAAACGATGACTGTAACAAGAATAGGTCTGACTGGTCACTCACTAGAAACCGTCACATGACCTACGCCGTTTGACAGCATTCTGAGAGGGGGTGATCAATGAATAACCTTCTTCTCTTGTCTTCCGTTGGTCATTGATCATCTAGGAAGTCTGAATTGAAATAAAAATAAGCATAAACGCTAGCACAAGCAGGGATCAATTCAGTATAAACTTTCCCTGCAACTTCAACTCCCAGCTAAAACCATACTTTGACCTTTTTTCATATTTGTTTTTTTGTTGTTGTTGTTGTTGTTGTGTTTGTGGTCCAAGATTGCCAATTGAGATGTTTTATATCTCATTTTTCGGATTTGTGATTGACTTCAAGAATCAAAAAATGGAAAAATCGCGTCTAATTTGGCAACACCGGACCAGCAAGCCAGACCAATTGGAAAACTGAAATAAACTGTTTTTATAGATTTAGTTGACGGTTCCTAATTCAGAAGAACAGAAAGAAAAAACGAAGAAGACGAATCAGACTGATAATATTCACAAATCTTTATTGAACAACTGCAGTCACCAAAAGTGGGAAGGGTTCTCCACCTTTTTATATGTGCATGTGTGTGTTTGTGGGGTTGTTTTTTGTGTGTTAATGTGCTCAAGTATTCCTGGTTATAACGTGTTGTCCATAGACTAGAAAATATCGGCATCAGTATACCCTTTCGATAAATGTTGTTTTTGATATTTGGGGAAAAAAAGAAGAAAAAAAAGCTTTTTTGACCTTTTGGGGCCTTATTTTTGACAGATACGGCTTATTAATACGGATAGATGCTCCGGATGTTTCTCGATGTTTTTTTAACTCCATTTTCTAAAGTTTGTCCTGTGATATCATAAATGGAATTCATTCTGACCATATTTTCATTCCTCTGGGGACATTTTTCTTCTTTACATGAAATGTTGACGCTACGGTTATTCAATCATTGACTGTGATGTCGAGTCTTTTTCTTTATTGAAAACGTTGAAAAAAAGAAGACGAAACGGCTAGATAATACCCTTAAATTGTATCCTTCTGCTTTATTAAAATGTCCTTCTTCTTTTGTAGAAATGAACTATTTTCCTTATAATTGCTTCCGTCTAGTTTTCGTAGAAAATTACAAAATTACTGCCTGTTTATTGAAATGTTTTCAATTGGTTTTTAAGAATCAAAAATACAGCTGCGGCCCATCGACTCCAGTGAATAATACTGGAATTGGTGGCTCGAAATCATCCGTTTATTAATCTTTTTACTTAAGAGACTGAATTTTGACATTTGTGTGTCTCTCATTGTTATGCCTAATTATCGCTTAATTTGAGTGTTGCGTACAGAGACAGGATATTAGACGTGTTTTTTTTTGTGTGTGGGTTGGAGAGACAGAGACAGAGAGAGAAAGAGAGACATAGAGAGAGAGATGGAGAGAGACAGAGAAAGAGACAGAGAGAGACAGAGACAGAGAGCCAGAGACAGACAGAGACAGACAGACAGAGACAGAAATACTGAGAGAGACGGAGACGGAGAGAAAGAAAAAAAGTAGACGGAAATTAATACTCAGAGAGAGGCAGAGAGACAGAGAGATACAGAGAGAGAGAGAGAGAGAGAGAGAGAGAGAGAGAGAGAGAGAGAGATTGGGATGGAAAGAGAAGGAGATAGAGGGAATTGAAAGAGAGAAGTGATCAGAATGAGGTTAACAACAATATGGAAGAGGAAAAGAAGTCAAAAGAAATGAGCTGAGAGATAGTGAGAGAGAGAGAGAGAGAGAGAGAGAGAGAGAGAGAGACAGTGACTGTGACACAGAGAGAGAGAGAGGGAATAATGGTATAGACAGTGAAAAGACAGGTCTGGTTAGTCACCCAGGAGCAACTGTCATGTGACAAATGTCTATTGGCAGCATGTTGTGTTCAGTGATCAATTAAAAAAAAGAGATAGAGAATATGGTTAGAGACAACCCTCTCCCTTCTTGTTGGATAATTTAAAAAATCTGAATTTTTGAAAAACTAACATGAATACTGACAGGCATAAACTAAGGGATCACTTCAAGATAATCTCAAATTGTAAACTGAACCCTTCAATAAAAACCTATTCAGAGGGTTTTGAAAATACCAGAAAAAACGTTTTTCGTAAACCTGATAAGTAGCATTCGTTTTAAATTTCAGTCATCCAGCACGATTTGTTCGGTATGTATGCGTGAGACATTCATACATGGCCAGCCAGACCGACCTGAAAACTGAAGATTCTTATATTAATAGTTTTGGTTGACGGTTTCTCATAGTGAGAAATGACTAAACAGTAATGGTTGATGAGAATCAGAGAGAGTATATAAAGAAAAAAGAGTAACGAGGTGGGAGAGTTATTATTGACCACGCTTTGATTAGTTGCAGAAAGCTACAAACTCGGGTTAGGACCGAACTCACTGCTCCGTAATAATGATCTGTGATACCAGCTTGCCAACCATTACGCCGGGGCGAGGCACCCAAAAAAGAAAATAGAGTTAGGTGAAAGCTGCAATCTTACTTAAGGACAATCCCCACATCTGATTCGTGTATTTGTTATCTGGTGCAAAAACATAATAAAAGGAATTGATAAAACTATCTCGGTCTCGAATTAAAACCTGCTTGAATGGAAGATTGCATTAGATACACAAGTTCTCGAAACTGGGCAACGTTGAGCCTGGTTATTACACGGATGGGTGACCGTCTGTGAGTACCAGGTGTGGTATGTTTTCCAGGCTGGTCCAAGTAAAAACCTGCAGTGGATATATAGCTTCCGGTTATCTTGCTACTGCTTGTCCCTGGTCCTTAGTTATTTGACACTTAGTGGTGATATGTTGATATGTGTGTGGCACACGCACACATATACTGTATGTGCACACCACTCGGGAAAGATAGCTATCTTCTGTCAAGAGGTGGCAGTCATTCTCTCTCTGTCTCTGTCTCTGTCTGACCGTCTGTCTGTCTCTCTCTCTCTCTCTCTTTCTATATATATATATATATATATATATATATATATATATATATATAACTTAATGTTGAATGTATCGAACTCTTTATGAAATAAACCCATCAGACATCGGATATTGTACTGCTGATTTGTACTTTGGTATATATCTATATATGATCTGTTGATCATATTTTTTATTATTGATCCCTAAAGGAGGAAACATTTCCCCTCGGCTTTGACTCCTAAAAGGGAAAAAAAGTTTTTCGATTCCTTTGACCACTAAAACGAAAAGAAAATCCCCGCCAACTTTGAACACGAAAAGGGTTTTAAAAAAAGGTTTTCTGATTTTTCATCTTTAAAGAAAAAAATCCCTTTCAATTTTGAGTATTTATATCGAATCAATGCAAGCAGACGGCAAGCTAAAACACGTCATGATGACGTCATGGTTACATAGTTTTGGCTGTAATATCAATATGAAAGAAAGAATTTATTTAAATTCAAGCAGGACCCCTGTTTGAATTATCCCTGAGTTATCCGGAAAATTTGGTGGAAAGTTTAAATAAAATAAAATGAAAAAGAAACATTTGCAAAAGAAAATGGTTTTGCTTTCAATCAATAAAAAAGCGACCACGTTGACGAACTGCTTGGGCGTTATAAAACAAGGAATTTTAACTAAGTACATACTTCGAGGCTTTAAATAAAGGTCCAATCTAATATTGCATTGTAACCAGAATACGTTAGGTTATTGGAATCTTGAAAATGTCTAATTTTAGTGTATAAAATAAAGTATAATGGATGCAAAGCATCAACAATTAATACGAGAATATTTTTTCCATCGTGAAGTTGCCCCTGACATAACGTACATAAAAATATAAAAAGGAAAATCAGAAACAACCCAAAGTAATCCTAGAATTATGTCTAAAAATAGAAATGTCTGATTTTGTTTTTCATGTATGTAAATGGTACATCCAGAAAAGTTTGTCAAAATTCTAAATGTTGAGAAGTAAAAATAATAATGATATTGTAATAAATCTTAGTCACATTAGTCAGACGAATGATTGGATGAAATTCTGACAGATGAAGGTTTATTTAGGATCAGATAGTTTTTTCTTTGGAAAAGTTATGAAAACTGAGCAAAACAATAGGACGTAACGCATTTTTGATATTGCATATAAGACGTGCGAGAAGAGAGTTACCTTTGGTGTGTTCTGCCTGAATTGTTATGATTTAGAGAAAAACAAAACTATTTCTATGTATTTGATTGATTTTACATTTTGCGTAAGTATTTTTTGTCAAATCTCGTGCGAAAAAGCTATGACCCCAATGCAAATGAACAAGAACTATATGTTTATCGGTGCATCCACAATCCTTACGTCCATATCTATGATTTCTGGTTTCAAAGGGAATTTAAACGAAGTAGCAGTAGAATTGCTGGTTGTATAAGTAGCAGCAGGAGGAGGCTAAAGATGAAAATCTGGCAATTGAAAAAAACAACAATAAAACAGTCTGTATAAATCAAAGTAAGCGTACGATTTTTATCAATAAGTTGTTCTAGAGTCCTGATTATTTTATTTAAAAGTGGTTATCATGTATGTGTAGATTTTTCAGCCATAAATGTAGCTGGAAATTGATAAGCTCAGCAGAGTATGGCTATTCTATAGAGAGTATTTGTTATTAATACGAAACGACTTTGACAATATTGTAAAAAAAACTAATGCTCGATACGTCATCTCTTGAAAACATAATACCTCTTATAAAACCATTGGGAATTGAACTCACTACCCGGTAGTAATGATCTGCGTAACCAGCTTACTGAAAATTAGACCACAACTAAATGACTTTAGCCTCTCTTGTATATGTTAAGTATGAATATTGGCAGTAGGGTAAATCTATACGTGTAAGTATTTGTTTAGATAAGACTCCAAATACTTGACTTTTTTATTAGTCCCCATATTAAAAACGAAAATCCTGACCCGAACACTAACCCTTGAACTTGATACTGACCCTTAACTCTTTGTGAGAATAATGAAATTATCCTAACAGATCAATTTAAACTGGTTATAAAAATTCGGACGATCGGAAAAAAACCTAAACTGCTTTGCCCTTTATCGTCAACTTTTTGTTATTTCAAACTTTAGATAGCATCAATTGCTTCTTCGGGGAAAGCTAAAAAGAACTGACAACTTCACCGTTCAGGAACCCGACTAAAAATGCATACAAGAGCGTTGGTCGCCAATCTGGGCGATATTGCCCACCAGTAGGTGATATAAGGTTTTCTGAGGGATTTACACCCATTACTGGGTGGAAAGGTTAGATATCATTTCTCTTTCACTTCGACCACACAAACAACACCAAAATTCAAAACACGCCATTTTCAAGTTGTACAGTCATAATTGTCTTAATATATGATAAATACCTTAAATATCCACTTTTTGGAGCCTTTGGGAGAGATTTTAAAGCCTATACGGTTGACGAACAACCTGGAAATGAAATATATGCGATTTTAGCCTTTTTTGATAAATCTACCCACCTTTAGCTACTTAAAATGACAATTAAGTGACAAACAGGATTTAAAATATTTATGGACAATTCGGAAATTTTACCCTCACAGAAGTCTGGAAAGTGGGGGCTGGGCATAAAAGGTTGGTTATCACTGTACTTGGGTGACCGTTCAGGAGAAACGTTGAAATGTTTAGATTATCCAAGATCAAAGTGCTGTCGAAATTTGACCCCAAACTAACTCCATGAATGCTTCATCTAAATAATTTGGACAACTTACGTCTATTAAGACTCCTACTACTTCTAGTACTGCTACTACCACTAAAAAGCTAAAAGGTGTAAACAAGCAATAAAAATGAGATGAAAAGATACACTAGTTGGAAATTAATAATAATCACAATGGTTCATCTAAGAAAATTTGGACACTTTGAACTTTGTTAGATCCTCTGATATTTATCTGATCACCAATTGAGAAGATATTAAGAAATAATCCCGACAAGAAAAAAAAATCACCCCTCGCCTTCTGTGTAATCAAAAACCACTTTTCTGTAAAAGAGAAACATTTAAAACAGATTCGGGCGAGACCAGCAATAAAATACAATTTCAAAATGACTACCCACTATAAAGAGATTAAAGGGGGTCATCTTTTCAGAAATTGTCTCCGAATGAGCTTCATGATTAAGATACGTTGTCTTTCAACTGGGAATCTGATTACAGATTCAGCGTCTTGAGAAAAATGATATTGAAAGTGGTGAAGGCAGTTTGAGCCTTGGCCTTTGCGGCACTGAATGATTCGTTGATTGTTTAGCATTTGATAACAGCCTGACTGACAGTCAACGAGGGGCTAAGTACCATTGATGAAGGCAATTTAGCCTGCCTGCCGGCAAGCACTCAGTGGACCAGCGAACCCTCAACTTTTAGATCAAAGTCAAATTTCCGAGAGCTATCCTTTAATTGGGAGATAGTTAAAAACAATTTTAAAAATAGGGGTGCGGTAAAGATGATTCCTTAAATTTGTCTCGGCGGTGTGAAGACTGCGTTGATGAAGACAATATTGAAAACATTACCGTGCAGTTCCAGAGCGAAAAATTTGATAGCTTAAAGTTTATTGTGGAACTGAGTGTTATTATTTAATTTACTGAAAAGAGAGAGCGACTTTTTCTCTTTTTTCTTTCACTTTTGGTTTTCGAATTTTTTAATACAAACGAAACAAATAAATTCATCTATTTACCACAACGGATTGATTTGATGAATCAGTGCGTTTAAAACTAATTTAACGGGAAGTTTTGGCTGTACTAATTTAAAGAAAATTACCAATAATCGGTGAAATTAGTTTAAAAAAAATAAGCTTGTTTTTTAATGATTTTATTATTTATTTTTGGGTGCGACATTTTTTGTATTAATAAACCTTCTGTTATATTTTTTTTTATTGAAAATACAGCATTTCTAAAAAAAAACAAAACAAAAAACTCTTGTTAGCCGTGAAGAACTTATGCAAGCTCATGTCGTTATTCTGAAACAGCTCGGTTTGGAAATAAAGAATACGTCTTTTAGGAGAAAAACAGGAGTCCAAGACATCATCGAAATCATTTAGAAACTAAAAAGACAATGGGCTGGTCATGTAACAAGAATGGCAAACAAGCGATGGACTCACAACATGGATACCCAGAAATTAAATGAAGAACCGAAGTCGGCAGAATATGAGATGGCGAGACCAACTGAACGGTTTCAAGAAATATTGGCGCTGCAACAACCACGATAGAGAAACGTGGCAAATCCTCGGGAAGGTCTATGTCCAACGACTAACGTTAAACAGATGATGATGATGATGATGATGATGATGCAAACCTTGGTAAGTAAAAGAAGTTATTGTGCAAGCTCCCTACAAGACCTTGCTACTCAAGACGTGATCTGTTTAGAATTAACGATTTTCGGCAAATAAAATGCCAGGGACTTTTAAACTTGTCACTTCAAGATAAAACGTACATTTTATATGCTGATAACAATAGTATATATGCGTGCAACGGAACATAAAAGACTGATGATGATAATGATACTGAAAGAAAACACCCTAAAATTTGCTGAATTACCATTAAAAGAATAGTAACTCAATAGGAACCGTCATGCAACCTTTAAACCTATCGTTTGTGCCATATTTGTTATTGTTTTTACACTAGTGGTACAAGTAACAAACCTATTATCTTTATTGTCCATCAGTTGAAGCACTGTCGACTAATTTTTTATTAGTATTTTTCTGTCATCTATTTTTTTTGTCGTTTTCTATCACAATTTATTCAGGAAGCATCGATCTGTATATTTCTTTTATTTTCCATCGTGTATATCTGAGGCTAACAGATACTCCCCACCTTCCCAATCATGTAAATTATCCTTATCATTCTCAATAGCTTTTTCGCATCCATTGTTGGACATGGACCTTCTCCAATATTTGCCCGACCTCTTTATCATGGGATTCGCAGAACCTCTGTTTTCTGAACCAGTTTAGTTCGTCACGCCATCTTGTTTCCTGTCAGACATGGTTTTACATATGATCTCTGAGGATCCATATTGAAGGACGTGATGTCCAGCGTTTGTTTGCTATTTTTGCTATATGACCAGTCCATTGCATTTTGATTTTTCCGAATCATATTTGTCTTTTTAATATAATGTGCTGCCTTGTAAAATATCTGTATCAGATTGACAATGATTCTCTCTAGTGCACGTTGCATGGTTCTCAGTTTGAGAGTCAATCTTATTTCATCTTCTATGTTTCGGCTCCATAGGTGACTACTAGGAAAATGCATTGGTTGCTTACCCTTCTTTCAAGGACCGTTGGGATTTTACTCCAATCTAAAAAAAACTATTATCCATATAAAGATCGACCCACAATTTTTCGTGTTATAATTTGGTCGTAAATGCTCGACTGATACACAAGTATCCACAACATTTTGGCATCTCTTAATTTCTGAATTGCATTCGTATCGGTAAACGACTGTGTCTTTTCTTCAAGATTATGTGTACTGTATTTTACCGTGTTTGAGACGCACTACCATATGAAACGCACTTCATTTTCTTTTCAGACATATTCTCGTCAAAAATAGGAAGAAACCGCCCCCATTTTCCCTGATCTCAGTAGCCCTCCAGACTATAAAGTTATTTTACTTTATTCATATATTCAAATCTATATCAATCCTAACGGTGGCTGGCTGTTCACATTATTTGCAAAGCACAGTAACGTTAGTGAACAAATGATGAAGGCTTTGTCCTCCGACACAACTTTTATGCACTAATATACGGTATATACACACACATGATTGCATGCATAGCCGTATATGCACACTCTGACGTTTGTTAAGCAGTAGAAGCGTGCTCACTCAGCTTCCGGTCTGGGCGTCCATTTTCTCGCTGAGCGAGCAATTTGAATGTTCAACAAGGTTTACTGTTTTTCTTTCGATTGTCAGGTACCGTTTTTTTTTACTTGAATGTCGACAATCTTTCTAATCCTCTACAGCGATGGACAGGAACAGAAAACGCTCGTCCAGTTATTAGAAACCGTCAACCAGAACTGTCGCAAAGTATGTCAACAAAGGTTTCTTCAGCTGGTTTGGTTGGATGGCTGTATTACACGTACAGGCTGCGCCAATGATACAAGAGAACCGAAATTTTCAGCATCTAGTACTTAATACAATTAGAAAAAAATCGCTAATTAGTTCGAAATAAAGTATTTTCCCAGGTAGGCTTTTAGGCCCGGAGGATTAAATTTTGCAATGTAAGGTTTTTGATAAATTGGCCCCCTAGTTTGAGTCCGACAGCGCTCACCGTTGATTTTTCACAAAATTCGGACAATTTTTCCAAGTGATCACAGCCCAACAAGTAACTTATTCATCGATCAATTGATCATTTTTTAATTGATCACCCTCAATATGATATGTTGACGAAAGAAGTTGATAACCTTACAGTTTCTATTGATTGACACTTGTAATTTTTTCTGTTTTTTTTCTTTTTCCCTCCTTTGTTAGCCTACTCAAATGATAATTTAATTCTTCTGTTTTTCAATTTTTTAGATTGATCATCCACAGAATCGTATGCTGACAAAAGAAGTTGATAGCGTAACAGTTTCCATTAAGTGACCAACCAGACATGTTGCTTTTCTGTTTTCAAAATTCTTGTTCTTTCCTTCCTTTGACTGCCCACTCCAATGATAATTCAATCCTTCCCTTGTTTTTAATTTTTTTAAAACTGATCACTCAGCATTGTATTCTGGCAAAAGAAGTTGATAACAAGACCGTTTCTATTGAGTGACCAACCAGACCTGTTGTTTTTCTATTTTTAGAATTGTTTTTTCTTTCCTCTGTCAGTCCACTCAAATGATGATTTAATCCCTCTGTTCTTAAATAACTTTTTGTAATCATTTTTCCTACATTCATATTTGCTAAAGCGCTAAAAAAAATCATATAGTATTTAACCGGTTGCCACTCCTATTTTTATTGTTTCAAAGGATCACTGATCAATGACCCAATGACAAAAATTGACCCAATCTTTGAACCTAGGTATATATTAGAAATTTGGCCGCTTTATGAGTCAAGTTCTCGCATCTGGCTGTTCATCCGAAGGAAAAAATGGCCGTACAAAGAGACTTGACAATGACAATGACGAAAAAGAGAGAACAGTTTTGGTTAGTCATTCTATAGAAATTGACGCTTGATCAACACCTTTTGGCAACATGCCATGTTGAGGGTGATCAATTAGAAAAATTGAAAATTGAATGATCAATGAATTATTTTGTTGGGCACTTGATAACGACCTGAATTGAAAAGCAAAAACAAAATCCAAAAAAAAAAAAAAAAGAAAAAAACAAGCGGACACAAAATAAGGGATCTTTTTTCCAAAAACTACAATTCAAAATGAACCCTTCCCTCATGAAATATTGTCAGGAAGGACTTATCAGAAAAACAACTAAAAAAATTTTTTGAGATATGATAAGAAATAACTGCGTAGAATTCCTGCCCTGTAGTTCAATGGATGTGGCTCCTACGCGTGATACATACATACATAGCCAGCCATACCAACTTGAAAACTTAAAGAAACCTATATTGACAGTTTTGGCTGACGGTTTCCTAATTCACCAGAAGATTTGATGCCCTGAAGGTCAAGTTCTCGCATTTCAAGAGCAGTCGCCTGGTTGATCATCAGAAGGTTTGCAACAAAGTCCCGGACACAAATACGCACGCTTTCTCGATTATATTGCTTATAGCTTGTCTTTCGAAGGAAAAACCGTCCATACAAAAAGACATAATGATGACGATGGTTGGATAAAAGAGAGAGAGAGAGAGAGAGAGAGAGAAAAAAAGGAGAAAAAGATTTTGTGGGTTATTTTGCACGGTAGCCCTTGCTCTATAAAGGAGGTGCTTGTATAAGCAGAAAATAAATTGCATTTTGACTGAATTTATTAGGCCGAGATAAGATAAAAGGAAATCGGAACTGTGTGGGTTGAGACTGACATCGATTGGCCCATTCAGTTAGAATAAGGATATTAGGGATAAGGAGCTCTAATCAAGCGTTTTACAAAAGACGTCGTCTTTATTCGGCGAGGAACCATTTTGTGAGCTCGTTCATTCGATCTGGTTAGTCACTCAATAGAAACCGTTAAGCGACCATTGCTTTTAGGCAGTATGCCATGATTGAAATTGATTGAGAATCGGAAAAAGGGCAGATTAATAAATAAGTTACCTTTCTCGCCTTTCGTTGGACAGTGATCACCAGAAAATCAAAATTGGAAAAAAAGTGGATGCTGACTGATACAAACTGGGCAACCGATTAAGCATAAGCTTACTTTGCCGATCAACCCTCGCTAAAAATGAGAAGACCGTTTTCTGTAGATATAATAACAATAGATGTTCAAGGTTTCAGACTTCTAGCTCCATTGGTGCATCTTGTATGCGTGGTAAATACATTTATAGATATATAGCCAGTCGGACCGACTTGAAAACTGAAGAAACCTATGTTGACAATCTTGGTGACAATTTAGTTGATGGTTTCTGAAAAAGAATAGGACAGGTTTCTAAGAGAAAGAAAGAGGAGAAATTCTGAGAAGAGGAAGAAGAGAAAGGGAGAATTCAAAAGAGGAAGAAATGCGAAGAGAAAGACAGAGGGAAAAAAAGAGAAATATTCACAGAAAGATTTTGTTGAGCCAATCATTTAAGTGAGGCCTGGCATACAACCTGGAAAATCTTCAATCAGAATTTCAGTTTTTATTTGGGCTAAAACTGATGTGGCTGTTTAGTATGCTTATCTTAATATAGTCCGTCAACACGATAGTAATCTAGAACTTATCAACTATGTTTTGTATTATTATCTTGCAAATCATTACACAATGACAAGTGCCAATATATATATATATATATATATATATATATATATATATATATATATATATATGGCTGGTTAGTCGCCCAAAAGAAATTGTTTTGGGACCAACATATGTTGACAGCATGCCATGTTTGAGGTGGTAAATAATTGTAATAAGGGGTGATTATGTTGCACACGCATGTGTATGTGTGTGTGAGTGCACGTGTTGTGTGTAAAATACAGAATGTCTGTGAAAATTTGCTTCCCTCGTTGCCGTGCCTTGTTGATCGTAGAAGACTATTTCATCTCCAGACAAGTTTGGTCATTCTAAAAATAAAGTAAGATTGATAAACCTTTTTTCCGAAATAAATAGTAGATTAAGAATATATTTTTGAACTCTCAATCGTTTCTGAAATGATATTCTGTCTGATTTTCCCTTAATTTTGTATTTATTGGTTTTGAAGTAAATCTGCTATATAAGTCGATTTTTGCTTGTTTGCTAAAATTCAATTTATATGACTTGTAAATAATGTAATATGTTCAACAGCATTGCTGGGCAACAGAGGATCATGGTATTATGTTCAAAGGAACTTGTCAGTTTTAAACGTCGTCGAATGAAAGCAAAGCACGTAATCGTATAAAATGATATATTCATATGCATGATTATGTGACTTCAACAATGTGGATCTTAAAAAAAACGATCACGTCTCCACAGCAGGTAACTAGCAAGCAAAAGTAGGAGGCAGATTCCTCTTTCGACTATCCCAAAATATTTCTTCCCTTAGTTCGATGGATAAAAAGCGTTGAATCTAAAATGAGGCAAAAATCGCTAAAAGTGGCCCAAAACACCGTAAAATGTGTTCAAAACTTTCAAGTTCACTTACGCTAATTTAGTTCTCTTTCAAAATGCCAAACCGAGAAAAGCGCTGAATTTACCGCGAAAAGCTCTAAATTGGCGGCACTGATTGGAGGTGGTCGGACGAAACAAATTAGTTGCATTACTGGAAAAGAGAGCTCATCCTCAGCTCGACCACTCATCTCCTCTCTCCACCCAGTATTTCGCGAAAAAAATAGCTGAAATACAACAACAACAAAAGTCTAGTGACGTACAAGTTGTATTTCGACGGTCGTGCCTCTAAGATGACGATCACCTGGTTCCAAAAGCTGCTTATCAAGGCAAGCAACAACGAGCCAGGAACATATATTTACCGTGCTAGGCTTGGTCTGGTTCAAATGAGTAAATATGTATGGGTAGAAACGGATGCTCTTTGAGTACACAAGAAGAAGAAGAAGAAGAAGAAGAAGAAGAAGAAGAAGAAGAAGAAGAAGAAGAAGGAGAAGAGTACGATGGAGAGGGGGTGGGGAAGGGGAAAACAGAGACAGAGAAAGGAAGCATACGACGGTGAATTAGGCAGAACGAGAGCATATTTTGCAATGAAGGGGCATGTTTCTAAACAAGAAATTCTACTCTAACAAAAGCTGTGCGCATGCGCGAACGACATGTTTTGTTAACGAATTGGCCAGTTAAATAAGGAGACTCCCTTTCTTTCGCCCATTTTATTGACCATTTCCCTCTTTTCTTTCCCGCATTTATTCTTCCGCCATTTTAAAAATCTTTTTCTCCCCAACTACCACCTCCTCTTCCTTAATTTCTCCTCCCCATCCACCCATCTCCACTTTCTGTAAAACTCAAACTCACGCTAAACGGGCGTGGGTGGGATGGAGTAAGGGGTTGATGATAGAAAAGGAGGCAGAGGGTGAAAAAAAAAGAGGGGTGCATGAATCAACGTAGAGGTGATTGGAAGCTCGCAGTCCTAGTCCTGTTCCTAACTACAACACTTGATAAGATTGAGTACGGGCCGCTAAATGGCAAGATCTGCCTAAAATGGCGAATTTGGAAATAATTTCCTCCGGCCTCTTGATAGTTGGCGCGCTTTTGTTGCGGGGTAATTGCGGGCTTGTTTGGGAAGTCGACCAAATATGTTCATTTACTTCTGAACGATTTCAACAACGAAAAAGAGACAGGGGAGCAAGAACAAGGGGATGGGTATTGTTAGGGAAGAGGGTCGGGAGTGATAGTCCGAAATACCTGCCCTTGAAGAAAAGGAGAAAAAGAAAAAGAATAAGCAGGCCTTCTCTGGTCGATTAGCGATAACTGGTTTAAAACATGTAATGTCTTCGTAGGAGCTAACATGGTGCGGGCGCATTTGATTACAGTAAAGCCGTTTAAACATTTTATATGTTGATAAAAGTGTAATTTAGGGTAATCGTCGTTGTGGGGTGGAACACGGCGGGAATGGGCTGTGCACAGAGGAACTTTTTCTCTCCACACCCCCGACTTCTAGCGCTGAAAAAGAAAAGAGAAAATTTGGTCGGTCTGTCCGATGGGTGTTGAGGGAGAAGAGCTGATCATCAAGGAATGAGACAGAAAGGGCGAAAAAAAAAAAAAGAAGCAAGGCAAGAGCGGGCTGTGTGGGTAAAGTGGTCGGCAATGTTTTAAGGGACAGAGATGATTACTCATACAGTAGAGTAGAGCCGAAAATGAAGCAAGTTACCTTGTTCGTAGGTTACCGGTCATATTCCAGTTTTCAGATCGTTTCGGGTCGGAATCTCTTCCTTTTTTTTTCCTATGAAGGCGTGGGTGTGAGTTTGTGTTTGAGTGTGTTTGAGAAAAATATAGGGAGGGAGAGAGTGCGAAAGATAGGAGGAGAACGGAAGAGAGTAAAATAAGAAGGAGGGTGAGAAAGGAAGGGTCAAGTCGGAGAACTTGAGATTCTATGTCGAAGGCGTTTTATCGTTTGCTCAAGTGCGTGTGATTTTAAGTAGTTGATTTGTATTCATCATATATTTATGAGCGTGACCTGGCGGTGATATGAACATTATCCATGTGTGTACGTTTATAGCAAGCATGGGCGACTTTTTTGATCTAGAGAGCCACGTGACATTTTCAACCTTTTTCGAGCCAAGCATTCATTTAAATAATGTACACCATATAACATGGAAGCGTTCTTAATTTTCATTTTAGACAACCATAAGAATTACAATGATTATTCATTAAGCCAAGACGATGCTTATTTTACAATGTACATTCGAAAATTGATTCGTGGGGAAAATATGTATGATATTCTAAATAAATGACTTATTTAATCCTAAAAAGAAGGGCACAAACCGATGCATCCTCCCGATAGTCACTCATCATCATCATCAGTCTTTTAGCGTCCGTCGTTGGACAAAGACCTTCCCCAGGATTTGCCACACTTCCCTATCATGGGCGTCACGGGGCCAGTACTTCCTGAACTTGTCTAGCTCGTCTCTCCATCTAATATTTTGCCGGCCTCGGTTGCGCATGTGGTCTCGGGGGATCTATGTCGTGAGTCGCGATGTCCATCGATTGTCTGCCATTCTTGCAATTTTAATGGATTCTATGATGTCCCTAACTCATGTCTTTTCTCAGATGTACTGTGCTGTCTTGTGGTCTCTCCATGTGAGGCCTAGCATTATTCTCTCATGTGCACGTTGCATGGTTCTCAATTTGCAGGTCTGTCTCTTGGTTAGGTTCCATGTTTCAGCTCCATAAGTGACTATTGGGAGGATGCATTAATGGAGCTGAAATATGGAACCCCTAACCAAGACACTGACCTGCAAACTGAGAACCATTCAACGTACACATGAAAGAATTATGCTTAACCTTATGTGGAGAGATCACAAGACAGCACAATATATCCAGGAAAAAATAGGAGTCCGAGACTATATTAAAAAATCTCAAATGGCAATTGGCTGGTCATGTTGCAAGAATAGTAGACAACCGATGGGAATCGTGACTCACAACGTGGATTCCCAAAGGTCACATGTGCAACCAAGGCCCGCAGAATACTTGACGGAGAGAAGAATTTCACAAATTCAGTTATTATTGTCTCTGCAACGGTAGAGAAGAGTGGTGAATCTTGGGGAAGGTCAATGTCCACTGACGGACGATTAGAAATTGATGATGATGATGATGATGATGATGATGATGTTTTGGCTCCGGTCCTCGAAAAATGTTACTGTGGGCTAAATCTCGCCCGTGGGCCGATGGTCTCCCATACATGGTTTATAGGCTTGTCTATTTCTTTGGTCACTTCATATTGAGTTTAAGCATATAAATAATCATTTTAAATTCACTTCATATTTACAATGCTCATTATGACACAAGGCCAAAATAATGAGATACTCCGTAAAGATCAAACTCATTGAACGAGTATTGGCTAACTCTCTAACAATCACTTTACCGCAGTAGCCCCTTTATACAAATAATAGACAAAACTGGGTCTAACTAGGAGTATGAAATTTGGAAAGGTCATGGAGATGGTGCATGTCTTTCCTACAGCCATTACTACAAAGTGAAGATGAGTGGCTTAAGTCGGGATTCGGAGTCAGATCATCGATAAACGTTACCACGGATTTTCGGTGTACAAGACGTACTTTTGTATAAGGTTCACTACTGACGATATTGTCCCTCTTGCTGACAACCAACATGATATCCAAATAATGCAAGATGAACTGAATAAAGAAAGTAAGAAAGTTAGTCTCCTCATGAAAGTAGACAACTACATCTACCTAGGACAACGAATCTCTGAGAAATCCAAAGAAGGAAAATTAAACTTTAGAAAGTTCAGAAAATAGTGGCTCTGCAACGCCCGTGATACAGAGGTCTGGCAAATCTTGGGGAGAGTCTATGTCCAACAACAGACGTTAAATGGATGATTACGATGATGATGAAACAAACCCTGGTACATGAAAGAAGTTATTGTGCAAGCTCCTTACACGACCTTACTATTCAAGACGTGATTTGCTTGGCATTTATAATTTTTGGCAAATAAGATGCCAGGGACTTTTGAACTCACCACTTCACGTTGAAATGTGCTTCTTAAATGCTCATGACATTAGTATGTACGCGTGCGTCCACGATGTTGGAAGAATGGGATCGCTTGCGTGTTCAACTAGATTTTAATGATGCATGACTTTGGGCAGAACAGTGAATGCGTTTAACATAGTTTATTTTACTATTGTGTGTGTTTATGTCACTATGTGCATGTGTGTGTATGTGAATGTGCATGTGTGTGTGTGTGAGTGCGTGCATATGTTTGGGAGTAGGTCCTCCGTGATTGAAGTTAGAAAGAGGACGAAAGCTCAAGGAGAGAGTGAGAGAGAGAGAGAGAGAGAGAGAGAGAGGGGGAGAGAGAGAGAGAGATGCTAGCTAGATGATGGTGGAAGTGTTAAATACGAGCTCCTATTTATAGCGAGGTGAATTAAACCCTCGACCCCACCCAAAATAGATAAATAAAAATAAAAAAAAGATGTGTATAAGGAGGAAATCCTCAGAAAAAAAGCAGTGCCCGGCGACAATGAGGCATCTGGATTCACACAGGCCCACGTCAGGTCAATTGACAAGGGATCAGGTCAATTCTTGTGAAGAGGCGAAAAGATAATAGACTGTTTCAATGAAAAAAAAATGGCTATTATCTTAATTCGAAAAAAAAAAAGCGATCTTGGATGATTTACCTTGGCACTTGTCTTGATACTTTTTGTATGCATTAGAAACCGTCAACCAAAACTGTCATCAAAACTTTCAAAATAAGTTTCTTCATTATTCAAGTTGGTCTGGCTGGATGGCTATGTTTTGATGCATCATGCGTACAGTCTGTACCAATCGAGTTAGAGAATTGAAAAGTTCAACATTTACTCCATGATATATATTATTGTCTTTTGATTTGGTTTTAAGTCCCCACCCCCAAAGGGGAGGTATTAGTGGGGTGTAAGATTTGTAACGTAAATTTCTGTTAAATTGATCCTTTGTCTTTGACTTCTTATTTTTTTTGGTTTTTTTCCAACTCAGACTTTTTTGTGATCACTGCCCAGCAAAATACAAAGAAAATAATTATCTATACATCAACCCCTTTTTCCCCAATTTGTCCATTGATCACCTCCAACATGATATGCTGCCAAAAGATGTTGGTCATGTGAAGGGTTCGATTGGCTGACTAACCGGATATCTTTTTAATCGACTTCCTTTTCATGTTCGTTTGTTACAATCACATTCCTCACATTATACTCACTTTCCTAACCCTTATATATATATATGTATATATATATATATATATATATATATATATATATATATATATATATATATATATATATATATATATATATATATAATGCTTAATTCTCTTTCGGATCGTATTTTCCCTTAATGAAGGTATTTTCCCAATAGACTTGAAAGCGTCTCTAATCCAGAGAAGGCTAACAAACCCCTAAACATAGCATTTTTGATAGTTTTCTCTCCATATTTTCATTAAGGATCCTTCACTGAGAGAGACCCAACCTTTTTTTTAGAGTCGTGACCTTTTGTTAGTACAATAGATATTTTTTGTTGACCCCCCTAAATGATATGCCTGACGCTGTATTTATTCGCGTAAATGCAAATAATTTTGAACCCAATAAAGCAGTACAGACAGAGTTGAAGCTAATTCGGTAGATATTTCGGATAGTTGAGACAAGCTTATTGAAGTTGACGTTCATGAAAGGGTCGTAACTGAAATTTTTAAGCTTCACTCGACCCATGTACATTGCAACGTACACGTTTTACACGTAATTTCAATTTCCAAAACAGCCTTAACATAAACTTGAACACAAACACATGCACTAAAATGTAATAAAAGTATGCTAGATGGGCTTGTTAATCATTACTCTGCAAGAATCAGCAACTCTTTTTTTGTAAAGGCCCACTTCTGATTCTTTTCAGTATTACCCATTGTCCAAGTATATATTATATCATATCTTACATATACAAATTGTCCCTCACTCTAAAAATTGAAATTAATATAAAAACTTTCGTAAGGTATATTTATGTAAAATACTTATCTATTCATTCATTTATTCATACACAATCAGTTTGATTGCAGTTAAATAATAGTTCTCAAAAACACAAGTATCAGTGTGAATATAGTGGTCTCTCATCGACCTCAGTAAATTTTGGAGTGTGACTCGTTACAGCAGAAACAATCTGCATCTTCAAATTAATGTCCAGAAGAAGACTTCTTTGAGAAGATTTGATGTTTTTCTCACATGTAAAGAACTGTTCACAGATATGAAGAACAAGACATTGAAATAATACGATTTTCTTCTACCTTCAGAGTAAGAAATCTTGGCACTGGTATCTAAAATGAATTCACTGATGAACTGAATGTCCTACAGAATCTTTCCTTGGTGTTTTGTTTTGATATTCGGTGTCACAGTGCAGTGCACAGGGGCTCACAGAGAACACCTCAATGGCCAACTTGCAAACTGCGGCTCACCTGTTGCAGACCCCTACTTTTCATAGAAAAAACACTGTTTATTTACTACACGAATATGAATCAGTCGAATGTATAGAATTCAAGGACTACGAGGCCTGTCAAGTAGGTATTTAGCCACTTAATATTAAAAAACAGCCAACTTGGGGACATAGAGCCTTGAGGTTCAATACATACCTCTAAGGACTTGACACACCTTTCCTTACGTCAGTAATGTCATTTTTCGTGATCGCCTTTGGCTGCCCACACTTCAATGATCATAGTTTTCCATAATGTCGTTTACGGTCTGATATCTTTAGAAAGAATCCAGAACGCAATAGCATACCCCTACCGACAGAGTGATCCCAAGGAAGAGCGTATGGTCACGCGTGAGCAGTGAGATACCCCAGATTGGTTGTCACGTTTCATCAAGGCTGTACAACTGGTCATTGAGGTAATAAAAGTGGCTGGATATTTACATGACATACCTCTTATACTTTTATTCATTCTTGCAAAGTCTGGTCTAAATACGGTATGTCGATTATTTCTTATCCATAGATGAAAGGTGTCGGTCTGTTTGTCTATTACGCAATAAGAAATACCTAAACATGGGTACAGACCGATTTGGCATGTATAGTCAACGAAACTCTAACAAACCAACCCTTCCGGGCTCCAAATCTCAAGCTACCCAGCAGAGTGAAAGAAAACTTTTTACTTGTCTGGAAGCTTTTTTATTATTTTTTAAAACCCCAAACTATGTGGCCCGGTGTATACGGGTATTCAGCTAGTATCACTGATATTCCACAAGAATACGAGCACGAAAGCATTTTAATTTAAGACGAACTGTGTTGCGATCTCTTTCCAAGAATGGTATGCTGCCTCGGATGTTATGATCGTTATCTTTACCTTTGCAATATCTCGGGTACTTCCTATTGGCACTGAAGATAAACCCATTATAATCTTGCTTGCCAAATACATAAAACAATCCTTAAAAGAATAGGTCTGATTAGTCACTCAACAAAGACCATCACATGATCTATATAGGGGGGTGGATATACAAAGAAAAAATGTTGACATAATTAGGAGTAAATATTTGAAGTTTCAGCCCTCTTGCTCCATTGGTATGACCTATGACTTACAGATATACATAAATATATATATACATTATAAGTCAGCCAGTTGGACCAAATTGAAAACTGAAGAGACCAATGTTGAGAGTATTGTTTTTGTTTCGTAATATCCTATATAATAATTATAGTTAATTTGATGCCTGATTCCAGATGACTCACATAGATATCGAGGTGCCAAGATTTTTTTCTTGTAAATGGTGGTGTGTCATCTCCGACGTCTTCAATACTTAGAACCTCATTATGACATTATCACCGTTATAGCCCCAACTCATAAAATTGCTCAGCCCCTCAATTTGCTCCTAACCAGATAACGTCTTTTCATTTCAGTCTAATCACTCGTTTTCGTCATAGTCGGGTTTGTTGGCAAGAGTTCTTTTTTCCCGCCATTTCCTCTGAGCCACACATTCGAAATTCACTTGCGTTTTATTCATTTTTACCACATTTATCTCCCTTAGTCACACCTCATTCCTCACCCACTTGTCATCAATCGATAACTTTCCCTGTCTGTCTAATAGACTTCTTTTTATTTGGTTTCTTTTTTCTTAACATCATTTTTTGTTCCTTTTTCTCTTTTCTTTCCCCCCTCTCAGTCTCCCTGTCTCTGTCTGTCTGTGTCTCTCTTTTCAGCTTTTGTTCACTTCTATAACACACATACACATTTCTTCTTTATTGTTCGATCTCAATGAAGTGATAACTCATCTTGTGTGTTTATTAGTTTTTCCTATGTCTATCCGTCTGTCTGTCTATCCCTCTCTTTCTCTCTCTTTCGTTCTTTGCTTCATTTTCTTCTACTTTCTCTCTCTTTCTTCTCTTTTCCCCCATCTCTATGAAGTGATCACTACCTTGTATGGCTATTGCTTTTTAATGCATTTCTCTCTCTCACTTTCTTTCTTTCTTTCTTTCTTTCTTTCATTGTTTCTTTGTTTTTTTTCTTCGTTACATTCTCTTCTCCCTCATCCATTTTCTTTCAAAATAAACCAATGGATCTTGTATGTATATTGCTTTCTTAATGTCTTCCCACTCTCCATTTTTCTCTCGTTCTTTCTTTCTTTCTTAGTTTCATTCTCATTTCCCTTCTCTTCATTTCTTCTTTCTTTTTCATTCTTGATAAAGTGATATCGTTCTGTCCTTCAATCGGTTTTTTTAAACGTTTCTGTTCTTCATTCATCTCTATTGCATCATACTGATTTCCCCTCTTTTTTATTCTATCTTCCTTTCTTTCCTTATTTTTATACTCTTCGCTTTCAAACAGCTTTTTCTTTCTTGTAGTTAAAAAATATTCTCCCCCATACCTTTATCAACATTTCCTTTTCTTCATTTGTGTTTTTCTTTCATTCCTCCATTCTCTCTTCACGTGTAGTTATCGGCGGACGAAAAAACAACAATCGTGCAGAAAAAGAGGTCCAGAAAGAGGCAACACACACACGCACGCACGCACACACACACATATCTATCTATCTATCCATCTATCTATCTATCTATCTATTTATTTATCGATAGAGTAGGGATAAATGGATAACCAGTATTACAAGGTTGGCAATTGTTTGCTTGGCTATCTAAATGCTATGACCGACTAAACGGCTTGAACCTGGGGGTTGAAAATTAGTCTGAAGGGATAACGACTACCCAGATGAATATTGGAGGTCACTAGAGGTCGCCACGGGTCAATTTTGGGATGAAAATATTCTATTTCCAGTCAAACGGCAAAGAAGGGACATCTTGTTAGCGTCTGTAAATAAACCAGAAGCGTCCTAATAATAAGCGACTATGTACTTCACGTGAACATTTATTTATTTCGAAAAAAATATCAGTGGAGGTGCTGGTGACCAAGAATTCAGTCGTGTTCAAAAATACGGATGAAATAAACTGTGTTCACTTTAAATTAATGTCGTTGGGAAAGGTATGAATAGGAATACATGATACAATCGACACTGGAAAGAGTTATTGATTAAATAGAATTCCCATACGGTAATTATGTAAAGTAGTACTATGTTTTAATATGTGTAAATATATTTATTCATATCAATGGAATAATACTGTGAAAAGCATTTGGTGAGAATCGTTGTTTTTGTTACGGTAGGGAAACCAAGCCAACTCTAAACTTTGTACTGAAGTTCGACAACTGTTCTCCAGCAGGCAACCTCTTTAGCTATTCTCAAAGTTTAGCTTATTTCCCCCAAAATACTGCATGAGTAAAGTGCTCAGTTAGAACTGTAAACGCTAAGAAAGGTAACTGCTTAAACTTGATCTTGTTCAGCACACGCCCACATTACAGGTTTCACCCCGTTATCCGAAAATAGAAGGTTTGTAATCTGAAATGGCGTAAAGCGAAAAAGAATGGACCATGCTGCGTATGCATGGACAAAAATTCCCGTACAGTTACTCAGTCAGCAATCGGACGCTAATGTGTGATTACACAGAACTTCTTATATATATAAATATATATATATATATATATATATATATATATATATATATATATATATATATATATATCAACCAAAAAAACAACATCACATAACCCATGTCTGCCTGAGTGACTCCAGTCTAGATCTGGCTCCAAGCGACTTCTGGTTTTCCTGAAGCTAAAATTGCCCTTTGGAAGGGAGGACCTTTCAGGGAAATCTGCTGACTATATCGAAAAGTGGAGATAAGTGTGTGTGTATGTGTGTGTGAAATACAAATAGGAGTATTTGAAACAGCTAAACATCATGACTCACATCGTGGATCCCCAGAGATCATTTGCAAAATCGTAGCCAGCAAAAAATAAAATAGTGTGACGAACTGGATGAATCGGGAGAGAACTGGCTGCGCGACGCCAATGATAGAGAGGTTTGACGAATCTTGGGGAAAGTCTACATTCAACGACGGACGTTAGAAGGATGATGATAATGATCATGATGATAGTGATGGTGCTGTTGCCTTTGATAGGCCATTTTTTTCTCAATATCGAATGGTTGGACTCTTTCCAGACGGATCTCGTATTCATGAACACGGGAAATGATCAAATAATCGAGGATTTGAAGACAGGATATGAAAATGAAATTGAAAAAAGTTCAGAGATCAATTTCTTTCAAACTATCAACAAAAAACTATAATCGAAACTGTCAACTTATGTTTCTTTAATTGTCATAGTTGGTCTGGCTTCGTATGTATGCATCTATCACGCAAACAGGCTGCACCTATGGGACTGTAGACATGAAAATCATTTACTCAATTTAAGAAAAAATTTTTCCTCCCTTGAATAGGTTTTTAGTGGCAATGTAATTTGCAATATAAGTTTATGCTAATTTGATCCCTTTGTTTTCTTTAATATTTTAAAATTCAGACTTTTTTTTTTATAGATCATTGT
This sequence comes from Thysanoteuthis rhombus, assembly GCA_963457665.1. Taxonomy (NCBI): domain Eukaryota; kingdom Metazoa; phylum Mollusca; class Cephalopoda; order Oegopsida; family Thysanoteuthidae; genus Thysanoteuthis; species Thysanoteuthis major. The sequence continues at coordinate 40,762,619 of OY735228.1, read as the reverse complement.
CCAAAGTAACGTGAGAGAGGAAACTTGTTTAGTAATCCCCCCCGTTTTCATTTTTTTTTAATTCATCAACCCCAGCATGGTCTGTTGCGAAATGACGTTGGTCACGTGACGGTTTCTAATAAATAACTAACCAGACCCGTCCTCCTCCTTTCTCCCTCCTTTGTCTCCATTTTCGTCTTTTTCCCGCCTTTTATTTCTTTCTTTTTTACTTTTAAACTGTCTTTAACCTTTAAGTGTTTTTGTCAAGCGTCCGTGATAGCAGCTAATGTAATATCCTTCGAAGGAGACAATAGACGCTTTTGCCAGAACGATTCATTTACGACGTCTATTATAGAGTTGATAACGTCTCAAACATCATTTGCACAATCGGTTAGTGAATGGAATAACGAAATATTACAAGAGTTTGTTTCTATTAACTTCGCTGGCGGGGCATTAGTTCGCCTGATTTGGTTTGATTTGGAACCAACATGAATATTTGTACAATCGACGATCTCTTCTCTCGTTAACTGGTTTTATTTTAAGAGAAAGTGTCAGGACACAAAGCTATTCAAGATCATTTAAATACCTTTATCTATGGAATCATTGTAGCTCTAAAAATGACCCACTCGACCAACCAGTTAAGTGGGCTACTTATTCTTCTCTGAGGCTGTGTGTCTTTTAGGGTGTTACAATCTTTGAAATTCGGGTCAGTACAGCATCTAAACTTTTTTTTTTTTCAAGAAATTGCTTTTCTAGATTTCTGCGATCATTTTCGACCTACAATACCCAAATCTATTCTGTTGTATTTGAGATAGTTTCAGATAAAGATATTCAATTTTGTTTATACCTTGATGTAAAGTATTTTATTAGAAAATTTATTAGGTAATTAGTCATGGTGCACGCACAGGCACCGTTGATTCATATATGTGATGTACGGATATTACCATGAAGATGGTAAATGTTTGTTATCTTGTATGTACATTTCTTATGGACTCCAAAACAATTGCACCTCAGGAGCTGGAAGTTTGTCTCTAAAGATACCTTGACCCCAGAATTAACACAGAATATGTTGCACTAGCCCCCAAAGTTCCGCACTAATTTGCAAGCTTCTATTTAATCATTCATTTTATAGAAATAAGTAGAGATACCATTGGCTCAATAGTTAAAAGAACCTACCGAAGGGATCCCGTTTATCCTCCAAAAGAAGAGACCGATCTTTATAATACACTCGTAAGCAAAGAGTCCATCTTCTCCTACCATCACACCCATGATCTCTCTTATGGGTTTGGCTGCAAGAGACAATGGATGATTGAATGAATAAGGCTTTGTGCTAAAATTAAGCAACGCTTACTGTGGCGAATCTGCATGAAATTCTCAAAAGAAGAATAAATCAAGCTAAGAATCACTCTAGGTTGTCAAGTTTTCAGAAAAGCGAGCTCAATATTCAAGAACTAAGAATTCCCATAAGTCCTAAAAAGAAGGGAGTGCAATCAATGCTTCCTTCCTAGAGTTATCTGTTGAGCTGGAACATGGAACCAGACCAAAAGATGGAACCTTAAACTGAGAACCATTCAACGTGCACAGGAAAGAATCATGCTGAACATTGTACGGAGAGATCACAAGACAACACAACGTATTAGAGAAAAAAACAAGAGTTAGGGATATCAAAGAATAGATTAGAAATCTCAGATCACAAAGAGTTGATCAAGTTGCAAGAAATACAGATAACCGTTGAACATTACAACTCACAACATGGATCCCAAGAGATCATATGTGAAACTGTGGTCGATAAAGAGATGGTGTGATGAGCTAGACAAATCCAGAAAGCGTTGGCTCTGCGACGCCCTCGATAGAGAGATCTGGCGAATCTTTAGGAAGTTTATGTCAAACAACAGACCTTAGAAGTCTGCTGCTGCTAATGATGATGACCGTGTATTATAAAGTGTCCATTTTCCACTCATATGTGTTTGCCTTGTTGTCGTGTGATGGTTAACAAGCTTATCTCGCAGACATTCACAAATGACTTCGAGCCTCACTTGGTCTGTAGACATGGTAAAAATAAGCTGTACCACGTAAATGATTATGTGTGCACTTTGTCGTTATGTCATGGTTAACAAGCCAGTCTCGCAGATCTCAAGTAGGTAGTGTTTGGTTCAATCTTTACTGGGTCGGTTTGTGTCTAAACTAATCAAGGCAGAGTAAATAACAGGTCTGTTTAATCATACAATAGAAACCATTAAACACTCTACGTAAGGAAACGTGTCGAGTTTGGGTTAATCGATTAGAAAGATTGGAAAAAGGGGTGATCAATGAATAAGTTTGTTCTCTCAACTCTTGCTGGGCAGTGATCATAAAAAAAGTCTTGATTTTCACGAAGCAAGTTGATTAAACAGAGGGATCAATTTAACTTAAACTTAAAGTGTAAAATGATCCCCGTAATATTTAGTGGCCTTGGTGGGTGAATAACCGGAAAAAAGTATTTTGTGGGTATAATTAAATTATCTAATTTAAATTATCAGCCCTCTAGCTGCCTGTACGCGTGATACATACATGGCTAGCCGGAAAAACCAACTTGAAAACTGAAAGAAACCAATGAAAATAGTTAATGTCCATATGTTATTAAATAACAGCTGCGGTCAGAGTCCTTAATCAAAATCAGCTATTTAAAATAAAGAAAACGGGTCTGGTTAGTCAGTCTATAGAAAATGTCACTTGTCCAATGTCTTTTGAAAATGTTTTGAAAAAATACGTGATCAATGAATGTTACTTCTCCCGTTCTTGATTTTCAAAAATCCAACATGAATGCAACCGGATACAAACTAAGGGACCAATTTAGCATAAACATACATCGCAAATTAAACACCCAAAACTACAAACTTACCTAGAGGGGAATTTGGAAAAAAACAACATTTTTCTAGACATAATAAGGAGTAAATGTCAGCATTCTTCCTCCAATGGTGGGGCCTATACGCGTCATACATACATATGTTATCAAGAAATGGATATAAGATCCGACAGAATGATTATATATATTATATAGAAACTCTTATTTGAAATGATTATCGGTTATTACATAGTGAATATACCATTCTGCCTTGACAATGTGAATTGAATAATTAATTAAAGAAGATGGGGTTGCTGAAGGGGTCGAACCTGCGACCAATAGGGTAGCCGATTCAAAGTTGCGCTGCTTTGACCATCGAGCTGAACAGCCATCAATAATGCAAAGGTCTAAATCAACTCCATTTGACTTTCTATATAATATAACGCAATTTACAATCTTGCGTACATACATACATAGCCATCCAAACTTACTAAACCGGAAGAAGCTATGTTAACGGTTATGGCGACAGTAAAGTATTTTTTTTTTATAAATCTGATGTAGACAAACTATTTGTACTTCAGAATAAAAGAAGCCTGAGAGTCAGACCATACATGTGCTGGCCTCTCTATTTTACATCTTCTCTCTTTAAAAGCCCCTTTCTTAAAGAATGTGTTTCCTAATGCCGATCGGTCAGTGACATATAGAAGCTGAATACGAAAAAGGAGTAAGGTCTATCTTCAAAATAGACAAATTTTGACAACCTTTCAGTCAGTAACAGTCATAGAGACTGAGAGATGTTAGCGCAAGGAGAGGATCTTGCAGCCTTAAGGCCGACCCTGGTGCTATAACATTAAAAAAATATGCCAATGCTATAATTTCTACTGCAGATTTAAGCTATCATGCCTTTGCCAACATGAGATCACTTATTTTTGTCTGAAGCTTGTAACTAGCTCAGAACAATAGACGGAGTGTTAAACCTTACAGCTATTTGCCTCCTCTTCGATCGTTTGACTTAAATCTGCTTGTACCAAAAGGTAAAACTTGATTTGAAAGCAAATATATGTACGTCTGTGTAGATATCTGCTTAAAAAGAACAGGAAATCTGAGTTCTTTCCAGAGAGCGGGGCGCCATTACAATAATGACAGATATGCCAACTGAATAAAGACAAGAACTTAATTAGATTTGGTCCAATCAAACGATGAGAGTGTTTGCAAACTGGCTACAAGATGGCAGAAAATGAAACGGGTTCGGCTGAAAATAGAGTGGACCATGGAATGAGTTTTTGGTCGTTGGAGAGAGGTGATGTGGCGTTGTGTGGAAGGTGAAGAATCGGTGAAACGTACAACCGGGGTGGAGCGAGGAATCAGTGATTGGTAATACAAACGTATTCCACTGTTTGCATTGGTTAGGTTGAGAGCATTCAAGGGTGAGCCAAGCAATCTGTTCTACGTGATTGAATTTGTCAATAGATGGACAATTCTGAGTAGAAGACAGTTTTTTCTTGTTTAAAGACAAATACAAATGTTGATAAAAAAAGGAGGAATAAATAAATGAGAATCGGAGTTGTAAGGTAAGGGAATGATATTTACATAAACAAAGAGAAGTAACGAGGGAGAATTGGGGTGGGGGAAAGAAGAAGAATAAGACAGAGAAGGAATTAAAAAAAAAAAGAAAACTAAGAAATTCAAAGAAAAAAAAGAAAAAAATTAAAGAAAAAAAAGAAAAAGACTGAAAAGAAATTTGGAGCAAAAGAATAAGAACAAAAATGAGATAAAGAAGAAGAATCAAAAACAAAGAAGAAGAAAGAGAAGAAGAAAAATCCAAAGCAAAATGAAGTAGAAGAAATTCGAAGCAAAAAGAAGGTGAAAAAGGGAAAGAAGAAATTTGAAGGAGAAAAAGAAGAAATTCAAAGAAAAAAGAAGAAAAAGGAAAGAACAATAAAAATGAATTCCGAACCAAAAATAAAGAAGTTGAAAGCAAAAAAGAAAAAGAAGAAATCTAAAGTGAAGAAGTAGAAATTCGAAGAAGAAAAGAAGAAGAAGAAGAAAAAGAAATGAAGAGCAAAAAAGAAGAGAGAGAATGTATTCAAAGCAAAAGAAAGAAGTAGAACAAGAAGGAGAAATTTGAATGAGAAAACAAAGAGGGAATTCAAAGCGAAAAGAAGAAGATATACTAAAAGAAATGATTGGTGACTGAAAAAAATTGAGATGGATGAGAAAGGAAGAGACTGAAGAATATTATGGAAAAAGGAATTAAAGAAGGGGAGAAAGAAGATGAAGAGAAAAAAGAAAACAGGAAAACGTCAAAGAGGGAGGAGAGGAAGAAGGGTGGAGGGGTGGGAGCAACTTTGAAATCAGCGAAGATGATGAAAGAAAATAAAAGAGGAAGATGAAAAGAGAAGAAATTGAAAAAAATCATTTGTCTTAGAAAAAACCCCAGCAAAACGATTGGAACAACAAAGAAAAACAATTAATAAGAAAATAAAAATAGAAGACATAAAGGAAAATTGAAGAAGTGGACAGTTCTGGTTTTCACTCAATAGAAACCGTGAAATGACCACCGTCTTTTGTCAGTATGCCATGTTGGGGATGATCAATAGGAAAAAATGAAAAAGGAGTTTCTTAATAAAGGTAACTTCTCACGCCTTTTAGACAGTGATCACATAAAAAAAAGTCTGAATTTTTCAAAAACAGGCACAATGTATGGTACCATTCTAGCAAAGGTTTACATTACAAATTGAACCCCCCCCCCCTTCATATTTTTCAAAAAAGCAAATTTCCGGAAACAGAAATAATGAGTAAATTTTGAAAATCCCAGTACTTCAACCCCATTGTTGCAGCCTATACGTGACATACACGCATAGATACATACAGAGTTGGACAGACAAATAGATAGACAGCAAGACCAACATGGAAACTAAAGAAACCTATTTTGGCAGATATGGTGACAGTTCGGTTGACAGTTTTTAACATCATGAAAATTCTATTGCTCGTGAGAAGAAAAAGACTTTAAACTTGAATGTCGGCTATAAAATGAAAAAGAAAAAAAAGAGACGATGGTCGAATGACGGTGAATTACATTATGAGAATCGAAAATGTGTGATGGGCAAAATGGAAAGGAATTGGCCATGTAATAAAATAAAACAACGATAAATAGGCTATTTATTCAAAATCTGCTTCAGTTTGGACTACATACAATGCTGATCCGGCAGAAACATTTATCCAGAGACAACGAAAAGAAATTATTTAGCATAGGCCGGCACAAGACCAAGCTGTGAGATGGATAAAGAGGTTTGAGGTACAAAAATGGTGTCGTTAAGTTAACTTCTAATTAAAAAAAATTAGCATATGGAATCTTGGCCCTTTTTTCTTGGCTCAACTGTAGTCAGTGTAAAAAAAAATCGACTATGTCAATTACAACACAGACCTAAATAGTTAGAAGATTAGTTATGACTGAAGCAGCTCAGCGGATTGCAGCTTGATATGTCAGGGTACGAAGTTTCATTATCGTCAGCAACAGCAGACTTTTAGTCATGTAGCAAAAACGAAATACCTTTCTCTTCCAATGCAATCTTAAAAGACATTGACAAATCTAATTTTGCTAGAAGTTGACATAATGAACAGTGCAATTGAGATATAAATTTCGTACCCTCTGCAAGACTCAAACTCGAAACCCTTGATGAGACTTATTTTCTTTAACAGCTGCCCCAAAGCTTGTGATTTGAACAAATTGATATGAATAGATGGATAGGTCTGGTTATTCACTCCAAAGGAGCCGTGACGGTTCCCTACAGATTGAATAACCAGACCTATTCATAATTGTCCGTTTTATTCTTCAGAACATTCACAGTGAAAGTGTAAATTTTCAAAAAACAAAACAAGTGGGCACTAACTAGGGACCAATTTAATATAAACATAAATTGCAAACTGATCTCGAACTAAACCCGTATTCAAAGGGGGTATTAAATCACCCCTGAACAGAAACAACGTTTTTTTTGTAAACATAAAAAAGGGCATGTATTTGAATTTTCAGCCCTCTAGCTCAATTGTTGGATCTTTTACGCTTGATATATACATGCATAGCCAGCCGGACCAACTTGAAAATGGAAAACCTATTTTGATAGTTTCGATGACAGTTTTGGTTTACGGTTTTTAATAGATAGATAGATATATAGATAGATAGATATATAGATAGTATCTGCTAAAATGCATATCTCACTTTAGCGTGGGTCAATATTTGAATATATTTAGTTCTCTTTGTATACTTAAATACAACAAATGTCATTATTGGCCATAAAATCGTACTATTTTATTCATGACGTTAGACGATTTATACCCATTTTTTCGCTTCTCTAATTCCTTTTCCTTCGAAAACAATTTGACTGACTCACGTCTCCGCTGACAGGAAGATGAGTTACAAGCAAGCCGAATAAACATGTCCAGCCACCAGAAACAGACAATTATCTAGCATTCACAGAACACGTTTCTTTAAATGGCCGAGGAGTCTCCACTTTCCGGTTCTTAGGTCTGCGAGCGCATGTCAAACCAAGACCAGGGGCCAATCAAATCGTTTGATTCAGTTGCATCAATATGAACCCCTTCCATACTCAATCGACGTCGATGCTATAGTGTGAGTCCTGTTTCCCTGTCAACCCTTTTTTTGCTTTTTTTCTTGTCCTTCTTTCCATCATATTTTATTTGCTCTATCGTTTTTAGCAACCAGCAACAGAAACTGTGGCATAGGTTTCTTCAGTTTTCAAGTTGGTTCGGCTGATTGGCGATGTATGTAGGACACATAAATAGAGCTAGAGGACTGTAAAGAATGTAGAAATGTTCTCATTATTTCTAGGAAACACGTGTTTGTTTGTTTTTTTTTGTTTTTTTCAAAGCTTTCCCTTAATACCTTTTCACAGTACTAGCAGCAGAGAGTAATGCTTTACCTGACCTAGAGTGAGAGGTGGATTCATGCCCTCCCCAAGCCATTTGTACAAAATAGAAAGCTAGTTCAGTCGTAGTTTGACCTCAGTTCAACGACTCAATTTTTGACGTTTTGACGCAAGGCTAATTCCTCAACTCCAATTTGCACGTACGTGGAGTTGAATAAATTGTGTACCATTCGGATACTTCATCAAAATACGACACGTTTCGGGCGATAATCCTAACTCTGAACCTTGCAATCCTGTAATGATAATATGCCATCTCTATAATATCCTTTGAGGATAATAATTCTGTCAAAGCATGGTTTTTAGCTTCTTTATTATTAAAACATTTTTATAGCAGATATGAATTTCGAAATTTTTGAAAAGATGATAATCTGTAGGGTAAAAGTGAGGTGAGTTTTAGAAAGAGTCAGCCGTGGAGTGTGGCGTCTGGCACTGTCATGGAGCATTTCATTCGGTTCTTTTGGGACCGATTCTCCCAACTTTTCAACCTTACCTATTGTCTTGAAATTACGTGATATAGTCACTATTGGAGTCACAAAGTCTCCAGAAGTTGGTGAGAGATGTTGAACCAACGCTGAACAGTACGTATTGTTCATTCCAAATGCTTTGTTCACGTTATCCGTTGTTAAGCATTGTGTCCTAATTTGAAATCGTACTTGAAAATGTGTTCAACTTCTGAGATAAATACGATTGCTGCTTATAGGTCAAAACCTCCAATAATAATGAATTATATCTCTGTTCACATAAGATCTGCAAAAATGCAACTACGTTAGTAAAGCTTATACTTTTCACATTATTCTCTATAATGTACGAAATCTATGTTTCACACGTAACAACCGTAGCATATATATATATGTATATATATATAAATATATATATATATATATATATATATATATATATATATATATATATATTGGGGCCTAAAAGTAGTTAGAGTTCCAACGTAATATAACACGCACACACACACACACATGATATATTTGTCGGTGTTGAAAGAAACAAATAGAGCAGATATTGTCAGTGAATGGAAAAATGAAAATTTATCTTGTAAAAAATCTTATAAAAAAGTAATTCTCATTTACAGATTCAAACCTGATTAAACTAAAATCTAAAATTAAGTACATATGTAGTTACTTTATGAATTTTTGTAAATGTTTGTAAATGTCATTTAAATTAAATTAGGTTCTTTGATTTCCTTTCATCTAAATATATTAATACGCAGGCCACCTGTGCACCTGGTATTACGCGACTAATTCAAACCACCCTTAGGGTGGGATAAAAAAAAAGACACAATAATCTTTTTTTTTTAATCATTATGAGTTGCATTTCTTGAAGTAACGAGGGGTTATAAATGTACTAGCTATGCATGGGCTGTGAATGGACTTGTGAGGTCGGGGGTGGGTTTGAGTAGGCATCACATGGGGAACCGCCTTTTACATGATTAATTATCCTTGTGGTCTGCACCCTTTGTCAAGAGGAAATCTGGTTAAAGCCACAACTTGAATTACCCTCTCTGTAGCCCAAAGCAAAGTTACTAGCTCCCTGTGTCTCGGTAAGCGGTTTTCAGTAGATACAGAGACCGATAACAAAATCCTTTTATTTATATCATAAGTGGGAAAACATTGTTTGACAAAGAAAAAAGAAAGATATTAAAGAATTACAAGTCTAAAAAGACAAAGAGGTAAGACAGCTTATTAAAAAAGGATTTGTTTTTCAAGTGCTATGATTATAATGTTTATATTGTGTATGTAATTGATGGCCTGGGTTTTATTTTAACTTATCTCTCATATAAAAGGAACTTGTTTATTTAAATTAACAAAGGTCACAATAGATTTCTAAGGACATGGAGATAAAGTAGCTTATTCTTACTCATTCAGGTGATTCAAAATAAATTTGACTTTTTTAGCATTCATTGTTATGGCGATAGTTTTATTGTTAAGAACAAATGATGTCAGGTGTAATTGTGATTTATTTTTTCAATGATCTCTTTCTCTGCTAAATATTGTTCAATTGTTCTGAATATTCTACAACAATTGATTTGTCACTAATTCTCCGTTTCAACCATAAGCTCAGATTTTAATATTACGTACAGGCAACAAACAAGTTAATACAAGTGGAAATATAATGTAAATAAAAATAAACAACCACAATTACACCATGTTCCATAATATTTTAAAATATATATACTGGTTGACTCTTGTCAAAAAAAGTAACAGCTATGATTAAGTAATTTGGCAAGTACATTATACTTATAAAATATCAAAAACATTTTTTTGAATATGCTCAATATTTCCTGAATTTTAAACTAATCTAAAAGTAAAATTAAAGAAAGTTTGATGTAACAAAAAATTATATTATAAAAAAGAATTCTGAAAAAAATAAACAACATTTTGCTTACATTCTTTACAAAAAGGGGAAGCTGAAGACAAAAAAGATGACATCACTTCGATTCCAACCAAAAGTTGGCAGTAACACGTATCTTTTAGAGTTCAATTCTTTAAAACGTGTTTTGTTTTCAAATTCTATTTCTAATGAGTCAACGTCACTGATGATATAAGAGTGACAAAGACGTCTACACATTGGAAATTATTATATTCGTGGACATGCGCGCACACACACACATGCACGCACACACACACACACACACACACACACACACACACACACATATATATATATATACATACATATATATATACTGTGCACTGATGAAGACAATGTCGAAACTAGTTTGCTTATGAATTAAATAAAGAATAGACTTAGAAAAAGGCGAGTTTTGTCTTGGTACTGGGACACACAAACACACACACACACGCATACACGCACACAGAGCCCTTATATATATATGTGTGTGTGTGTGTTTGTGTTTGTGTGTCTTTGTGTGTGTGTTTGTGTGTTTAATACACACACATATATATGTACACATTCATACATACATACATACATACATACACACATACATACATACATACATACCTACATATACATATGTATATATTCGTGTATTATCATTATTCCTCCTTATGTGCAATATTCCATGAGTATTTTCCATTGGATAATATATTCTTTCACAGATATACTCCTGCTTTGTCTTGATACTTAAACACACGCACACACACATGCATATACACACATACACACACGTGCATCTTTATGTATTGTTGTGAGTATTGTCCCTTAGGATCTTCCATAGAAATAGTTTGATGAAACATTTCGCTTGATTTGTGATATATAATTATATAATCAAAAATATTACACTTAATTAATACTATAACAGGCGAATTTATCTTGATTGTATATTGGAATTTGCACGAAGAATTTTCAGATGGATACTGTTTATAATAAAGTTATTAGTGCCAGTTATTTCTCGGTTTGTCACTTGTACAATCATTCAACATTCACATGATTATCAAAGTCAGTGATTTCGAAACATAAAAAATTCCAAGCTCCTTGAGACGGAACTTAAATTGCTCTGTGGAAGAATTGCCAAACCATTAAGCTCAAAATCCATAATTGCTCCTGCAACCTCAGATATAAACAGATTGTATAATCTTTTATGTATAAATAATCATTGATGAAAAAAAAATTGTTTATAAGTATTTGAACGAGCATAACATCTGTTTTCATTTCTCAAGATTGCTGGCGCCATTACGGATTTTGGTTCGGCGGGGTTAGGAGAACAAAATTAACTAACTAGTTTGGCAGTTATTCTATATGGTAAGGTGTGTTCACTTTTTTAGATCTCTTTGCTCAATTCTGAACAGGTTTTTAGGATGATAGAAACGAAACACTCTTTCTTTTATTTAATAATTTAATTTTATCAAAAAATCATTTTCAGAAATTTAGAATTCACAGTCATAAAACATGACTATATGCGTGCCTTGTTTTTTTGATATCTGAAAATTTCATTGTTCTTGTGTAATGTTTCTATTTCACACTCTCAACCCTAAGCAATCAGGAGTAAATTGACTAATTGTTCGAATACTTATAACAGGTAACACACACACTGTATACGCTAAACTATCAGACGAATGATTCACAAGGTTGTTTAAAGGATTAAAGCAACTTATTGAAGCCCAATAACTGTCCTCACCTCGTGTTTCGATGGTTTGCCCCCTAATCATAAGACCAAACACATTGGACGTAGTGTAATATAATCATAGATCTTTTTTACAAATAAATATACTAATTAAGATTTTAATTAAATATGTACAAATCAGTCAACATATATTCGTATTTGTGATGGTATCTTTTTTGAAGAGTGTGAGTGTATATATTTGTGCACGTGTGCGTGTGCAAATACATGTATGCACATCCGCCTCTCTTGTTGTAAGCGTGTCTCAAAATACGTGAAAAAATATTTTTAGGCGCAGTCATAGACAATTACTTATGAATTTTTAAAAAGCTTTTTTGAAAGCCGATCACTTTCTTTTGCTTTCAATTTTAATTAAACTAGAGAGAGAGACAGAGAGACAGATAGAGACAGAGACACAGAGAAAGGGAAAGAAAGGGGAGATAAATTGATCGTTGTCATCATATATTGCCAGCAAAGTCAGCCTTTGATCTAACGTAATTATCTATGTTTCATAAAGCAACGATGACTTGCCTTAAGACAAAAAAAAAATGAAGTAATTCAAACTAAATTAGATAAAATGATAATTAAGAAAAAAAGCATTAAAACTTTCGAATGATGAGTTGGCAAAAAAAAAAATCATCTGATACAAGTTATTTCTAACCAAAATGAAGTGATACTGAAAATTAAATGATATCATAACGTCATACGTACTATATGCTTTCTGAATAAAAGAATACAGATTCATAAAACTTTGACAAACCGCTTGGCAACAAAAATGTTATCATCCAGAATTTTGTTCCAGATTAGATTAAACGCTTCACATCTATTGATTCGCAGCGTAAATATATCCTTAAAAAGAGCATCAAAATTACCAATATAGGTTTCTTCTGTAAATTTACCGTCCTATCTGACTTTATCAAATATTAAAATTCTGTAATTAAAAACCGTCAAACAAATATAACTAAGAGACTCACATATACAAGCAAAGAGAGAGAAATCTGTAACCCAATTGATTGATTGGTCGAGCAATTTGTAGAACTACGGTGATTCGATATTTATTATTGGTTTTCCTTTGAGAGCATTCATAACTTAAAATAACACACGCGTTATATTAGATGCATTTCAGTAAACCATTCTGTTGCAAAATCTCTTATGGATCAAGCCGAAGGACATTGCTTTTATATGTCAAAAGCAGAACCCTAAAAAGCTTGATAGCAGTATTAGTATTGAATGATTGAATAAGCTTGTAAACTTGTCTTCAGCGGCACTTTTATATCGTAGGTGATTTGTCATACGCTCCAGTATACAAATTGGTATGTTTTCTCCAGTTCAATAGTACGCAGAGACATGTAAACAACTACATTTCTCAGGAACGGTTTTCTGCATCGATCAGTGCTTTTGAAAACGCTGAAGCAAGTTCAGCGATATGCATCAAGCAGATGTTCATGATGATAAATGTTTTAGAAACGTAATATGCTCGTTTCCAAATTTTTCCAAAATTTGTCGAATTACCTTACGTCGGCGAAACAAAAATGTTTATGTTGGTAAATACATTCCCAAACTATAAGCTGCATATATTTACTTCCATTGCCTCCTCTTTATATCATTTTTCTAATTTTGGGTGTCAGTTTGTACTTTAATTCTGTCACGTATCCTTTGAATAAGTGCGATTGTCTGTCTGTGTGTCAGATCCATTAACTAAACTCGATCTGTGCCCCTCCCAACACTCACACACATATTAACGCTCCTCTATTCAGGGTTGGGCACTCTTTAAGTGAGGTAACACATCCACTGCAAGTTTATGCAATACTCTTCTATAGGAATTGAGCACTCTGGTGGATGAGGGATTTCTGTGTAGTTTGAATATATTGCTTAAATTCAGCCTTACTGCCTGTCCAGTTCCATAGTCCAGAGATAGGATATTGGCCTTCGGAGTGAAGGTTTCAATTCTGCCTCGCGGTACTGGATGGGATAACGGAAAGTCTATAATAACACTGAAGAGATGTAACACATCGAAATAGCTGTCCGTGGATGACACAATATATATATATATATATATATATATATATATATATATATATATAGTGATCACATTATATCTAAATCTATCGTAGGCTCAACTTAATCCGACAGAATGCTACAAGCAAAATCCTGCTAAACTAATTAGTTAACCCTTGCAAAGGCAAAGCATTATTTCTATCTATCATTCTCTTAGAGACTATCTACTAAAACTATCAGAATAACTTCCTTTAGTTTTCTAATTAGTTGGCTGGCTATGAATGTGTGTATCGCGCATAAAGGTCACGACAATTGAGCTAAGGGCTGAAATTCAAACGTTTAAACTTTACCATTCCTAAAAAAAATTTTCAGTCTCCTAAAAGTTTTTTTTTTTTATGGGGACGACATCCTATTCACAATGAAATCATGCTAAATTGATTCCTTAATCTGTGTCCGGTAGCATTAATGTGTGTGTGCGTATGTGTGTGTTTGAAATTCTAACTCTTTTTGTGAGTATTGTCCAACAATAGGCAAAGGAAGTAATTCATTTATTGTTTTACCAATTTAAAAAATTTTTTTAATTGATATCACCAAACATGGGCATGCTGACAAAACATGTTTGGCTGAGATGACCTATCTCTGTCTGTCTGTCTCAATCTCTCTCTCTCTCTCTCTCTCTCTCTCTCTCTCTCTCTCTATATATATATATATATATATATATATATATATATATATATATATAACCCTGTTTTGTAAATCTGTCCTTATATATTCCACCATCTACCAACAGATCTCGTTCACTATTTAACATGTATACGTATGAATAATATTTTATGTATATATTCAAGAGCTATTGTCAATCTAAGAAAAACACATACCCTTCTCCATTTATATATACGCATATATATATATATACGCATATATATATATATATATATATATATATATATATATATATATATATATATATATATATATATATATTGCAAAAGATTTGCAGTGCGTGCAGTCACGAACAAGAATGTATATTGACTTCACAATGCATGCCTATTCTCATTTAATATAAGGTATTTTATAAGGGCGAAACGTAAACGCCGTTTTCAAACAGTGCCGTGTAATTTTCCGAAGTTATTCTCATAGCGAGCTAAAGAAAAAAAAAAGGAGCAGAAATTAAAAAAATGGACTAGTCCGTGACTTACATTCACCTTTTGAAATCTAGGGGCCAAAAAATGGACATAAACCTCGTTTTTCAAAATAACATTTGCATTTTGAATCGTGGATAAACAAGCACACGAATCAATTTTTTTTCTATATTCAACCTCCCGCCGCAAGAATGCCTTTGCAAGTTAACAAATATATCAAACATGGCTCGCTCAAGCAATCAAACAAAAAAAAAAGAAGATTACCAGCGCTATAGAAAAGCTTTGAAACGCATAAACATTCTTGAAAATATAGCATACGTGCACACAAATATATTTGCCAGAGACACAGAGCCTCAGAAAAATGTTTAGAAAAGTTAACGTTTGACATATCAAACATGTCGAGATTCTTTATTGAAATGAAAGCAGTACGCAAACACAACCCTGTTTATATTCGTGCTAGTCTATCTACCTGTAAACGCACATATAATCTTATACGTGGATGAAGTGAGGTATAGACATATTCATATTTGATACCCATACGCCTACATACTATCTATATCTATATATCTATATTTAAGTTTGGGTGAGTGTACGAGTGTATACACACACACGCACGCACACACACACATATATATACACACACACACTTACTGATATCCCTTTATATATATATATATATATATATATATATATATATATATATATATATATATATATCAGTAAATATACACATATACATTGATATATATATGTATATATATGTGTGTGTGTGTGTAGTTATTTACTTATGAATGTATAAACAATTATATATATATTTGTATGAATGGATATGAATGGATACTGAAATAAATATGTTCGTAAACTTATATCTACATACGTACTGTTCGTAGGTGTTGCTTCATCTATGTATCAATATTTTTCCATGTCCGTCGATTGCAATGACTGCGTGTAACTGATCAGTGAAAATAAAAATGTAAATCTCTGTCCGCCTGTCTGTCTGTCTGTCTGTCTCTCTCTCTCTCTATGTATGCATTAATACATATTTTTAGAAAAAAATATATACATACATGTACACTCAGATGCAAAGATATACTCACATCTGACATCCAAATACACACACATACACACACAAACACTCACAGATACACACACACACACACACACACACATATATATATATATATATATATATATATATATATATATAGAGAGAGAGAGAGAGAGGGAGAGAGGGAAGAAGGAGGGGAAATATCATAGATATGCATATATATATATACATACACTACACACACACACACACACATATATATATATATGTATATATATATATATATATATTTATATACGTTTCTGCGTTTATGTGCGTAAATGAATGTGTATACATTCTTGCATACATGTACATTGACATGTGAATGTTTGTGCATATATATATATATGTGTGTGTGTGTGTGTGTTTGCATATTGTATTTATATACATATGCATACAGAATGTGTACGTCACAAACAGCCAAGAGGAAAGATTTTTCGAATACAATAACAATACTACTACAATTACTAATATTATGACTACCAATAATAGATCATAAATAAATCGCTGCCTGGAAACCACGAAACAGTTGTCCGAGTATGTATTCGAGTTTTAAAGACTGTATACACACCAAATACAATCATTGAACCAGTTTTACGATAAATGACACAACAAACAAAATCATAACGAATGAGCATTGTTGAGGCTGCAAAAGGAAAGTTGGAAAAAAATGAAAGATACATAAATGATAATAGTTCAAGAAATGAATAACATGAATAAGTGAAGAAAAAAAAAGAGGAAAAAAGAAAAGAAAATCACACGAAAGCAAAAAAACAAAATGGCGTCCATCGTATATGTTTTCTTCAAAGACCAATTTTCTTTTTCATTTTCGTCATCTTTCGGAAGCTGAGCGCCAATAAACTGGGTAGCAGTCTCAATGCCTGCTGATTATGGGTAGGGCTCTGGATGCGTGCAAGCACGAAGGCACGCACGGACTTGGCCGTGGCGGAGTAATAGGGATAGTCGGGGTCGGAGAGAAGCGTAAGGCAAAGATTGAACTTGCAGCTAGAGAGCAAGAAGCCGCAAGGACTATTGGAAAAGACATGAAAAATATGAATAAATGTAGAGATAAAAGCTGAACAACGACACCGAAAGTCTTATGTGTTGTTGCACGTCTGAAACAGTTGCACTCTTTATTTTATATATGTTTTTTTTATTTTAGATTTATATTTCATTGGCTCTAGCAAATACGCGATTATGGAATAACATAATGAAAGATTCAGGGGTGGGGGATGGCGAGCGGTAGAACCTTTGCAGTTATGTTACTTTCTTCTTTTATGCATACAGACGTTACCCACCACTCTCCTATACTTTCTTTGCTCTCTCTTTTTCGCTTGCTATTATCTCTCTCTCTCTCTCACACACACGTTCTTATTTTCCTTCTCCTTTTCCTTCTTCTCATTCTTATTCCCCATTCTTCGTCTTGTTCTTCTGTTTCTTATTCCCTTTCTCCCTCTTCTTCTTCTTCTTCTTCTTATTATTATTATCATTATTATTATTATTATTATTATTATTATTATTATTATTATTATTGCTATTATTATTATCCCCTTTGTTGTTGTTGTTGTTGTTGTTGTTGTTCTTCTTCTTCTTCTTCTTCTTCTTCTTCTTCTTCTTCTTCTTCTTCTTCTTCAGTTCTTTCGTCTATTTGTCCGCCGTTCTCCCCCACACCATGTCTGTGAAAATACATATTTCGTATCTGATTCTTTCGTCTATTCACAATGACCGTCATACTTACTTCCTCTTATCTGTCTGCTTTCAGACCTCATTCTCTATAGAAACACAGCGTTGTGCACACCCCAACACTGCTTGCAATTTCAATGCACACATTATGACATACGTTGAATGGTGTCAGAATATATATACACACACACATACATATATATATATATGAATACATAGATGAATTATGATATATATTTATGTGTGAAATATAGTAAAGAAATATAGTAAAACTACTTTGATGATAATCTCTCTTTATGTAAGCACAACCACACCAACATCCTCCCCTCTCTCTCACACTAGCACACTCACATAGACAAACACGCGCGCGCGCACACATACACGCATACACACACACACATATATATATGTATATATATATATATATATATATAGATATATATATGTGTGTGTGTGTGTATGTATGTATGTATGTATCTATGTATGTACGTATGTATGTATGTATGTGTGAGTATTAGGGACTGTGTTTATGATTGAACTTATGATAGTAGTGCAATCATCAAATTAATGCATAAATGTATAATATATGAATATATAATCATAGATTTGTCTGAATATACGTAAGCAATATATTTTTAGTGTTATTTATCATCGAGTCTCCATAAAGTCATCGAAAGAGGAAGAAATAAAGCAAAGAATCACACAAAGTTGAGAGGCTCTTGGTAGAGCAAGTTCGACTTTCGAGTCCTAAAAAGATGGGTCTAAAAGCAATGTATCCTACCGATAGTCACCCATGGAGCTTAATCATGGAACCTAGCTGAAAGATTGACCCTCAAACTGAAAACCATCTGACATGCACATGAAAGAATCATGCTCAACCTCACACGGAGAGATCATAAGACAGCACAGAATATAACAGAATAAAACATGGAATCGAAATATCATAGATACAGTTACAAAACTCAAATGTCAATGGACTGGAAAAGTTGCAGGAATATCAGACATTGGACATTACGATTTACATTGTAATTTCCAAAATGTCAAATGCAAAATTGTGTCCGACAGAAAGTAAGATTTGTGACAAGCTAGACAAATTCAGAAAATATTGGCTCTACGATGCCCCG
>OY735228.1:40721261-40738761 GCA_963457665.1 Thysanoteuthis rhombus | reverse complement strand
CAGGTTCAATTCCTGCCGCAGCCCTATTTTCTTTAATTGTCTTTTCTATTTACTTTGTCTGAATTGAATGATATATCAACCGTGAAACGAAGGGAAATCATTTCATATAGGTTTCTATATCATCATCATCATCATCATCATCATCGGTCTTTGGACATAGACCTTCCCCAGTAATTTCCAAAATATGATATAGAGCAATTTATGATTCATTCTGTCGGACTAAATATGTCCATTTCTTAAATGCATACTTCTGCGTTGAAAGAGACGAACAAATAGATCAAAGGAGATGAAAATTTGGGTTGAAAGTAGTTATTTGGCTTTAGCCTTATATATATATATATATATATATATATATATATAGATCACAATTATCATCAACATGTGTTGTAAGTCTACTGACGGACAAAGGCCTTTCCTATCTCCTGTTATGACGAGCGTGATCGTGCAAATCGTTGTCATGTCTTGTCACAAACATTCCTATCTCACCTACCCATCTTATGAATATATACATATATATATATGCCAGATTTGATTTTATTGTTATACTGAGAGTAAAAGTTTATGTGGTTGCTCTTGTTTGTTAGATTTTTGCTATATCATCATCATCATCATCATCATCATCATCATTATTGGTCTTTTAACGTCTGTTATTGGACATAGGCCTTCCCCACGATCCGCCACATTTCTCTATCATGGGCGTTGCAGAGCCAGTATTTTCTGAATTTGTCTAGTTCATCTCTCCATATTGCATTTAATCAGTCTCGGTTTTGCATGTCGTCTCTGGGGATCCATATTGTGAGTTGTGATATTGTTTGTCATCCTCGCAACATGGCCTGCCCATTGCCATTTGAGTTTTCTTATAGATTCTATGATGTCTCAGACCCCCGTTTTCTTCCTGATATATTGTGCTGTCTTGTGATCTCACCATGTGAGGTAGAGCATGTTTCTCTCATGCGTGCGTTGCATACTTCTCAGTTTGCAGGTCTGTCTCTTGGTTAGATTCTATGTTTCAGCTCCATAATTGACTATCTGGAGGCTGCATTGGTTGTATTCTCTCCTTTTTAGGATCATTGGGATCGCCTTGTTTTTTGAAGGTTGAGCTTGCTCTGCCGAAGGCTAAACATCCTAGAGTGATTCTCCACTTTATTTCTTCTTCTCTACAAAATTGTAAATTACTGTTTGTCCGGCATAATAGGTTATCATGATAGGGTTAGTGCTTTCTGTTTAATCTGTTTGTAAACTTGATTTTTTCTAAATTTCGTTCGATACATCCGTTATGTTTAAGATATCCGTATTATGTGGGTGTATTATTAGGATATTGTCTATGTTTCTCATGTATTTGGTGTTTTGGGATAAATGATTTTAGTATTGGTCTTTTTCTAAGAATTCTAAGAAAAGCCTGCTAATATTCTGCTCAGAGGAGGACCCATTGGTAATCCAGATTTTCGTCAATATTTGTTGTTAATTGTGTAAAAGCATCGATCATCATAGAGTATGCATATTGTTATAATCTTTTTATCATTTAGAGAAAAGAAAGGTCTGACCATTCAACGAATGCTTAGACTTTTTAAATTTATAATTTAAAAAAAAATTATGCTAGCCTACAAGTATTTACTTCGACGAGTGTTTTACTGTAATCCCAGCGGGCTTGATCACCTCTTTGATCCTTTTTTGTCTATCCAAACCGTTACGCTATAATCATAGTAAATTAAAATCATCATGATTATTGATAGGTCTTTCACACTCCATCATCGTTATTTTGAATATACTTTTTGCATAATATATCGTCCAACCATCATCATTAACACTATCGCCGTCTTATTTCCTTTTATCTACGCGCTAGCGGCTCCAAGCACGCTACAACCTCGTCCACACTTTCTCCCTAGCCTTCTGCAATGTCATTTAAAACAGTTGCCAATGTCCATCTCGGTAATAACCTCGTCTCTCATCACTATCCAAGGTCTACTTGCCTTTGTTCATTTTCCTCCATTCATTTCTGTCCACAATGAAATTCTTCGTCAAACTCTTTCTCTCTTTTTCCTTTATTATCAACCAAAAATTACACCGAGACTGTATTTTGGTTTCTATTTTATTTTTTACCCGTTTTTTTCTTGCTGTTGTTCGTCTTTTCCTCTTGATAATCGAAATAACCAGTTTTCTGTTATGAATTACACTCGCAACGGACCCATTGTTCAGAAATCTTATTTGTGTAAGCATTTCGTATCTTTCATTTTCCTTTCATGCAGAAGCCTCATTTTCGGTAACGAACAACTGTTCCACGCGACTGTTTGTATGTGGCAGATTTTTAGTCATGTACATCGGAAGAATCTGCCTGCACCGGGGTTCGTGAATGTAAATGAATGTATAATTTCAAAATGCATATTTTTGTGCAGTTATCTTATTAGCCATCAAGACTTTGTCCATAAGTGATGTGGCGCGCGTGATATTCTTAAAAGAAAGGAGTTATTATAATTGTTTACTAGTCACTGCTTAACACGAACCCATAAGTTTCAGGTACCAACTTGGATCAATGATCATTTGAAGAATAACTTATAATCCAGAGATTCTCGACTTTTTTTACCTTCACGTTTAAATTTTGTAGTTGTAACCAGTGTTTAAGACTCAATTTTTTTCTGAAACTACTCCAAAAAACGGGATAAAATCGGCTAAATCTTTTCCTTTACAGGTTCACTTCATGGCTAACAGTGTCCTAAACTCTTTTAAAGCCTGGTTGTCGTAGGAAATAATTACATACTTAAAAAACGATAGAATTATAAGAAGAGATAATTCTTATGTAGTTCGATTGATTTTGACTGATCCTAGCATTTGTTTCTTCATAATTTTTGAAGTAAAAGCTAATGAATTGGCCCCAAAATGAATGACTAATTTACAAAAAACTTGACCCTTATCCTGTGACAGTCTTTGCAACACCCAGTTTTCAACTTACAATGTAATATCTGCTAAACCTGATCCTTAATTTGATTTCCTTCAGCGAAAACTTCTTAAAAAATGACTAGAATCTGCTACATTTTCCCATTTTATGCTTACTTTATGGTTAAGAATAGTAAATATACGTTTTGAGTTGGAGATAGAATAAAGTAAAATTGGCTGTATACTTTTTTTTAAATTGCCAGATTTTTTCCAAATCTTTGTGGCTAAATGGGAGGAATCGGCTAGATCTAGCCGAGAAATGGCATCTCTGGTTGACACTTCCTACCATACCTCTAACATTTTCAACTGAAGGATTAGTTCAAAATCGGTGATACAAATCTGTGAATTTTTTTTCAATGTGTCACGTGTTCAAATGATTTCCAAAAAAAATACAAAAATACTCACTTTTTTTTTGGACGGATCGTGGCCCCTCTCACAATTACTTAGATCCCTTTAGGGTGGAGGCACGCCCCTGGTTCAGAACCATGGCTCTAATATGATTAAACTGGAAAATACTTTTTGTTGACGATTATTTCTTTTCTTGTGAAATGCATAAACGAAGTCGAAGTTCAAATGACAAAGATGGAAATGACAGTCATAGAGTTCATTCAAGTAGGTTCTATAAAACTATCTTTTCAAATGTCGAATTTCTCTGTTTACGAAAACTGTGGGAAAGAAAATTGTAAAAAAATATTTTTATCCATAAGTTGCAAGAATCACGAAAATATTTACTGATGCAACTCAGCACATTCTTCATTTAAATCTTGAATATACACAGTAATTCAATCTTGATATGTTTATCATATACATATGTATGTATGAGTTTTAAACGCATCTTTTGCTTTTTTTTTTGTTTCGTTTTAATTTTTGGTAATATCTAAACTAGATTAGTGAATTCATTTCTCCAATGGAATTATTTTGGGGGCTCAACAGCATCGCCCTTCGACCAACAGAAGATCATATCACCTAAGTTTATTTTGTGTTCCTTTAAGCCTCTGAGCAACATGTCGAAAATTTTAGTTTCATCTGAGAAATTTGATATAAAAAATCAGGGTTAAAATTGTGGCGGGATGGAGTCATTATACTCGAGCTTTAAAAATTGGTTATTGTTACCTTTTTTGTTCCAAAATGGCTGTCGCTCCAGCTGAAGGGTCAAGATCTTCTCGTACTTGAGTAAATACAGTGCCTCTACTAAAGTTAGGATAGGTATATGTCTTAACTCATGTCTGTCTGTCAATGCAATACCTCCAAATATTCAGAAAAAATCAAACAAAAGTTATTTGGCTGTTGGTTCATGGGGTGGGGAGAAACTTGTTTACACATGTTTCTCATTACGATATCTCCGAAAGTTCACTATGAAGTTTGGGCTGGGCGCTTTGGAAGAATCGGTGTAATTTTAGGCAGGATCTAGTGATTATTATCCGATTGAGATTAATTTTATCCTATATCATGACCATAGTCAAAAGTGTTAAATCGAAACATATATAGTTAACTTCTCTGTATTGTAGCTATATATAAACTGATTCATATCCAGTTTTTATCAAATGCATGTTGTTGGCAGAGGTACACAATCTCTAGATGCTTTTTAGTTCATTTTGTTACTCATTTGTTCATCAACTCATTTATCTTAGACTTTTGAAGAATCCCGTCTTTGCAAAGATGTACCCAGAGGTATTATACACGGCTTTTATCATGTCAGGTTCATTAACACTAACACCCAGCAACATTGCTTCCCTACCATTCATTTCCGTTTATTCGCACGTTAAGATTTCTGCTGGAGACTCTTTGTATTATTCAGCATTTCCTAAAAGCTGATTAACATTTCGTAATATCTTCATCCTATGAATACTAGAGGCTTGTCTCTTAATAAACGGGGTCAGTGTTCTATAATGGTAATTATCTTCAACTTATAGTTTTCAAATACCTTTTGGGACCACTGTGTACGATTTTTTTTTTGTTTTGATTTGCCTTTACATCGATATTTATCAGACTTACCTTAGACTGGTACAAGGTCAGAGGCAATACAGTCAGAAGGGTAGACTATGCGCTGAAGAAGGTTAGAGAGGGAGAGAGGGAGATACATCGGACACGTGTTTCGTGATAGATCAATTTTTCAAGAGTGGTGAATGATATTTAACATCAATTTAATTACGTTGAAGAAATTCTGATAGGATGCAGTTGATTTTTTAATCCGCTCATGAAAAGAATGACCTAGCAGTTGCATCACGAAAATAGCGATTTTAAAAAAATACAGTATTATCATTTATTTCTTACATATATATATATATGTATATATATATATATATATATATATATATATATATATATATACATTGGATTCAAATAATTGATTGTACTGACTAGTTTTATCTAGAGTCATTGTCAAAGTTTTAATGACACATTTTCTCCCAATTCATATGGTTGCGTTAGTTTGGACGCACAAATATTTAGAGTTCGGAACTTTGATAACGGCTGTAGTCGAAACTAATCAGTATTATAAATTATTTGACAAATATTTTCCCATTTTTCTTTAAATCATATGTGTGTGTGTGTGTGTGTGTGTGTGTGTGTGTGTGTGCATGTATATATACATTTATATAATATTTATATACATACATATCTATATATATTCATAGTCTGTTCTGATGGTGTAATCTTTAACAAATCTGCCGTGCATGAAGAATGTCCTTGGTTCGATGTGTGAAGAGCGGGAAAAAAGTCTCTATCAAAAAAAAAATCACTGTGTACACAGCAGCTGATCAAGTACATTCTAAGCTGTGGGATTAGGGTGGAAGTATCCCCAAATTGAATTATCGTTCTTCTTGCTTCTCTGGTGTGTGATATACATTCATTACCAGCTAGTAAAGACTGGAGAAAAACAATGCTGGCAGTTTTGGTTTATGGTTTCTAATTGACACTGCTATTTCTAAGATCCCTTCAACGGTTAAAAGCTTTTTAATTCTTGAACAGAATAATAATAATAATAATAATAATAATAATAATAATAATAATAATAATAATAAGAAGAAGAAGAAGAAGAAGAAGAAGAAGAAGAAGAAGAAGAAGAAGAAGAAGAAGAAGAAAGAGAGAGAGAGATAAAACATCTAAGTGAAGAAATGAGAATGTTTATAGGATCCCCTCGCGCTAAATAAAAAGTATAATAAATAAGTACTGTAGAAAAATCCTTTTAAAAGGACATTTTATTAATAACTATTTTTGAAAATTAGTTCTCTCACTTTGCACTTTCCATTTTAATATACCAAAAAGCAGAAGAAATAAAGATGGAAAGAATACATACGTATCATCAATAGAGTGTTCAGTTTCCTCTGGTTAGTTTAATCATTCACCATCATTAATCTTTCGTCCGCCATTGGAATTTTAGTGGGGGTTCAATTTGCAATGAAAATTTATGATAAATTGATCCCTTCAGTGACTAACCAGATGTTTTTTCTCTTTCTTCTTTGTTTCTCCATTTTCCCGCCCATATCCCCAAAAGTCTTTTAACGTGCGTTGTTGGACATAAACCTTCCCCAGAATTCGCCACACCTCTCTTTCATAGGCTTAAGGAGATAATACTTTCTGAATTCGTTCAATTCATCTTTCCATCCTGTATTCTGCCGGTCTCTGTGGTGGACCCATGCTGTGAGTCGTGATGTCCATCAGTTGTCTGCTGTTCTTGCAACATGGCCAGCCCATTGCTATTTGAGTTTTCTAATGGATTTCATGATGTCTCAGACTCTTATTTTCCTCCTGATATATTGTGCTGTCTTGAGATCTCTCAATGTAAGGTTGAACATGGTTCTTTCATGTGCAAGTTGCATGCTTCTCAGTTTGAGGGCCAGTCTCTTGGATAAGTTCCATGTTACAGCTCCATAGGTGATTCTTGAGAGGTTGCATTGATTGTATACTCTTCTTTTAAGGACTGATGGGATGTTCTTGTTTTTGAAGGTTGAGCTGACTCTGCCGACGGCCTGTCATCCTACAGTTATTCTTCGTTCGATTTCTCCTTCTTTCGGGGATATAATGGAAATTAGTTGTCCGGGGTAGATGCAGTGGTCTCCTTTCTCCTGTTCCACGTTTTTTATTTGATCGTTAGACGAAGCTGATCAAGATATCTAATTTTTTGTTAGTCACATACCTTGTAACCCTGTGCAAGTTCGTTGGGTCAAGGATGAGAAAGTCTGAAGGACCCAATTCCTTTCCAGGCTGATTTGGAATCTGAGATACTCGTCCTCTTGACTGGTTGCCAACCATAGGTAAAGAGACAAGCCTATTACGATATTGACTCCTGGGATTCATACCTTTCACGGAGGTATTAGTGTGAAATCAGCAAAAACTTTCACAGTTAGGGTTTAAACCGGCTTGCCTATTCCCTTCTTTGTACTGTTAACTATTTGAACACTCAGTACCTCTCTCTACATATTAGGTTGTTATATATCTATTTGGCTATCTGTAATTCTCGACTGTTACTTTTGGGAAATAATATCTTACAGGAGCTCTGTGTGAATTGTTATCGTAAGACTGAAAGATTAAAACCCAAAAGGAGCGTAACTATAATAATCAAAAAAAGAGATCCTCCACCAATGAAAAAGTTATCAACATTGTAGTGTCTATCCTTGAATATACACCTTCCCCAAGATTAGCCAGACCTATCTATCATGGGCGTCGCAGAGCCAATGCTTTGTGAACTTGTCTTGTTCGTCACGCTATCTTATTATCTGTATATCATCTTTGGGGGTCAAAGTTGTGCATTGTGATGTTAAGCATTTGTCTGATATTATTGCCAGATTTTTGACATCATTTCCATTTAAGTTTTCTCCTGTTTTTTTTTCTTCTCTTTAATTCACTGTGCTGTTTTGTGATCCCTCAATGTGATGTCGGGTATGATTTTCTCCTGTGCACGTTGCAAGGTTCTCAGTTTGGGGGTCAATATTTTGGTTAGCATCCACGTTTCAGCTCAGTATGTGACTATCTGGAAGATGCACCGGTAGTATATCCTCCTTATCAGGACTAATGTGATCTTCTTGTTTCTGATGATGAGCTGCCTCTACCGAAAGCTTCCCAACTTACAGTGATTTCTTTTTTTTGAGGATATCATAGAGACTGGTTGTCCTAGGTAAACGTAATTTTCAACTTTCTTCGATGTTTTAATGATTATCTAATCCTATTGAATGTATAAATAGGCTCCATTGCTTACATACCATATACCCAGTCTATAAGTTCTATATAAAAAATAACAAACTTGTCCATGATTCGTTGCTTCGTTGACTGTACATTAACATGCTTGGCTGATGTCTGCTACTGATACTATACGTCCGATGGATCTGATAGAAAGGGAAAAGGAGGAGAAAGACGATAGGTAGTTTGATATGAGAGTAGGAGGGTGGAAAGAATTGAATAAGGTTAGATAAGAGGGTTTGGAGAGAGAGGGGGATAAAGAAATTTAGGTAGTTTAAGGGAGTAGATGAGAAATAGATGAAAAAAGACGATAGGTAGTTTGATATGAGAGTAGGAGGGTGGAAAGAATTGAATAAGGTTAGATAAGAGGGTTTGGAGAGAGAGAGGGGGATAAAGAAATTTAGGTAGTTTAAGAGAGTAGATGAGAAATAGGTGAAAAAAGACGTTAAGTAGTTTGATATGAGAGTAGGAGGGTGGAAAGAATTGAATAAGGTTAGATAAGAGGGTTTGGAGAGAGAGGGGGATAAAGAAATTTAGGTAGTTTAAGAGAGTAGATGAGAAATAGATGAAAAAAGACGTTAGGTAGTTTGATATGAGAGTAGGAGGGTGGAAAGAATTGAATAAGGTTAGATAAGAGGGTTTGGAGAGAGAGGGGGATAAAGAAATTTAGGTAGTTTAGGAGAGTAGATGAGAAATAGATGAAAAAAGACGTTAGGTAGTTTGATATGAGAGTAGGAGGGTGGAAAGAATTGAATAAGGTTAGATAAGAGGGTTTGGAGAGAGAGGGGGATAAAGAAATTTAGGTAGTTTAAGAGAGTAGATGAGAAATAGATGAAAAAAGACGATAGGTAGTTTGATATGAGAGTAGGAGGGTGGAAAGAATTGAATAAGGTTAGATAAGAGGGTTTGGAGAGAGAGGGGGATAAAGAAATTTAGGTAGTTTAAGAGAGTAGATGAGAAATAGATGAAAAGAGACGTTAGGTAGTTCAATAATAGGGTACGACGAGAAGAGAGCCGATGACTGTTACTGATACAATTAGAGCAACTGGCATGGCTCGTGTATGAATGATTAGAACTTCAAAATCAACTTGCACTTCTAGAATTAGTATGAGCTCCCAAACAGGAATTTGGCTAAAATGAATTGAAATGAATAGATAATTCAATTTAAAGTTCAAACGATTTGTGCACGCACTGCAAAGCAGACTGTCTTTGGAAAAACTTGTTTATGAACCACTCTTTTCCATTATTTGTTTTTAGAAGATAGGATTCTTTTTCGCCCCCTAGATTCGAGGACATAAGTACAATAAACATTTAAAAACAAATGAAAGCGTCAACCAAAACTGCCACCCAAACTGTTAACATAGGTTTCTTCAGTTTTTAAGTGGGTCTGGCTGGCAGTATTGCTAGTTGTAGCATTTTGGAAATCATTATCTCTGCACAAGCGAACGAATAACGTTTTAGAAACCACAAAATGGAACTGCCAACGAAACTGTGAACCTGGTTTTCTTTAGTTTTTAAGCGAGTCTGTCTGACTGACCATGTATGTACCCCACGTGCAGGCCACACCGATGCCGCTGGAGTCTGAAAATAAATACAGATATTTAAATTCACTCCTTATAAGTCTACAAAAATTCTCTCCAAAAAATCTCCCGCCAAAAATGTTTATAGAGAGGGTGGCGATTTGCAATGTAAGTACATACTAGACTGGTCGCTATTTTGTCTTCACCCTCTTTCTGAAAATCCAAACTTTTGAGTGATCTCTGCACCCCAAAAATAGCGAAATAAGTAACTTATTCATTGATCACTCCTTTTGAAATTTTCTAATTCGTCACGCCCAACACAGCATTCTGCCAAAAAAGTTGTTTGGATGACAGTTTTCTATTGAGTGACCAATCAGACCTGATCCATTTCTTTGTTACTTATTACATTATTTTTCCCTCTTGAAAAACTTTGGATATTATGGTTGTTTGTTTGTTTGTCTATCTGTTTTTTTTTTATCGTCTATTTGTCCACACAATATCGCCGAAAGTTATCGACGATTTCGTGTGAGATTTTTGGAAAGGAAGATATAAGTACTTGCCTAGGTGGAGCCAGGATTAATTTTATTATTTTGTTTACATTGCAAGATTAGATGATTTTTGGGGGGGGGGGCGTTACAGATGTAATAACACAGTAATGCCGCCATCAATGTGATGTTATGATAAATAAATAAGACAAACTATATTATAGTCATTTTTCAATCGCCCATATATGTCTCTGATGCGTAATAATTACAAGCTTTTGCCACGAATTAGTCTGAGATTTGTAAATTAATTGTTCAGTTTTTAGTGACAATGTCGTTAGTGGAGGCGTTCGCTCTTTGGATACTTTTAGTGTTATACGATCTCTGTCTTTCAAATGTTACTCAAAGATAAGCTATTGCATTTTGTTGTATGATTTGCACGTTAATCCTCTGTGGGGCAAATTTCTTCACTGTATCTTTTAAATAATGCTATAGAAGCTTAAAACATAAATAAATTTAATGCATTTCTCTTCTAGGAGAATCTCGCAAGCACTCAACTAAGAATTTTATGATAGAAACGATATGTTTCAAATGTTAATACTTTTGCGATATTTTCGGAATTGTATTGCTGTAAATACATTTTAGGGTGCCTCGGTGTAGAGTAATGACTAACAGACAAGACTTTAATTAAAAACTCTAGTTTTGATTATTGTATTAAAATATGACAATTGTATTCAAGAACTCGATTCGTAAAGTGCATGTTCTTAGAAGACTACTTGTTTGTTGTCATCTGATGATGATTGTAGTGCCCTTGAAGATAAATTACAACATCTATGATTGTATTTTCTCAAAGTCAAAATAATGTCAGATATATTCATTTGGAACAGAGGATGAGATGATGCAAAAGTACTTAAGGTGCAGAAGTTATTTCTTGTCAGGTATCCCGTAAATATTGACACAGGCATCGTCAAGAAAATGAAAAAGACGGAAAGGAAGAAAAAAGAGAACGAAAGAGTAGAAGGAAGAAAAAAAGGGAAGGAAAGGAGAAAGATAAAAATATAGGAGAGAGAGAGAGAGAGAGAGAGAGAGAGAGAGACAGACAGACAGACAGACAGAGACAGACAGACAGACAGACAGACAGACAGACAGACAAAGAAAGATCGAAGAAAAGGAATTATATTATTCTGGACGATACGTTGAAAATTCGAATAACGACAGGAAGCCGTAGAAGAAAGAAAGAAAAAATAAAAGAAAAAAGGACAGAGAAAAGGAAGAAAAACTAGGGAGTAGAAAAAGAAAGAAAGACATAAAGGAGAGAGGAAGAAAGAAAGGAGAAAAAACAGAAAAGAGAAAATAAAGAATGAAAGTGAAAGAACAGATGAAAGAGATAAAAGAAAAAAAAGCTAAGACAAAGTACAGAAAGGAAAAAGAAGAGAAGAAAGGAAGACTATAATGAATGAGGAGGGATTGACAGAAAAAAAAGAAAGAAAAGAAAGAAAGAAAGAAAGAAAGAAAGAAAGAAAGAAAGAAAGAAAGGAAGAAAAATAAATGAGAAGAAGGAAGAAAAAGAAAACGTGGAAAAGAAAGAGAGAGGAAACAAAGATTGAAAAGAAAGAAAGAAAAAAGAAAGAATTGTAAGGTGAAAATTGAGAAAGAAACGGTTTAGATTATTTTTCTGAAAAGCAAATTACTGCACAAAGAAGATATATTTCGTCACATTTTATTATAAAACTCATTTTTGTTCTCTTCCTCCTTCTCCAGAAAAAAAAAACAAAACAATAATGATAAAAAGTCATCAACTTAAATCTGCTGTTGAGTCTCGGCCGCCATCCCAACTGCACTTAACAGAGTACATGCCACGCATGCGCTTTTCGAAGGTGTTAATACGACACCAACAAAGCAATTGCAGTTCAGCATATATAATCTACAAGTAAAAACGCTGAACCCGACGAATGATGGAGTAAAATTAATCCGAATCACTGAACATATCCGCTAACTAATGGGACAAAAAATACTACATGATTAAAATACTTAGCAAAGGATTTTAGATCCCTTTCAGTTGACAAAGACTAATCTGCGCAGAATCTTTATGCGACAAAGAACAAAACACACGGTATAATAGGAGAGGTAGGATAAAAGTCAACAATTAGATAAGAGCTTAGCAAGCCGAAGAGATTTATTTGAATTTCCCCTAATAAATCTGTGTCTTGAGGGAATGCGCGATTATTGACTAATTATAGTTCAATTAGTGCGTAAGACTTAAATAACTGACTGTACTTGTGTGACAGAGAGACCTTTTTTTTTAATAGAACCATTTGACTGCGACATTTTCAAGAACAGAAGAATCAAATGATAGAATAACATATCCGAAGTTTCTGAATTTGATTCCAGTTTTTCGATATTTTTCTTTCTCTTCTATTAGAATTAAGTACTATAAATAATGGTTATTTTTTTACAACTTTTTACCATCATTTCAAAAGCAACTAATAGAATTAAGATGGAGGTAAATAGTTGTCATTAATAATAATGATTTATATTACTTCTAATAAAAATGAAAAAAGAGAAAGCAAAACAGGAAAAAATTATTGAATACTGCAACTACCAGAAGGTAAACGAACGATCGGAAATAGGGATGGTCTCAGGAGGTTATTTGAGATTCTGCTCCCAGTGGAAGTCTCTTAGTCGCCTAATTGGTGAAACAGACAGGTCTAAATCGAATCCCACCTTAAGCTTATACTTTATTTCCAGTGGGGCAATCGATCTGGGCAAAGTTGTGATAAAAAAACAACTAACAGAAATAAGATGAAAGTAACAAGTTGTCATAAAAATAATAATGATCCCACTCTGGAGTTGACTTTATTCTCCTGTAGTAACGACGATGACAATTCTAAATTGGTGAAGACGACGGGGCCAAACCACCCCCTCTCCTTGACTAAAGGATGTGGGCTCGAATCCAACCTGATGTTTATACTTTTCCAATCAACACCATTTGTTCATGCCATTGGGCATCCAGTCTGAGCAGAAAGTTGTGATAGAAGGTAAATAATAAAATCAAGAGGAAGGTACCAAGTACATTATGATGATCCTACCCTCTAGTTGATTTCCCCCTGTTGACAACAAGGCAAATGACTCACCAAAATTTGAACTTTTCACAGCTACTGGGGAGGTTCAAATTTGGCATGCAACCTTATTGCGAACCTACTCGAAGATTGTGAACGATAATTGTGGTCATCTGCCCTCTCTTTCTGCAGACCCCATTATTCTTTCAGTGTGTATCAAGAGTTGCTGCAGAATATATCTAAAAGAGATTTGATTTCCAAACAGTTTTTGTAGAAAAATATCTAGACTCCATTTTATCGAGTGTCATTCTGTAACCAATTTTGAAGATCTTTTTCAATTAAAGGACAACTGTCTTTACATAATTTTGACGATTTCAAAACTTGTAACGTAAGTCATTTAAGCTTCAGAGTGAATTTTGACCCTGAAGCAACTAGTCACGTTCCTTACGTATTTGTTGAATAAACACAACATTTGAATAAAAAAAACCTTCTTTCCTCTTCATACTTGTCTTTCGGTGTGTCGTTCTTCGTCCCTTTTGGGAAAATCCTGGCACGGGGATCAGGAAAATAATAGTTGTTGTAAGAATTCGATTTTATCAATATATTTGGGTAAAAAAAAAGAAATATCAACTCTTTTGGCTTGGGAAGTCAGTAAAGTGAAGATAAGAAAGTGATATCTTCATACGTCACGAACTGGCTGACACTTGGCTTTAAAAAAATTCCGATCAATTGTGCTTTACCCCTTGTTCATAAATCATCCCCGGAGTGAATAATTCGATGGAGTCCCAGACTAAAAACAAGCAGCACATTTCGTTTGAGTATTGTTGAATTATAGACTTTTCCAAAAAAGTGAACATGAATATCTCTCAAACATCAATTAGCAATACTTAAGCTCACCAAAGGAAATATTTAACACAAGATCACATTCACACACTTCCAGAAGCAACTTGATAAAAAAATGATACATAATTAAAATAATTAAAGTGTTCCAGTGATCCACTGTGCTTCAATTCACTGTGCCCCTCACATACAAGTGACAAAGATGACTGCACATCTCTCCAAAGAGCGAGCACAGTGATTGCAGCTTAGAAAAGAAATAATCCAAACACAATCCTAATTTCACCCCAAATAGTACTTTCAGAAACTTCTGAATAGTTCTGCAATGGAAGTAAGAGTGCCTCTGAATATATGTAATGGCTTATAATCATGTACTTTAGTTTTCACTGGGTACAAAAAACATTCAAGTAGACTATTGTTTCTCAAAATAAGATGCCAGATAAGTTGACTTGTGGAAAAGATGTATTAGCAGTCCTGTTGGGTATTTCCTTTTGCAAAGAATCACAATGATTCACTGTACCCCGTGATCCAATGTGCCCCCTTCTCCATCCTTTATTCCCACATTATCAACACAGAAAAATCATGACTGGTTTTAACTCTCTTGGGGTTTATATTTCAAAATATTTAAAACGTTTTTACGATCAAGTGGCATTTTATTGACACAAGTAAAATATATCTAATAAACAAAAAACAAATCCATTGATTTCTTTTTACAAGTTCATTTTTTCCTCAATAGAATGAAGAGAACGTTTCATTAAATTTCAATAATTTATTGAATTTTTAAGATAATTGTCTACCAGTCGTTCAATTCTATTCTGTACAATTTTTAAAAATTCAGTTCTTTTTCAATTTCGCTTATAATTTCAAGTCTACTCTTTTTTTTTTTTCAGAAAACTAAAGTGACTTTGATTCTTTAGGGAATTATCTTTAAAAAAAAAGTAATACTTACCTATGATTCCGTGTCCGAGATGAATGAGGTATTTACATCCAAGAATACATTTCATTAATTGTTTTCATTCGAAAACCATGGAATGAACAAACCGCACAACAAATACGCTATTAACATCGCCTGTAAATTTAGGTAACATACCGTACATACATAAAACCCGGCACAAACAACTCACATCGCACACGTGCATGCTAACTCACATAAACACACACACACACACATATATATATATATATATATATATATATATATATATATATATATATATATATATATATATATATATATATATATTAAAGTGACAAATTATTCACTCAGAATCCTCTTAGTTAATCATTAAAAGCGTCCACCACAAAACTGTATAAACACACTCACTCTTGTATCTCCGTTATACTTTCTTGATAAAATAAGTATACACTGGCCATACGTTGAAATAAAGCAAAGTTTTATTTGTACAAAAATATAGCTTTCTATGATTGCCATTTTAGTCAAATATTGTCATTTCCCTCTAATATTATCATTCTACTCTAATATTGTCAATTCACTTTGATGTTATTATTTCACTCAATTATTGTCAGATAAATCATGATCCATACCAATACAACTGTGAAGCTTAGACAGCACAAAATGCGGGCTCTGATTAGTTTGAACCTGACTAAAAATAGCATATTCCAACAGTGCTCAATAATTAAAACGATATATCGATTGACTACACAGATTTTGTCTATGACAATGATATACCCTCATTTCACTCATTCAGCAATTTAACAAATGAGAAAATATATCAGCAGAGTCTATATGTGGAGCAATCAGAATGTGTCAACATCAAAGGTTATTGATAGTGAATTAAATCCTTTCTTGCGTCCACAATAAGGACAATCACGTGCTATATTTGGTTGGGTTCAAACGAATCAAAGCCCTTACTGAATGACCGTCCAAGTTTCTCATATTTCTCCAGATTTTCAGAATTGCTCTCACCCTTTTTATAGATGCAAGTAATGTACAGTGGACAACCCCGCCTACACCACAGCAGCCGTCAAAGTTCCGTTGCATCAACCTAACAGAGCTAATTTCTTTTAATTTCGGCCACGTTCCTCTAACTATTTGTCATTCTACACATTTTCTTGAAGAGTACTCGTAGCTGTCTCGTTTGGAAAATTTAAAACGTAGACAGACTAGATATTTGTTTCTGAATGTCGATTTTTCTCTGTTAAGCTTTCATGTCAACTCTTTCGCCTTAAAGGTCTCTCTGAGTATTAAATGGATCTCAATTATTATAAATCTTTTCATTGGAACTATTAGCACGGATAGTATAATATCCCGAGTTTGATTCTCAGAATCATCTTCGCAATTATCCATTTCGTTGGACTTGCATACTATCACGGGAGCTGGTCATACATCCTTAAAAAGTCATGGTGTAAATCACACTTGAATTTTGCATAATTGTAGCCCAGGCATTGGGCCCCGTAGAGCATTACTTTTTACTTGAGATTTCTGTATATTTCCTTCCGCTGGTTATTTTCTGGGACCAGAGCAGCCAACGGCAGGAGTCACCCAAGGTTTTTTGGTATAACCAAATGAAAGAAAATACACAGAAATCTCAATAAAAATTGCTTTTATAAGGAACCTGGTGCCAGATCTAAGACTAGTAAGCTGATGTATGCAACGGAAGACGTGATTTCTACTCATCATTGAAATTTTATATCTATAATTCAAGTGTTGTCTTTTTCAAACTAGAGTTATCATGAATTCATCGTATTGAAAGCAACGTGTCACGCTGATGATGTCATCCTCGTGCATGGACGCTATATGCACTTGAGAACACCCATACCAATATCTGAAGATAAGAGGTAGTTTTGATAGAACTAGAAGAGCCTCTAATACTTGAAGTTTCTTCCTTGAGTTTGTATTGAACAAAATTCTAAATAAAAATACTGTATATTGAGCGTAGGGCTATGATATTTTTTGATATGTGTGTGTAGATGGGACCCTGGTTGTTGTCGATAAGTCGATCTGCGAGAGAGGGTTTTGGTGGTATATCCTATGTGAGAAACCTTTGTGTTGTCGGAGTTGCAGTCTTCCGGTGGGTGTATGAATTGATATACAGCATTGGTCTTATGTAGGACGTTTCATACTGGCTGCGTGTTATTTTTATAAATATAAAGATATTAGCACTGAAATGGGTCTTATTTTCATCCTATGTTACTGATTTAAATGAGAAGTTGCGCCGAGTTATTAAGGCAGCAACTCACATCTGATAATAAACAGTGGATTTGGAAATTTTGCGTTTAGAACATGATAGCAAAAATAATTTGATGCACACGAAAAAAAGGAAAAGAAAAAGCCTTCCTAATTTTAATAGATACCACATCTAAACAAGTCTGACAATGTACAACATTGGGGTTTTTAATCAAATATCTCATTCGCTAAGAAGGAAAACATCTCCAAAATATGATGCGGGTAGTTGGTATTTCAAATTGAAACACAAAACATTCCTTCAGGGTTTGTTTGGTTTATGGTGAAGGGAAGACTCTGGGATTACAT
>OY735228.1:40686261-40716261 GCA_963457665.1 Thysanoteuthis rhombus | reverse complement strand
AGTGTTGGTCAAGGGTGAAACATCAAACGCTTTCGGCTGTCTCATAACATTCGTGATCGGCTTTTGGAATGGACAGACCGATCAACGGCCTGTGACGGGCGCCGACCGCAGGTTGAAAGAAATGGCTCCACGAAGACCCTGCCTCTTATTGCCGACAATGGTCTCATTTGACACATGGATAGAGACGAATGCACCGGGGCAAACACTTGGTTAATGGAGTGTCTGACGCACTATGGATTCGGTGGCAGGCACGTGCGTGCGGTTTTTGACTCTGTCATCGGAATGTGTACTTCTAGTCGTGTGTAAATCTATGTCGATGGGTGTGCAAGAGTAAGAGAGGAAAGTGTTGAAGCAAGAGACGGGGAGAGAAAAAGAGGATGTATATCTGTGTAGATGTTCATAGTTTGAGAAAGAAAATAAAATATGAAAGGCTGTTAAAGTGTGATATTATTAGAGATAACAAGTGAGGCTTGTAAGTTATTACTATCAGAGTTATCACGAGAAGTCAAACTTATAATAAAGACTATGTGAACCTCTCGTCTCATGTAAACGTATGTTGATGCATGCGTGTGTAAGAGAAGAGAACGATTCAAGAAAAGACAGAGGGAGAAAAGAAGGATGCGTATCTGTGGAGATATTCACGTGTTTGTAAAAAAGGAAGAAATGAAGTGTGTTAAACTGTATTAATAGGCGAGATAATAAATGAGATATGTGTGTAATTATTACGAGACTAAATACCCACCCAAACGATTAGGATCATCATCATCATCATCATCATCATCATCATCATCATCATCGACCTTTTATCGTCCATTGTTGGACATGGACCTCTACCTAGAAATTTTAGTCGCATGTAAACCAATGTTGATGCGTGCATGTTCAAGGGAGGAAAAGTATTTGAGAAAGGCATGGAAAGAAAAGACTGTTGACGTGTATGCAAGATTATAATTGACTCGTGTGTGTAATTATTTCTAGACTAAAAACCCACCGTAACAATTGAGGTCATTATCATCGTCATCATCATCCTTTTTACGTCCGTCAACGATGAAGCATCTCTGATGAGATAATAAACTGCATGAGTTTGGCATTTATGTATTAGTGTAAGAGCGAAAAATAGCAACAAAAAAGAACGTCAAGATTAACGATTTTTGTTGGAAATTATGCTCTCAAATATTTCCATATTTCAATATTTTACAAATATGAGAATAATTTGACTCAAAGAAAAAGGGACTGTTCTTCTCCCCCATCCAGTTATTATTACAACGGATGGTGGACACATCGTTAAACTTATAGTTCTTGTTATTTGATAAATAATGAATATGTTTCACGAGAACTGATCAATAAATCAGTGCATGTAACTGTTCTCTCTTTTATTGGTTCTTATGAATCTGAGCGTTAAAAATAACCGCAGATCGACTACCAATCTTCCGACTGCATGTATCTTCACCGAACATACTTCTAAAACAAAACAACAAATCAAGTCTGGTTAGTCACTCAATAGAAACTATCTCGTGACCAATGGTTTTTGGCAGCTTGCTGGGTTTTGATGTTCAATTGAAATAAGGAAAGAGAGGTGATCAGTGAATAAGATACTTGTCCCGCCTATGGTTGGACCCTAAAAAAGTTTGAATGTTCAAAGAATCAAGAGTGTACACAGTTGGGCACAAACAGAGGCCATTTTAGTATGACCTTATTTTATGAATTGACTCCTCCCCAAACTTATATATAGTGATAAAATGAAAAATAAGCAAAAAGTTTTTCCCTTGATATAATGAGTGAATGTTGAAATTTTTAGCCCTCTTGCTCTATTCGCATGATACATACATACACACCTTCACATACAGTCAGCTAGAGAGACCAACTTAAAAAACTGAAGAAACCTATGCTAACCCATTTGGTGACAGTTTCTGTTGACGGTTCCTCAAAACAAGATGGATCATACAGTTTTAGAAGACCGAAGTATGCATCGGTCGATGTGATAGAAAAAACAACAAATATATAGATTATAGTCCGAACAATTCGTAAAATAATCACAATGAGTCAATCTAAGGATAGATAGGCGTCATTGTGTGTCCACATTTTTGTTTTGTGTGTAAGATATGTGCGTGTATTTAGCGGTACGTCATCTTGCAAGCCTTTCAATCGCGTCAAGTCTTATTATAATGGAACAAACTAAATAATCAATAACTTAATCACTTTCATCCGTGTGAGTGTGTGTCTTAGACTGCGTATCTATGCGTTTGATTACAAATGGCGTTGTCTTCAGGTGAAGATGACAAGGTTGGGTTACAGAGGTCTGCGAAGGGAATGGCTCTGTCATTCCAAGCTGATTATGAAATTCTAACTCAACTGGAAAAGTTATGGTTGCAGGATTTGGCTTTCGTGAACGTTACAGAGAAATTGGAAGAATTATATGAAGACGGGTCTAGTTTGTCACTCAGTAGAAAGTGTTACGTGACTAACATTTGTTCTTAAGATGGTCAATTAAAAAATTGTAAAAAGGGTTCATCAATGAATGAAGAAAGTAATTCAC
Source organism: Thysanoteuthis rhombus (assembly GCA_963457665.1). Lineage (NCBI taxonomy): Eukaryota > Metazoa > Mollusca > Cephalopoda > Oegopsida > Thysanoteuthidae > Thysanoteuthis > Thysanoteuthis major. Next base: position 40,713,728 of record OY735228.1, on the reverse strand, counting down.
CTCTCCCACCTTTTGTTGGGTACTGATCACTAGAGGAAAAAAAACATCGTAGATGTTGTCAGACACAAATTAAAGGACCAATTTAACATAAATTTATTCCACTATTGAAATCTATTGTTATAATTCAAAAGGCAGAAATATATTTTTCTGATAAAGAGTAACTGCTCAGTTTTTCGTCCCTCTAGCTCTATTGGTGCTGCCTATGCGCATGATACACCCATACCCAGCCAACCAGTATCAACTTGAAAAGCTGAGCTGATGTTGACATTTTTTGTTGTTTGTTTCGCAGAAAACTAAAACCTCGTCTGGCCCTTGTACTCCAGCAAGTCGTCATAAAAGCAGCAAGTGCTCTTACTTACATCCCAAACTCCTGTTTTTCCTACCAACCATACCACCATCATCATTTTCCGGGTCGAAAAGGGTTACTGCTTCTTTGCTGTACATTATTTCGGATTGCAATTTTTTCTCAATGGAATGCACTTCCTGTGGGTCTTGCTCTAACAACTTTTTCTCTCTCTCTCTCTCTCTCTCTCTCTCTCTCTCACACACACACACACACACACACACAAACACACGCACACACATATATACTATTGTGTTTTATTGTGTCATCCACATATTATCTGCTACTATACATATATATATATTCATATGTATGTTAGCATACATATGCATGTGTATTGCTCTTGCTTTACCAACCTGTTTCTTCCATATATATATATATATATATATAGATAGATAGATAGATAGATAGATAGATATATATAAAAATAGATGTATATAATTCGAACATGTATCTGCTACTAAATATATATATATATATATATATATATATATATATATATATATATATATATATATATATATATATATATATATATATATATATATATATGTATCTATATACACACAGCACACACTACTGATTATGGGATTACCTCCCCAAACATGTCTAGACCATTAATGAGAATAATGACGGATAAATTTAACTTTCATACGTTTCATCCCTGAGTCTGTCTCACATCCTATGGTTCAAATTATATATATATATATATATATATATATATATATATACACATATATATACCTCTATATAGATATACATTCGAACATGTATTTACTCTCTCTCTCTATATATATATATATACATTCATATATATGTTAGCATATATATACTGCTTTTGCTTTACAAACCTGTTTCTTACACACACACACACACACACGCACACATATATATGTATATATATATGTATATATATATATATATATATATATATATATATATATATATATATATATATATATATATATGTATATAATTTTAATGTACCTGCTACTATATATACGTATACACACACACAGCACACAATACTGAAGATGGAAATACCTCCTGAAACATGTCTCGATCATCAATGAGAACAATTACGGATAAACAAAATTAAATTCCATACACTTTCAGCCCTGAGTCGGTTGCACATCTTATAGTTCAAATTATACATATATATATATATATATATATATATATATATATATATATATATATATATATAGGTATATATTCGAATCATGTAGACTTCGATTTGTTGTCAGTGTTGTGCCGTCTGCCAAATAATCCAAGTGTTTGAACCTATATATTCAAATCCCTCTCTTTGTAACCCTCATATATTTACAAGACTTATATCCTTTACATTAGCTGAATATATCTATAAATGAATATGTAGTAAGAATCTACAAAGTATGTCTTAATTTCATTGGGAAAATTGGCCGTCTTGATCGACAAGTAAATACCTTTATTTTTTTTGCTGAAATGTATCTTGAGGCAAAAAAATGATTTGAAGTTGCCAAATATTGAAAGAATCATGGTAAATTTGTTGATTTAAAATGTCACGAAAATGTTTATGTAAAAATGTTTTTAGATGAACAAACTACTTAAAAAAAACCTTGCAGACTCTGGTCCAATCAATACTCTATTGTGTTCTTTCAAGAATACAGACTGAGTTTGTCAAAGCTAACATTAGGAACGTTCTCTTTATGTCATAAAAACGTCTGGGATGAAGCCAAAAGATTCATAATATAGTATATTATAGGTTTGCTTGGTGGGCTAGACGGTAGTGTATTTACCATTGGTACAAGTAGTCGATTTTCAAAAAAACAGGTCATGATATGAAGATTGTTTATCAAGACGGAGCAGACCCTCTCGACCTGGAAGATTGGAGCAGCACAATCTTCCTACCTCTCCTCTCTACAACATTTTCAAGCTTTATTCTCTCACATCCGGCTTTATGCTGAATAATTACAGTGGTCCCGTTAATCAGTGGTTTCAGTCAGCTTCAGTTAACCCCAATAAAATAAAAACATTCATAAGGCGAAGATAACCCATAAATATCCCTTCAAAAGAACATTTGACAGTTGTTGACAATGAAGGAGAAAAATAGTCATTTGCCCAGTTTGATTAGATCTACGATAAGAACGATTCTCTTATTCGTTACATGACATTCAGTACAGTATATTGACATAGTTATTTCATTTTTATTATCAGCCTCTTAACGTCTATCATTGGACATCTACCTTCTCGAAGGGTCAATGGACAAGTCTATCGTGGCCGTTGCGGATCCATTACTTTCGGAGCTTGTCTAGTTTGTCAGGCCATCTCTGCCGGCTACAGTTTTGCATATGATCTCTGAGGATTCCATAGAGATTTGTTTTCTTAATTACATGCAGTGGTCCATTTTCCCAAACTGTGCATTTTCAATTTTGATCCTTGTGTCTTTTTCTTCAACATGTTTGTGTGCAGTTTTTTTAAATTTTTTTTTTTAATGAAATTCATGTAAAGACCAACTGGCTTACTCCATTTGGTGCAGCTTGCATTATTTGGACATCATGCAGGATCTCAAGAAAATGGATGATGTTATCAGCAGATCAGAATTTGCTTACGTGTTTGTTGTTTATTCTGATTCCTTGATTTGCTAGTTATCGGAAAATCATTTCAAGGCAGGTTGGGAAGAATTTGGATGAGTTGGTATCTCCTTGTCTTAACCTTTGTTTTAGCCAGTTGGACTCAGAACCTCTACGTAGCCTTGTAAAGAAACTGCTGCGTTGGTTGATATGTTGTTAGACTCTATCATATACAGACTCTACACTTTACTTAGCCGAAGGTCTTCTTGAAGTCAACGAATGCTACTGTAAGTGGCATTCTTTTTTTACTCTGCTGCTCTTCCTTTTAATTGATTTACCAAATTGGGATGGTCAATGATGGAGTCGCCGCTTCTGAAACTAGCCTCTTGTCATTGTTTTTTTTTTCCATCTAGCGTTTTCATGATTCGGTTGGTGATTACTTTGGTATGTAAAACGAATGCGAATCAGAATAGAGAATGCAGAGCTGGAGAGAATAGATCACTACCTCCTTAGAACAACGGATATCAATGAAACCCTCAAAAAGAGAATGAATCAAGCGAAGAATCACTTTAGGTTGGCGAGTTTCCGGTAGATCCAGCTCAGAACAAGAAAATCCTTATTTACAAAGAGGGAGACTGATAAATAGCCAATGCATAAGCCCGATAGTTTCAATGCATCAACTTGTGGTCTCAGTACCGATAAATACACATAAATACCCATAAAGATGTATCAATTTACCCATTATACTATACTGTAGATAATAGTTTTGATGTAACATAAATTGCAAAGCCGGGCATACGACTGGAAGTTTTTAAAAAAAATAGCTTGGAGAATTCAATTCATTTTAGCAGATTAACAAACATGATAAAAGGATCAATAAATATGATTGATTTTGTGATTCCAGTTGCATAGATAGGTAAATTCTAAAGTTAAGCATTTTTTTAAAATTTGATACATTTCCCTAGCAGTGGAAGTTTTATCCCAACGTATTGACCGATGGTTTTCGGCCTTCCTTGGATGTTTGTATTCTGTGGTCTATAGAAGTTGTTTCTCTTTTTCATCTCATTCAAGACTTGATGTATAATAGTTCCCGGACCTAGCATTGTATAAATAAGTAAAGTCCAAATCCAATCTCCAGTTTTAATCAGTCGGATGCTCTATTGGTAATTTTTTTATATAACTATGTCAAGTTCGACAGTGGCTGCCCAATTTCTGTCTAAATTTCTGAGATTATCATTATTATACATGCACTGATTAATTAAAATAGGTGGATGGTGCCTGGATGATTCCAAAACTGATTTTCCCAATGGGGCTATCACAACAAAGTACTGAACTCGCTTGGTAGATGTTTGATACATTTGTTAATCATTGTTTCCTCAGAGGTAATTAGATAGTTATTGTTGATGTTGACCGCTTTGGAGTTACCTTATTTGATGTGTCATGATCCTTTCGAATCCCTGACTGTGGGTAAAGCATCACGTTTTGGAGACAACCCCCAATGGAATAAAACGGCCTGTGACAAAGTCTCTGTTTCTGTTAAATGCGTCAACTTAGCGGGCCAAGTTCTAAGTCTGATCGAGACCAGGACTTTATCTCTACAAGCTCTTCTGACCACACTCTTAGCAAGATACAAGCCAACCAAAGGAATCCCTCCACCTTAATCATAGAGCGTCAAGTGTACGGAAGAATTTGTCCCTAGCATTTCAAACTCTTGAATCATACCGGAAATCGTTTGAGGCAGATATGCTAACCATTCCACTATCCGAACTGACTGATTGCAAGACTTGTCCTATATTTTTGGATTCTATTCCTTATTGGTTTAAGAATGGTCATTCTTGTTGGAGAGCTCCACTTACAATTGTGGATCTATCCAGCGTGCAGTGTTCTTTCCGCTGGAATTGACTGATATCATGAAATCTGAGTTGGATGGAATTGGCTTCGTATATCTGCTGCTTGGTTTGATATTCGATTGCTTGATTTGCAAGAGTTTCTCTGGCAATTATGTTATCCCATCAGCACAGTAATTTGTTTATATTTTTCAGATAAGGAAATATCATTTTTTATAAATTACTGTCCTCAACAACAATCAATTCTACAACATATCAACTGATCATTAAATAATATTTTTTCAAGTACACACACACAAAAACACGCACATGCACACACACACACACACACACACACACATATATATATATATATGTAAGGGTATGCGAATCAGTGTGCATTGTATAGGCAATTCTAGAAGGAACTACGTAACTGTCCATCAAACGCACAGATGCCCAGAGATATAGGCACACACAGGAACTCACATAGACACACACACACACACACATATACATAGGCCCATGATCAAACAGCTGATGGCCCCTCACAATAGATCTAAGGGAATAACATTGGGATCTGAATTTAAAAAATAGTAATAAAAACACGGAAAAGATAACTTTGGAATGACTTGGAACTGGAAAAAATTCATAAAAGAAAAAATCTCAATAAGCATTATTGTTTAAATTTCAAAGAATGCTTCTCTATCTTTCTCTGTATATCTCTCTCAATGTATATATATATATATATATATATATATATATATATATATATATATAATTTCTGTGAGTGGCTATGGGAGTGTGTACATTCAAGAAGCTGTTTTTGCAAGGATTTCTCTTCATGCTGTACATAACCGGGCAAACTTTTCCATTTAATCGAGTTTTTTTCCCAAGCAAACTGCAATCATTCTAACAATCGTTTCCGCCTCCTACGACTCACCACTTCTCAATGGCCGTTACTTTCAGATTCATAAGTCTTGCCAATATTCACACTTCAATTCTCATGTCTTCCAGTCATGTTCATCAGACAACGCTTCTTGCTTATTATCACGTATACATTTTCTTCATAGAAAAATCAAAATATAAAGAAAGAAACCGCTCGTTTTCTCCCAAACTTACCATCATCGGCAACAAAAGCATTGACTGTGCCTTAACTACCTCTCCATTTTCGCGCCATTTTCTCTAAAAAGTTAGCTGCAAAAGGAAAGACGTATTAGGAAAGCAAAAAAGCCGCTCGTGCGTGTAATTGTACCATTAATTCATGGCATCAAATGGGGTGATAATGGGATATTAGATTGCTCCGAGCTTAGATTTCGGGGGCAAACACTTAGAGCGTCTGAGTCGCTGTGTTTTGATCACTTTAGAAAATCGCCGTGTATACGACATCTTTCTTCTTACTTACATTATAAGCACTTGAGATATCCGCTTATCTGATGAAACCATTTTTAGAAGATGAAAAGCAGAGTGATGCAAAACATTAATAACAAAGTACAAGCGTTAATGTAGGTGTATGTACACTACGCAATACTTCCATATGTAAGCACGGGGTAACACTTCACAATATATGCCAAAATGTGCTGGTAAGAGTTTAACAGTTACGTCCAAAAAGACCGTCCATTTCATATATATATATAAACATATATATATACACACGTGTGAGAGAGAGAGAGAGAGAGAGAGAGAGAGAGAGAGAGAGAGAGAGAGAGAGAGAGAGAGAGAGAGAGAGAGAGAGAGAGAGAGAGAGAGAGAGAGAGAGAGAGAGAGAGAGAGAGAGAGAGAGAGAGAGAGAGAGAGAGAGAGAGAGAGAAATAACCATAGTTCCATATATATGTATATATATACCCACACAATGGCCTGGCACTAGAAACAAAGATCCATGGGTGGTTTTCACGTCCGTTGCAGGCTCTCGGGTGAGGAAGGTGAGCCTTCCTGCAGTGATTGCAGGAATAGGTCCGACATGTGTAAAATCATTTAAAACACACACACACACATATATATATATATATATATATATATATATATATATATATATATATATATAATGTATATTGTTGAAATTCATATAAGAATAGTTTTTAATATCTTCGTAGATACAGCTATTATGATAGTAAAATGATTAAAAAAAGCATTCACAATAGTTACAAACAGATATGTATTCCACCTGACGAAAGTGGATCGTTTTTACTTGTTCACAAGAAACTAATAGTTGTCAAATACATTTCAGGTAACTCATAATCTTGTATCAATATATATATATGATTGCTTGTCCATTTGCATGACTCTTCACTCTTATATATATGCATATGGCAATGTCCTCTGAGAAGTAAATCTTTGGTTGACCGCTCACAAAAAATGAGTTGGCGTTCAACGTCGTGAAAAGGCAAAAGAAGATTGACACTGTTTCTCACAGCGATGTACTTCACTGAGCAAGTCTATCAAGCCATTGCCAGTGATATCGCTCCTCACTGGATGCTTTCGACTAAGTTTCTCGTATTTACTCATATGCACTAGGTTAAATATGATCCGTGATACGCAAGAAGATACGAAATGCAATTTCTGATGAGGGGTTACAACCTTATCAAAAGGGGGAGAATAACCATCCACATCAATTCGAAAGGAGTTCATGTTGTCTAGTGAAACAGCATCATATACCTGGGTTCAGGAAAGAGACAGATAAGCGACACCGCGATGACAAATTGAGTAGAAATAATTAATTGATCCGACTCCCCGATCCCAAACAGACAGCGGAATGAGAACAACCTCCCCTCTGGATTGGATAAATGTTTTGATTCAAAGATCTCTGAATGTTAGCGACTGAGACAGACACCTGAAGAATGTCAGGAGATACAGCGAACAAAACGTTGTGCCTATACAACCAAGATGAGAATTCTTGTGAATCAGTTTGTGATAGAAAGAGAATTTGACTTTTGATATTAATTGAAGCCAGAAAAATACCGAAATGAATCCTATCCTATACGCAGTACCAACATGTCTGTTATTCATACCAGAGATTTTACTGAATTACAATTGTATCCGAACTGATGACCACTGCAATACTGATTTGGGCAAGGGGATTGTATAACAAATCATGCAGTAATATAGCCTCTATTGTCACTGCAGTCACATAACACGTTGTCTCAAAATCACACACACACAAAAAAACGATTGAGGAATGATTATGAACTCAAATAAAAAAAGTTTTGCTGTGCTAGGGTCAAACTCTCCCGCTTCATTAAAATCTGAGAGGGGTCATTCCAAATAAAATCAACCGGTGGTCCCCTGGTCACCTTCTCAGATTCCATTGAAAATGAAATCATAAGTGCTGCTATACCAAACTAATTAGGTCTGTACATATGATAGTTTTGAAATTAAAAATCTTTGAAACTTCACTCGATTTTATGTATTTCTTTCGTACTTCTCCCCTTTCGAGACCATGGAAATGGCTGAAAATCCCCAACGTAAAAAGCTGATGCACGCTTCAAGAGCTTTCTTACTCCAACAATACGCTGTATAAAGCACGAACAGTTTTTTTTCTATCATTTACTGCATATTACACCATGTGCATGCAGTAAGTAATTTCATTACAATTATAGGAGTGTCAGAATGATTTTTTGAAATCTGCTTGATTTTCAGATGTCCTCAAAACTGTCTATTTTCATGTACTTGTTTGATTTGGAGATGACATGACGAAAATTTGTTGATGTTTCTGAGAGGGTAAACTGGGGAAGTTTGATTCAGAATGACTCAAAAGTAAACAAAACAGAATTAATTTCTCCATGTGATATAATGCCGAAATGACGTATCTCATTTCAACTCATTCAGTGGTTGAAAATTCGATGTTTATAACAGCAAAAAACACTTTTTAAGTTTGAAATAAACGAATTAGTACTAGCATCGTAGTCTGAGAATTAACAATCTTTTCCCTGAAACTGTCAGTCTTCTTGTCGAGGTAGAGATATGCGAAAATTAATGCGTCACTGTTTATTTGGGGAATTGGTATATTCTTTTCTATTCTATTCTTTTATTCGTATCGGAGAAATCTGATACTGCCATTTTTCTTGTGGTTTGGCTCATCCTCAGTTTATGTGTGTGTCATCGTTTTATGGATAATGACTCATTGATTTTTGGTGAGGTAAAATTGTTACGATACAGAAACAAAGTCAAATCTAGAGTTTGACAATAATCTCTGTCCTAAAATGTCGAGGTAACATGTTGGAATCTTCATGGCATTTCTCAAGGTAATTGAGTTCTACCCATGTCCTCTCTGATCAATATACAACTGGTTGCATTTGGTTACATGGTACGTGGAGTATCTTTTTGGGAATTCGGATAAGTGGGGAGAGAAACTACCCCAAACTACCAGAGCCGGAATTTGAACTCCATTCCATTCTCGTGCTCCGGTAGGACAACTTCAGAATTGATAGCGGATATTTATCAAACTTATTCCAACACAATGGAAGTATGGAAAAAGACGCCAATTTTTCAGTTGGAGAGGGAAAACTTGCTTCAAAAATGAACTTTCGTATGCTTGGCTTTTATCTAAACTCGAAAACAGTTCCAGTGGGAAATAGGCACTAAGCAGTCATCTGCAGAAAAATTAATTTCTGGATGATAATGGTAGCCCTATATGTTGTGCAGTTTCCCTTTGCAAACAAAGAGAAATAAAAGACAATTGTGGGTGGGACTATTGCAGACCATTGCTAAATGCTTTCTGAATTTGATCTTTAATAGTGTTTTCTATCCAGGAAACGCCCAGTGGAATAAGTCATTTTTTAAAACTTTCAATAATTGATTGACTGAAATGGATACACAACCTACCTATGACCATTTCATATCTTCATATCTGATGTATACACACACACACATTCATATATATATATATATATATATATATATATATATATATATATATATATATGTGTGTGTGTGTGTGTGTGTGTGTGTGTGTATATATATATATATATATATATATTAATTAACATAGAGATATGTGTATGTACGTGTGTGATGAAAAGGAAACATTCAAATTGAAGATGCATCCATGAGTGCGTTCAAATTATGTGGATGATTTTAATTTCGTGTATTTTGGGTGTGTTCCCATATCTCAATAAGTGTGTCCCTGTGTGTATATGAACGTACGCATGTGAATGCAATTTAGGTGCTTGTCTGTATTAGAATATTCACACAGTTCTACGTAGGGCAGGTGTAGAACATATGCCTCTGGGTCTGAAGAGAAAGGTTTAGACCCTACCTCGCGGTACTCGAAGGGATGCTGGATTGTTTAAAGCCACACTGAAGAGTTATAATATAACAAAACTTCTGTCTGTGGATGACATCATCATTATTATTATTATTATTATTATTATTATTATTATTATTATTATTATTATTATTATTATTATTATTATTATGTGTGTGCGTGTATGTATGTGTTTGTGTCTCGCTGCATCTCAAACTGTCCACTAAAGTTTACACATAAAAACATGAATACTAAACAATATTGAGAAGAACGAGAACGGTCAGTGGCATTGAAAGAGAAATACATTATCTTTTTTTTTCCAGTGTTTCTGTTGGATGGCTGATATATTCAAGTAATCGCAATCTAGTTTTTAATAAATCTAATATTGTAATTATCTAAACACTTTCATCAACGGATCCTTATAAATAGCAACTGAAAAAAAATCCAAAAAGAAAATAAACTATATATCATGACCAAGATAGACAATACACAACAGAATAGTAAATTATGCTCAGAGAGAGAGAGAGAGAGAGAGAGAGAGAGAGAGAGAAAAGAATAATAAGTGACTGGATGATTTGTGTCATAGGAAGTACAAACTATGCATGGATGGTTAGGAACAGTGATCCAATGGGAATTGAGCAAACAACTTGGGTTTTGATAATGCAAAACAACGTTATGTGTGAAAAGTAGAAGTTGTCCGAGCCACTAATCTGAAAATTAATGTATTTTCATTACTAACTGAATGGATTTATACATTTGATTATAATTAGCAGTTCTGTTAATATCATTATCATTATCAATGTAATATTATTAATTTTCAACTTCATTACTAACATTATTATCATAATTTTTGTTATTACTATTGTTATGATTATTATTATGTAACTTATTTGAATTCGCAAAGTCGGGGGATTAAAAAAAAACATGGGGAAAAGACATGATATGGCCATCCGTAGAAAAATCAAAAGTTTCGAAGAGGAGGAACTTTGTACATCAAGTCCGCTTAACAATTAAGCTCAGGCCATCGGCAAGACGACAATCTACTAAGAGAAAATAAATAATTTTCTCTGAATTAAATCCATTGATGCTCCTTCAATAATGAATTACGATGAATTTTTAATTATTCTATTTCATTGTTGCGTCCAGCCTCCCGCGCACCTTCTTTTCTTCTTGGTTTTTATTCTATGCAAAAGATTCTTCGAAAATGGTTGTGTTTAGTTTGTCGTTTAAAAGGATTTTTGGTTTTTGTTCTGTTAATTAGGAACTTGGCAATTAAGAAGACACATTTCCAAAACGTTTATTTCAAGAATCGATCGAGGAATTTTGATTTCTTTGAGAACAAAAATAAAAAAACAAAAACAAAACAAACTAAAATGACTTCTTCGTGTTGTGACGATTTTTCTTCTTTTTGAAAACGAGTTGAACCAATTTGAGTTCAAATAGTTTTGATTTGATCTATACGAGGTCAATCAATATTTTGCAAAATCTATCTATTCATCATATATATATATATATATATATATATATATATATATATATGATGAGGTGATGTACATGTTTATCCATATCTAACCATCTATTTATCGATGTCTCTCTGATACTCTTTCTCTTTTATACATACATACATACATACATACATACACACTCTTACACACACACACACACACACACATATATGTATATATATGTATATATGATTTGATTACAAATTAGTAGTTGTCTAAATCCACTTAGTGTTTCGTAAGACTAGTGATCATAACTTCTTCGTGGCATTACCTAAATCTAAAACATTTCCACACGAGTTTTGAAATAAAACCTGGCTTTAAATCACATTATATTAATAACTGTCTACGCTGTGTCGCTTCTACTAACCTTGTGTGTATATATATATATTCTTGACACTTTTAGACTTACGGAGAGCGAATATATCTACCAGCAATCATTCGCTCATCGATATGTCTATCTGATATGTATTCTATGCGATTAGAGAGAGCGAGGTTCTAGAAGTGGTCAACGAATACACTTACCTAGGACTAGAAGGGCCATGACAGAGAAATAAAACAATGTATAACAATCGAAGGGAAATCATTTAGTATGAATAGAGGCATATTGAAGAACACCTTGCCGATGTACCTAAAGAGTAAAGTATATAATAGATCATTATGCCAGTTATGACTTACGGATGCAAAACATAACAAATTTAACGGGGGACCAACTTAGAATCGCACAAAACGGAAAAGGAAAGTACAATAGAAGAGATAATAACAAGAAGCAGAAAAATATCAACATTTATCAGAGGGAGGACATGACAGGAGGATATTATGCAAATACTTTAGGAACAAAAAATCAAGTGGAAGGAAATGAGAAAGGCCTTTGTCCAGCTGTTCATTTATGTAGGATGATGATGATGATACATATGAATATGAATCATTTATTCATTTTATTCTGTTTTACGCACTCATATACATGCTCACGCACATACATACAGGCACATACACTAATATATATATATATATATATATATATATATATATATATATATATATATATATATATATATATATACATATATATATATATATATATATATCAATACAGGTTCAACTATTAGATTGTTCAGAAAATTATAGCCCTATTGAAATGAGGCAAAACACTCAATTTTTCCCTCAATTTGGGGCCCTGAACATGCAAACTACGATACATAATAGAAAAACATGTCAATAAAACAATTGTTTGTCTTATAATACATACATGTGCATTAGACAAAAATAGAATACATATTATATTGCAGCATAACTCAATCGTGTTATGATAAAATTGGCTATTATTTTTCATGTATATGTATGTGTATTTATAAAATCGGGATATCTACATCATATAGGTAATCGTTTAAAACAAAAGTTATTTTTCGAATAAAATATCAAATGAGTTATTCCTTTCTAAGGGCATCTTGATATCATGAATATCATATGTTTTACTGGTACATTCCTTTGTCTTATGCAGATGTCTGTCAATGGTTTCACATCTATTTATACAATTCACAAAAAGTCCGTCCTTTCGTTAAACCGTCTGACTACGACAACCAACCAAAGGACCCATACGATATAATCCCAAGTATATCTCTGTGTGCGGATTATAGAAAATAAACTTTTAAAAATCCCCCCAAATATTGGTGGAGGTATACTTAATTCACAATGAAAACTGATTTTAGAATCTTTGTCATTGCCCAAAGTGACGCAATTGATATGTATATACATCTATGGACATACCTTAATACACAAGTTGGCAAAGAGTTATGACTGCAGGCGGAAGGCTGCATAAAGGTATATATGTTAATTAGTACACCAGGCGAATGATTATCTATGTTTTCCCAAAACTAGAATAAAAAAATATAGATAATCATTCGCCTGATGAGGCCCAGACAGGGTAGAAACATGAGCTAGTTTGTGTAGCGAATCCACATTCTACTATCTATCATATTATATATATATATATATATATATATATATATATATATATATATATATATATATATATATATATATATATATATCCATTAAAACGGTAAATTACACCTGTAGGCGTATAGTTGAATCTTAAGGCGTATAGGTGAACTTTATGTGTAAAGTTATACCTATAGGCGTATAGACACGACTGTAGGTGTATAGTCACGCGGTTAGGAGTATAATTTCTCATGTAAGTGTTGTTACGCTGGCAGACGTTGTTACACTTTTCGATAATATACACACCTTTAGACGTACACTTACGCTATAGACTTATTGTAACGTATGAAAGATATGACTGTATGTCTATAGATATGCATACATGCTTATAATTACGCCCGTAGATGTAAATATACGTCTGTAGACGGATAGATGCACCCATGTGAGTGTAGATATGATTGTGTATTTACAACTATGAACGTACTGTAAATATACAGGTGTTTTTTCAGCATAATTTCCTTGGTTGTCAATGCATTTTATTCAGTAGTAAATATTAATAACACGGATACAATATTGTATAATTATGTTTTAAGATAAAATTTTAACTGACTACCTTGCGTAAGACAAAGAACATCAGTCATTTTTATTCTTTATTTCAAACATGGTATGCCTTTAGTGTTTCCAACAGGAAGAGAAGAAGAAGAAGAAGAAGAAGAAGAAGAAGAAGAAGAAGAAGAACGATAAGATGATGAAAGAGATGATGATGATGATGTTGAAAAAACCTTCACGAAGAGGAAGAAAACGGTAAAAAACTAGAGAAAAACAAGAACACAGTTGAGAAAAAAAAAGAAGAAGAAGAAGAAAGAAAGAAAGAAAGAAAGAAAGAAAGAAATGAAGCAAAAAAGACAACAAAAAATATGTTGACGACTAAGAATTAGAGGATGATAGTGCTTCCAACCAAAAGAATAATAATAATATTCGAAGAGAGTTACTTGGTGGCTTGAATCGTTTTCCACGCAAGTGAATAATCATTTTTGCTGAATAATTTTTTTACGAGGCATTTTACCTTCGGAAGTAATTTTTTATAGCCTAAAGATTTACCAAATTGTCATTTCATTTCAAATAATTTTCTATCTTAATATTAGGCTTCGATTCTATTTTCATTATTTCTTAAAATACAGAATTTGTTTACCTGGAAGGTATTCATTCCACTTTCAATTATGGGCAAAATACCTGCATTATAGATTTTATATATATATATATATATATATATATATATATATATATATATATATATATATATATATGTATATATATATGTGTGTGTGTATAGATATAAATGTATATATATATATATATGTATAGATATAAATATATATATATATGTGTGTGTGTGTGTGTGTGTATTCGTGCTTGCTTGCATGTGTTTATATAAATGTGTATATATACATATACATATATGTATAAATATGCTTGTGTGTGCTTGTGTACATGCATGTGCGTAATATATATATATATATATATATATATATTCATTTCATATTCAAGATCATTTGCAAATGTCTTTTTATCATAAAATTCACTTCTATAAATGCAATGATACAACAGAAACAATTCATATATATATATATATATATATATATATATATATATATATATATATATATTGTGTATACTAATATACCTCTATACCAGAACAAGTAGGTTTGATTTATGTACTTTTATTTATGTATCCATCTGACTCAATCCCTCTCTCTCTATCTCACTCTCTCTCCCTCTCTTTCCATATACATATGTGTATGCACGTGTGTGAACTTCTAAATCTTTTTTGAAAAAAACAATTTTTTCTTACTTCTACAATCCTCTATGCAAGCCCTTTTTTAGTGGTTTATAATCTGACAGAAAATTTGATAAATGAGCTAAATGATGTGAAACCTCTTTCCAAATGATCTCCCGTTATCATTCGGGGAGCAAGACACTCGGCCAAGATTGCATAAATTGAAATCAGTGAAAAATTATCTATCAGATCATACATTCATTCCTTGATAATATGATTATTGACGTTCGAAACAAACAGTGCAGACATGGACAGTTATCAATTGAGCGGTTATTTGAACTTTTGCCTTTCTGTTGGACTGTTCAGCTCAATGGTTATGAGCAATGGTTCGATTCCTGCAGCAGCTAGATTTTTTTTCCTAATTGTTTCTTTCTTTTTATGCTTTTTAGGTTTAGTGACTCATTGTCCATGTAACAATGAGAGGTCATTTCCAATAGAGTTTCAAATAATATAACATATAAACACATACATATATATATCTCCCATATTCAGGGTTGAGCACTCTTTAAGTGAGGTAACTTGTTCATTATAAGCTTATGCAATGCTCTTCCATAGGAATAAAGCAGTGTGGTGGATGAGGAATATAAGCTAAATATATACATTGCTTAAATTCAATCTTACTGACCGTCCCGTTCTGTGGAGCAGAGGTAGGATACTGGCCTCCGGGTTTGAAGCGAAGGTCTCAATCCTGGATAGTCTATACCCACACTGAAGAGTTTAATACAACGAAACAGCTGTCTGTGGATGACACAACAATATATATAAATATATATATATATATATATATATATATATATATATATATATATTGCAGTCAATATGTGCATATCTATCTGGTATATATATTGTACATGGCATCCATCAGTCTGGGCGAGATGACACGTTTTCTTTAAGCTCGAGCACCCTGATTAGTTTTGAATCGTCTCAATTACTTCTAACTTATCAAACCAATCTAAGATCTTCTTGAGAAGCTCCGAAGACGTTTAGCGCAACCAAATTCATCAATTTCCCTGACTTTCAGGATATATCTGGATATTCATCTGCTTTTCTATTTTCTCTCTCAATGTACAATGAGCCAGAACTGTAAGATGTAAAATTTGGCTGGTTTTCTTTTCGTTGTTGTTGATCACTACTCCTTGCCTCTTCGCCTGGACAGTGTGATTTATCTCAACTGCTAAGTATCGTTCATTTTCCATTTTGCAGAATTCAGCTTCTGGTGCGTGTGTCCATATTGTTTTGTCATTGAAAATTTTCGTTTTGTCATTCATCAGATCGAGACAACTTAATTCATCTATAGATTCA
This sequence comes from Thysanoteuthis rhombus, assembly GCA_963457665.1. NCBI lineage: Eukaryota > Metazoa > Mollusca > Cephalopoda > Oegopsida > Thysanoteuthidae > Thysanoteuthis > Thysanoteuthis major. The sequence continues at coordinate 40,697,186 of OY735228.1, read as the reverse complement.
TAAATATCGCCGTAATCATCACCATTATCTTTAATATGTCTGGTTAGTCAGTCAATAGAAATTGTCACATGACTTATGTCTCTTGGCAACATGTCGTGTTGGAGGTGATCAATTAAAAAGAATCTAAGAAGGTATGATCAATGAATAGATTACTTCTCTTGCATTCCTTTTCGGTTGTGATCACTGAAAATGGTCTGACTGTAAGAGGAAAACAAGCTTGAATGTTGCTGGAAATAGACTAAAGATATATTTAGCATAAACTTACATTGCAAAAAGAATCTTAAATAAAAATTATTTTGGGAAAATCATCATCATCATTATCATCATCATCATCATCATCATCATCATCATCATCATCAGTCTTTTAATGTCCGTCGTTGGATATAGACTTTCCCCTGTATTCGCCACAATTCTTTATCATGAGCCTCGCGGAGCCAGTATTTCCTGAATTTGTCTAGTTCATCTCTCCATCTTGTGTTCAGTCGGCCACGGTTTTGCATGTGATCTCTGGGGATCCATGCTGTGAGTCGTGATGTCCATTGGTTGTCTGCCATTCTTACAACATGGCCTGCCCATTGCTATTTGAGTTTTTTAATAGTTTCTATGATGTGCCGGATTCCCGTTTTCTTTGTGATGCACTGAGCTGTCTTGAGATCTCTCCACGTAAGGTTGAGTATGATTTTCTCATGCGCACGTCGTATGCTTCTCAGTTTGTAGGTCTGTCTCTTGGTTAGGTTCCATGTTTCAGTGAGTGACTATCGGGAGAATGCATTGGTTGTATACTCTTCTTTTTAAGATTATTGGGATCATCTGATTTTTGAAGGTTGAGCTTGCTCTGCCGAAGGCTTGCCATACCAAAGTGATTCTTCGCTTTATTTTTTCTTCTTTTGAGGGTCTCATGGAAATTCGTTGTCCTAAGTAGATATAGTAGTCTACCTTGCCAAAAATCTTTTTCTTGATACTTATATACATAGCCAGGTAGTCGACCAAACCGACTCAAAAACTGAAAAAAATGTACGTCGACTGTTTTGGTGGAAGTTTTGGTGAATTTTTCCATATATTCCTCGTTTGAAAGCTGAGGAATCTTTAACTCAGAATACAAAGAATACCAAAAAGGGAATTACAGGAATAGGTCATCAGCTATTCATCGATCAGAATATACTGGAAGAGGTTTAAACGAGAAGAGAAAAGCCTAGCTTGACATAGACTGATAACAAAAATGCTTATGCTTTGTTCTTGCTGCCCAGAATGATATAATGTTCGAAGATGATAAAATATCAAGACGAATACAGAACTTCGTAATGAAGGCAGCGGGAAACTAGGAAATTTAACAAACTGCAGGATTAAAATATCGAGCTGAGATTCAAATCGAAAGGGGGTATCTCACCAATGTGACTCAAAATCCCTGCCGCTAATCGTCATAGCAATTGTACCGCTTGATATATGCAAAATTTAACGGGGGTCATACTGGGTGGATTTGGTGGACTATAGTTGTTAAAATATAACCACTTCTTTTGGTTGCATGCTGTGTTGGGAGTGATCAATCAAAAAGTTGGAATAGGTTGCTTTTCCCGCATTTTAGTTGGATTGCTGAAAAGTATTTTTCTAAAAACGAGCGGACACAAAATTTGACCAAATCAGTATAATTTTACATTGTGAATTGGACCCTCACTCTAAAATAAAATTATTTAAGAATGGATTCAAAAAGAACTAAAAAACATCCTAATCTTAACGAATAGTAAATGTTGAAATTCCAAACCTCCATCGGTGCAGCCGGTTCACATGATACATAATACATATATTCATAGCTCAGTCAGACTGAGAGAAACACATGTTGACAGTTTAGGTTGACAGTTTCTAATTTATTGGGTAAACTATCAAAGAAACAAACTGAGTTCATTTGGCACTCATAAGTGACATAACAGACGTATACGCTTTATTCCGGTCGTAATTAGTCCCCTCCACTCCCGCAAATTACCATCAATATCAAACCGATCTGCGATGCGATATAAGGTGGGGAACCCTCCGTTGCAGGAGATTAGACTAGAAAAAATGGAGAAACCTATTTTGATAGTCTTAGTCACAGTTTTTGTTGTTGGTTTCTAATTATAGGAAGAAGGGTATTTTGGAAACAAATACGATGATACAATGTTAGACGTGGGAAAAAGTAAGCAAAGAATATCTCAGGGAAAAACCCCGGAAAATAGGGGCAAAGAATACCTCAAAAGAACAACAAAAATACTAGAAAACAAATTTCCAAGTATGTGCAATGTGATTTGGGATTTTAGTATTTGCTTTAATTGTACGTATGGGTTTTCCGTCTTTCTACTTATTTGTTTTATGTCAGCATATGTTCGTCTGAAATGATATCAGTGTGAATTAATCGCAAAACATTGTTCCAGCAAGTGACAATTCATTCGTATATTACATATATTGATCACATATAATCACATGTATGTTTACATAGTCGGGCACACTGTAGCATAAATGCAATCGACTGAAGATAGACATAGTTATTTAATCAATAAATGTGAATTCAGCGAGACAATGAAATGTTTTCGGGTGAAATGGCAACAGATGCTTGTCTGTAGACATGCCATTAAAGTGATTGGAATGCTGCAAACTGCTAGGTTACTCTCTGCACAAGAACTCTCTCTTTCTTCCCCCTCTCTCTCCCCCCTCTCTCTCGATATGTACGTATTTATATATATATATATATACATATATATATACATACATATGTATATATATATATATGCACATATATATATATATATATATATATATACACATACATATGTATATATATATATGCATATATATATATATATCTATAAATAAATAAATATATATATATGCATATATATATATATATATATATATATATATATATATATATATATATATATATATATATATATTCGTTTGTGTGCATCTGAACATGGTACTGCAATTTAAATTGGTCCTAACACTGTTGAATGTCATTGGTAATGATCCTACAAATATCAAATGTATAAATATATCTTACATACCCATGTATATATATATATATACATATATATGTGTGTGTGTGTGTGTGTGTGTGTGTGTATATATATATATATATATATATATATATATATATATATATATATATATATATACTTAATTATAAATATATCAAGTATATATTGACGTGTATGCCAAATGTAACTGAATGTGTATGTTTTGAGACGAATTTTCCGACTACCCATTAAAATATCGAGGTGCGTGTATCATTCAAAAGACGTTAGACGAAATGAATTTTCCTTTTGTCTGGTTGAGTGATTTCGTTAGATGTGGGAAATAACCGGTGAGACACTTAATTCCCCGGACAATTAGGTTGGACCTTACGTACACACGCACACACACTTATAAGCGCGCACAAGCACTCACCATATATATATATATATAATTATATATATATATATATATATATATATATAAAGTGATTTCACAGCTCCTAACACTAAACACATTAAACAAATTAGAGAAAGAAATTGCGTCATTCCAGTCAGTTATTCCTTGATATTTGTCAATGTTATTTATTCAATTTTCTCCAGTATTTTTAATGTTTTACATAAAATTTGTTATTATGGTACTGTACGCAAATTTTCTCTTGATGGGATCAACTGTTTTTATGCATTTAATAACAAAACTGTGATATTAACATTGCAACATATATATATATATATATATATATATATATATATATATATAGAGAGAGAGAGAGAGAGAGAGAGAAAGATAAATAAATGTGTGTATGTGTGTGTGTGTGTGTGTGTGTGTGTCGTCCATGGGACTTTGTATCCACCATAACAGACAATTCTATTGTAAGAACTTAAATTCACTTTTTTTGCAGTTATCCATCCCACCACCTATGCGTTACGTGAATCATTCGTCCACTAAATCTGAAAGAAATCAATATTTCTCAAAAAATATACATAATTTAATAAGATATAATACATATAAATCAATTTTTAAAAAAATCACAAACATATATATATATATATGTATATATTAAGGTAATTTCTATGTCAATGCGCAAAAGCGCCTAGAATTTTAATGCTTTACACAACGAAATATATCTACAAGTCAATATCATTTGCGTGGCTCTTCAGTTCTTTCCCATCGGGCAATAGTTTTCGAGAATTTGAAATCTATACAACCATTACACAGCAACGCTGATCATGTGTCACTGCCTCCCAAGTTACAATGTTCTTTAAAATGTATTTGTTCTTTTAAATGTGTATATATATATATATATATATATATATATATATATATATATATATATATATATGTGTGTTTATTGGAGGTGTCAAAAGATGAATCATATATTATGTATGCTCTTTTCAGTTGAATTTCGGACCTTCTCTATACATATAAAATCTTTGAATTTATACATGAGTATTAGCAAATATATCTATAGCTATATGTAAGCGAAATATGCTAACAAATATCAATGTTTGTGTAAAGAGCAAAGATTGTTCTGAAACCGTCTCAGCCTATGCCTGTGATCTTTTCTGTAGAGCACTTTTACATGGAAACAGGCTTATCTAGAGGATGGATATTTCGTGCTGTCAAAATAGCTTTGTGTTGTACAGGAAGGAGAATCAGGGATGGGAAGATTGTCTCAAGCCAATCTTTCAAGAAGCAAGCGTCTGTCTGTCCGCCTGCCCTTAAAATCGACATTCAAAATCATGATTTTTACCAGAACTTGAACCCAAACCTCTAGCACTTGTGGGTTATGCAAAATTATTACAATATGGCAGTCAGCTCGAGTCGTAGAAAATGTTGATACTTCAACAAGATGTACTTATAATTATTAGGGTGTATCGAAAGTATTCGTTTTTTAGTCTTGCAAGAGCACATGTAGGCTTCTCAAAGCTCACGTTATACTCCACATATGGTACCTTTCAATGATTCTAGCTCTTAAGGAAGGTTTCAAATATAATTGGTCGGGTTCAAATCTTCCTTGTGTCTTAGACCATGATAACTGGTGACTGAGATTAATACACTTTTTAGGGACAATTCACCATCCTTGAAATACTCAAACAGTTTCGGGCAGTACGGTCAAATTTTGTTTAATTTCCTTCCACTTTCTGGATTATTTGAGTAGATCCAGGGGCTTAGTGGCATAATTTTCAAATAATGTCTCAAAATTGCTGGAATCTCAAGTGAAAATCAATTCATATATGGCTAAGATACAAGGAAGGTAACTGTGTTTAGATTTTCAATATTTTGACAATTATCTTAATTCAAACAAGATGAAAAAAAAATCCTAGACCTGACCCAAATTTATTCAATTCTTCCTTAGCTCATGACAAACACCTTCCATTAATTTCTCTGGAACTTATAGGGAACTTTTGGAGATATTATGCAGGCATACAAAGATGAGTAAATACGTGTACCTCGTCGTTGTCTCGGATAAATAATGTGTTTGGCGACGTAAACGAGAACTCTCTCGGAGTCAGGTAAACAATGTCAGTTTGTTGATTTAATTTTCAAATTTTCTAAACTTTTAAGATACTTTAAACCAAAGTGCATACTTCTGCCTCCTGGGTCCAATAGAAATTTTTCATTCGACATCCGGTTCATGGCATGAGTCCAAATGCCACGCTTCCGTCACAATCGAAGCCAAAAGCAACGTCGAACGCTCGAAAAAAATGGAAAATCGTAATACAAAGACAAAATAAACTGCTGTATAAAAGACATACACACATACATATACGCATACACACACCTACACACACACGCACACTCGCAGGTTCACGATGGTACAGAAACAAATATGACTACAAACGGAAAATTTTCAGACAAACTCTCATAGTCTACATGATTAGAAACTGTCAATCAAAACTGTCACCAAAGATATACACAAGTTTCTTCAGTTTTCAAGTTGGTGCAGATTGCTTGTTGACTGGCTGTGTATCACGCTTACAGGCCGTACAGTTCGAACTGAAGGACTCAATATTTAAACATTTACGTCTCCAGGAAAAAAAAAACTTTTATGAAAATTTATCCTCTCAACAATTTTTTAGAGTGTGCGTTTGTGGTGATGGTGGGGGGATGTAAATATATGCTAAATCGACCCCTTAATCTACCTGCAGCAGTATTCATGCTTGTTTTTTTATTTTTTTATTAATACTATTCTAGTCATCACTGCTCAACAAAATGCACGAGAAATGATTAATCCACTTATCACCTCCTTTTCCCTAATTTTTAATTGATCAACCCAACATGGAATGCTGCCAAAACATCCAATTGATGTGACGGTTTCTATTGAGTGACTAACCTCTTTTCTTTAGTTTTAATTCTTGTTTAATGTTAATCATTGTTTTTACAAATCTCCGTTTCGCGTAAACTTTTGTATATTTCCTTTTATCTTCTACGTGTTTTTATCTTAATTCTTTTTTTTTTTATTTTTCGTTCTATTTTATTTTTTCGTTTCTTGGGAAAGTTAAAATGCAAACGAACGGGTCGCTTCCGGTCCCCCATTGTTACAGCGTTGAACTCACGCTCGCTGTTCGTTAGGAAGATTTTCTCTACGCTTTGTCTACACCTGACAAATAGAATTTCTTTGGAAATAAATAATCAAAGATAATAAGAAACAACAAGAGCTGAAACTACGAGACAAAGTTCTTGAATGATGATAAACAACTACTTTTCCATGATCTCCGTGCAATTCCTCTCAATCCTCATCGAAGACCTCATTCTTGACGGAAAGTAAATCCCAGCAGTCCTTGCGCTGGAGGAAATCTATCGCCTATGACATTGTAAAGGAAAGAGACTTCTACCCATTTCATATAAGAAGTAATAGGAAAAGAAAATACTGAGAGAACGGTAGTAGCTATAAAGAGAAAGATCGAAATCTAACCTTGGTATTGTTATTTTCTTGGCGTTTGACATATTCGTAAAAGTACTGCTTCTACTAGTGAGGTATTGGGAAAGGTTGTGGTAAGGTGTTCTAACGAATTGAAACCTCTAGGCTAGAAGGAAAACGATAAGCAAAACTTGTGTCTATTTTGGAAACTTTTGGAAAAACATTTTTTTTTAAATTTTTGACTTAAATCTAGAAAATGTTCAAACTTAATAGTTTACCTGATTTCCTACATTTCAGTTAGCTAGCGATGAGTTTGCAATAGATTGAGTTATACATAGAGGTATAAATGTAAATGCTCACAGTGGAATAAATGCTTATAAGTATACATACAATATACATGTTTTGTCCTGAAGGTAAACAGCCTTTTTTTGAATATCTCGAAAAAATCAGTTGATGTAATTGGTAACCAATCAGAGCATACATAATTGGATGTTCACTTGGGGGGGTTACTCTGTCGGTAGTGAGATGCCGTAGAGTGAACTTGGATACAGTGAAATTGAAAAGTGGATTCGGACAAAGGTGCTATTGACCAGTGTAGGCTAAATTTCTTTCTAAAGAGTTAAACCTGCAGATACTTTCCATAGACCACTGATTCTTTGAGCACATGAAATACAACAGGTGGATCATATGCATTTGAATAATGTCCCAAACAAGTGTTGTTTTTGGAACACATCATCATCATCATCATCATCATCATCATCATCATCATCATCATCAGTCTTTTAATATCTGTCGTTAGACATACAACTTCCCTAGGATTCGCCACACTTCTCTATCATTGGCGTAACGGAGTCAGTACTTTCTGAATTTGTCAAGCTCGTCTCTCCATTTTAATACTCTGACGGGCTCGGTGGCGCATGTGATCTCGGGGGTTCCATGAGTAGTGATGTCCATTGATTGTCTGCCATTCTTACGACATGGCCAGTCCACTGCCATTCGAGTTTTTTTTTCTTTAATGGATTCTATGATGTCCCTTACTCCTGCCTTTTCCTGGATGCATTGTGCTGTTTTATGGTCTCTCCGTGTGAGGTTGAGCATAATTCTCTCATGTGCACGTTGCATGGTTCTCAATTTGAGGGTCAGTCTCTTGGTTGGGTTCCTTGTTTCAGCTCTATAAGTGACTATTGGTAGGATTCATTAGTTTTGTACTCTTCTTTTTAGGATTTATGGGATTTTTTTTTGTTTTTGAAGGTTGAGCTTGCTCTGCCAGAGGCTTGTCCTCCTAGAGTGTTAGATAAGGGCAAAACAGGATTGATACAACCATAAACTGGGTTCCAGTTTATAATCGTTCATTTATTTCTTGACGCTCTTTACCAGGCCGATCAAAGAGTTCGTTCATGGAGGTGGGACTGAGACGCCTTTACGTTATTGAACCTAGTGCTGAGATTTGTCTCTTCAGGAAGATCAGCAGGATTAATTCAAAGGCTTTCAAGATGATCCTGAGATGCTTACTGCACCTGATATTCCCTGACAGTCACCCATCTAAATACTGACTTGGCCCGAAGTTGCTTAGGTGATTGCTCGAAGGCTGATATGTTCAAAGCAATTAGACCGTAAGTTTCAGCAAAATGACTGACAATATCCATAAGGCGTATTTAAGAAAAAGAGACAATCGCTTTCTTTTGTTAGTTGTCCCCAACGTGTATTTGTCGCTTGGTTTCGTTTGTTCGGGATTTGTTGTATAATAAACATTGCTCCTCGCTGTTAGATGCGGGGGAACTTCTAAACTAGAAGAAGGAATTGGCCTAGAAGAGTTGGAGAAGAAAATCCAGTTAGAAATAAAAAGAAAGGTGAAAACAAGGAATGACAGCAGACAGAAGAAAAGGCGAAAGATATATAAGTGAAAGAAAGAACAATCAGAATATCGAACAAAAGTAGACAGAAAAAAAAACACGTAGGAAATCACGATAATGAATTGAGACAAGAAAAGGAGGAAGAGAAGGTGGGAAAAAAAATCTAAATCAGAAAAAGAGAAGAACATAGGAGGAATGGAGGAAAGAGAGAATTAAGAAAGATAAAAAAAAAAGAAGAAGGAGGGGGATGAAGGAGGAGGGGGGATGAAGGAGGAGGAGAAAATGAAAAGACCACCATAAAGAGGAAGAAGACGTTAAAAAAACGAAAAACGAGAAGACTGTTGAACAGAAGAAGTAAAAGATGAAGAAGGAGAAAAGGGGAAGAAGATGAAGGGAAAAAGAAGGAAGAAGACAGTAAAAAAACGAAAAGCAAGAAAACACTTGAACAGAAGAACAAGAACAAGAGAAAGAAAATGAAAAGACAATCATGAAGAGGAAAATGGTAAAAACGATAAGCAAGAAGAAGAAGAAGAAGAAGAAGAAGAAGAAGAAGAAGAAGAAGAAGAAGAAGAAGAAGAAGAAGAAGAAGAGGAAGAAGAACTATGAAAGAAGAAAAAAACAAGACATTGAAAGAAGGATCTAGAAACTGAAAGAAAACCATCTGATCGACACTACAGATGAAGATATTCAGCCTGGAACCCGTTGTACATTCATTATTCTTCCATCTCTGGAAAAGCTTTGCAGATGACTAGGTAGGCCGAGGTCTTGCACAATGGCAAATGGGGCCGGGGTCGAAGCAAATACCACACTGTGAATGGGTGACCAGTCGTTTTCGGACACGGACAATCTGAAGCTATCATTAATGTCGCGGCTATTTCGACTTATTTACCTCATCTATACGACCCAAGCCGGGCCTATTCCTTTCCTCCCCAGTCAATAAATGGACGCTGATACAAAGGTGACCATCATTACCTGGGCAAAAGGTGGATGTTGAGGTAGGCGGGTCCATGCTTGTGTTGCAAATGTGAAAGGTAACGATAGAGACGTTGATGTGGACTTTATCTCTTCTCAGATTTGACTTGTCATATTATCTCCGTCGAGAGGTTGGTTCGAAAACGCATCTCGACATTCCTTGACAACGAAGAGGTCAGCGAGTAACAAAATAGTTGATAAAGATGTTATAGAAAGGAAATGGGAGAAAGGAAGACTGTGTGTCTTGATTGAGAGTTAAAACAAATATTTGGGGAGAAGAAGAAAGCAAGCTAGATCAAAAAAAAAAAAAAAATAGTGTGAGTATAAACCAGAAGCTGTTCTTTAAAATTTGAGATACTTCGGGACTTTGGAATGCAAGAGGGATGTCGTATTTGGATCATGGAACTAGACTGGATCGACTGTGAGATGCCTTTGAGTTGTGGTTGTGAACTGAGTGACTGTTTTATTCACAATGACTGAGAGTGCTCATTCTTCATGTCTCGTTCATGTTAGTAGCTATCAACAAAACACAATCAACATCGGTTTCCAGAGTTTTTAAAGTGATTTTGGCTGGCTGATTACGGACCAGTGTTACTAGAACGCAGAAACTGTAAACATTTACTCACTCATTCTGTGAGGAGAAAACTCCCCCTTTTTTTTATTCATTAAGAAATTCTCCTCCAAAAAGGATTTTAGTGCTTTGGGGTAAGTCAATTTACATTAAAAGTTTATGCTAAATTGGTCACTTAGTTTTTTTTATCTGTCAGCGTTCATGCTTGTTTTTCTTGCTTTGTTTTTCGGACATATTTGCGACCCCATTATCATCATCATCATCATCGTCGTCGTCACAATAATAATAATAATAATAATAATAATAATAATAATAATAATAATACGACATAAAACCAAAATGCAAAATATTTTGGAGGAAAAGTAAAACGAGGATCGAGAAGAGAAAAATTGGTCCCTGCCTGCCCCCCTGCCCCGGAAGACGAAAGTTAATGGCAGCCTGCGCATTCGTGTTTTCTAGGTTTGCGGTTGGCGCTTGGAAAAGGTGTAGCGGTGAACGAAGAAGATTGCAAATAAATGAAATAGCGTTTAATAAAAGTGGCAACAAGCGAAGCTCCAATATTCTTTCTGCTTCCAAATGATTGCCAAAATATTTGATGGCGGAGCAAAATGCTACTCGGAAAAATGTCCCCTGTAATTGGAGTTTTCGCGGGGGGCCACTTACCAGTGTCCAGCAGGATGGACAG
>OY735228.1:40663761-40681261 GCA_963457665.1 Thysanoteuthis rhombus | reverse complement strand
CCGTATATACTATGTAATATATATATATATATATATATATATATATATATATATATATATATATATATATATATATATATATATATATATATATATATATATATATATATATATAGTATTTAGGCAGCGTATCGTCTTTTAAACTCGTGTTATCACAAAGTATAAATATAATTTTCTCCTCTTTTTCCTGGAAAGTTTTTCTATTTTTCTGATGTTTTATACGTTGATACTGTTAATATACAGAAAAAAAATGATAAAAAAACACAGCGTTGTTGAAAAAAGCAACCTTTCAGAAAAGACCAATGATGATCGAAAGTACTTGGGATAAAAAAAAGGAAGACAACATGAATCTCGTAAAATTCTTTTACCCATTCGAACCGACGATAAGGAAAAAAAAAACATCGGAAAACTAGAACAATTTTCCAGAATAATAGGTAGACAAAAATCGTCTATACTTTTTAACAACACACACGGGTATATATATATATATATATATATATATATATATATATATATATATATATATATATATATATATATATATATTAATATTATTGTGTCATCCACAGACAGCTGTTTCGATGTATTACATCTCTTTATATATATTACATTCATATTGAGATTCGATGAGTATGGCAAAAGGGCACTATTACAGTGTGCTCGCGGAGGACCAAATTCACGCCACAAGAGAATGGTTTGCCAAAACGGATTCATAACACTTTCTCTCTTGCAGGGACACATATACTGTTCAGTCTAACCTTTCCCAGTACTTCATCAGTCGGACACCCAGTGAGAATCGAGCTTTCTACGTTTGCGAATAGACTGTCAAAGGAAGTCATTAACCATTGCCCTACAACAAGATTGCTAGCTCGCTTGCTCTCTGTCTGTCTGTTTGTCTGTCTGTCTGTCCGTCTCTCTCTCTCTCTCTCTCTCTCTCTCTCTCTCTCTCTCTCTCTCTCTCTCTCCATGTATGTATATATTTTTATTTATGCATATACCACTCTGTTAGCTTTTTTTCTGTGAGAGTCTGTGGGTCAACTCACTATGTAGTATTGTTTAGCGAGCTAATCTCACAGCCAGTCACTACTTTTGTAGAATCAAACTAGTTGCACCACACTTTTGGCTTTGTGCCTACCAAATGGAATGGAGCAAGTATCAATAATATACTGTCATCTTTCTATACTTTAAGGCTCATGAGATTCGAGGATCACCCTGCTGCTAAAAGTTGTTTAGCAAATAAGTTTGATACTCCACACCAATCTAGAAGAATACAATAGTCACTTGGTACTCAGAACGTATGTCCTCTTGCTGTTCTAAATTAAGCTAAACTGCGTAAGTATAAATAATGCATTATGGTAATAAAGTACTCTTAACATATCTCATAAGGTAAGAGGGTAGATCCCCTGCGGAGTATTAGGGAGAGAAAGGAGGAGGGGGGATTATCATTGACTTTAGTAAAAAGGATATTGACTTTCAGTGAACATAGTACATGGAACCTAAAAGGACAGTTATTGTATTTATTGTGAGATATCTGTCAATTTGAACACCCTTTCACTTGATAAAGCAAATACCAGAAAGCAAATATAAACTAATTTCGTGCCAACGACTTTTCATAAAAACAGAAAATACGTTAGTTCCGTGATTCAATATCATAACGCAATTGATTTTATTCCTATGAGTTATTTTCGAATTTTAATATCACTTCCATTGAAACGATAATTTGGAAGAAAGTATTCTGAGTTGTCGTCAAGTCCCTGTGTACATTTAAATGAAAATAGCTTCAGATATCATCATCATTATCATCATCAGTCTTTTAACTTCCGTCGTCGGAAATAGACCTTCCCAAGGAGCCAATACTTTCTGAATTTGTCTAGATTGTCTCTCCGTCTAGTATTGCGCATGTGATCTCTGAGGATCTATGTTGTGGATCCTGATGTTCATTGGTTGTCTGACCATCTTGCAACATGACCAGCCCATTGCCATTTGAGTTTTCTAATGACGTCTCAGACTCCTGTTTTCTCGCAGATATATAGTGCTGTCTTGTGATCTATCCATGTGAAGTTGAGCATGATTATTTCATGGTACAAATGTAAAAGCCATGCAGTATACATAATATGAATGTCAAACTTTTTAATAAATTTTATATGATAATGTCAGCAAGATGAGGGACTCCCCTAATTATGTTTTGAATAGGCAACAATGATGTCTTCCCAGACAACCGGATCGGCAAAGGCCGATTAATTGCCTGGCCACTTCATTCGCCTGATCTTACCTCACAAGATTCCTTCTCTTCATGGGGTCATGTCAAAACACTTGTCTACTCATAAAAATAAAATTCTTTGGATGAACTCAAAGACAGAATTAAAAAATACAATTCAAACAATCGCAGAGAAGTTGAGTAATGTTTCCACAGGGCTCGAAAATAGACTTAATTGCTATCTTAGAAATAATGGCGGTCATGTTGAAGAGTGAGAATTAATACCGAACTAAACAAAATCTGAAAAATCCAAGTTTTCATCTGTTGTTACTATACAGTTTTATCATTTGTACAAAGCGAGCAATATGTTTTTGAACAGTGCAAGAACTTTTCGACCACACTGTAAGTGTGAATCCAAATTGTAAACATCGATGAAATAAACAAATATCGATCTTGTTTTGACTTTGGCATCATGCAATCAGTTTACCGTACTTATTACTCTGGAAAGATCTCTCATTAGTTCAGTTGTTTTTTTTTTCTAGTATCGAACCTGAAAAATTCCCTCTTAAAATCAATTTTTCTTGCATTTCTCTATGTATGTTAAAAAACTTTAAAAATGACTTTTGTATTTTCCAACTCTGGCCTTGCCACGGGTTACTAACGTATTCAAGAAGTATAACTGTTTACAGACTCAAACAAAAATCGATACGAATTACGTACGCTCTATGTAAATATCCTGTATTATAATGCGAAATGGACAACCTCTCGGTTATCGTTGTGTTAGGATACTAAACTCAACATTAGCCATACTGGGTTGGTCATAAAGGATAGATTGAAGCCATTCAAACACTTTTAGATACCCATATATTCTATTCAGTTTATTTGCGTTTGTTGACGAAATTCAATAAGCAATTCCCCGAGCAGCGAAACTGACCATCTCGAACACAAAGTACCTGGCTAATTCGTATCTATCGACACTCGGGCGAATTGAGACGGCGGCGAGAGATGCCGATCAAATTAGAGAAATGTAGACATTGGCTTTTAAGGCGCCAATCACTAACACAAGTTCCCTGAGCGGAACAATATAAACTCATATAATCGAACAAGATCTGTGCTTTTATTAGGTGCATGGAGTAACTGAGTTTAAAGTAAATGCGTTCGTGTGAGTTTTATGTATATTTTACAGAGGTATTTATTAAACTAAGTTTAGCCAGACACAGGCCAACAAAAAGATACTTGTCAAGTCTCACTGGCAAAATTCTCTAGCCCATCCAATCGACTTGCTTTGGTCTTTTCCTACTGCGTTTACTAGCCGACGGGGACCAATTGGTTAACCTTTTGCTCCATTTGTTGTTATTTCTTCTTGCTATGTGCGTTACCCTACTCCGTTTTTTGTTATTCGCACGATTTTTTTCGTCCTGGTCCTTTCTCGGATCTGTCTTGATCTTATTATATCACCAAGAATTACTCCTAACATTGCTCTCTCCCTTATTCTCTTAGCTATGTCAGTTTGTTTTCGGATGATTTTGTAAGTTTCCTGGTTTCGCACCTGTGCTTCATAGTTGATAATATGCATTGATTATATACTTTACGTTTCAAGCATATCAGTAATTTGATATATATATATATATATATGTATATATATATATATATATATATATATATATATATATATATATATATATATATATATATATATAAAATGAATAATTGACTCGTCTATAGACAGCTGTTTCGTTGTATTACAACTCTTCGGTGTAGCTATAGACTATCCATTATCCCGTCCAGTACTACGAGGTAGGATCGGAACCTTCGCTTCATACTTAGAGGCTGGCATTTTACCCCTACCCAACGCAGAACAGGACGGTCAGTAGGACTGAATTTAAGTGATATATTTACCTACGCACAATTTTCCTTCTATTATAATGAGGTTAATGTAGTATTTCCTATTTTTAATTTTTTCCTTTCCTCTTCATCATTACTTTTTGCCATAACGCCAAGGTTGTTATATTCTACAGCCATCAAGATAATAAGTGTGAATAGTAGGTTACGAAGCAGCCCACGATGACACTTGAAATCACATCTCAACCTGGGAGCCTGTTCAACATGATTATCGCCGATACTACGATTAACAGCATAGGAAAATCTGCCATTACATAATAAATCTACTTATCTTTGTGGGAGGACATATTCGTTTAAATGTCTGGTGTATAAAACCTACTGGAAAATTTAATGTACATATTTGACTTTCAATAGTGAGTGTGGTATGTTAGAGGGCAAATGTGTGTTGAGGAAGCCAGAGCATTGCTGTGGTAGAGCTGGAAGTTCCCTGCGCTACCTGACAGGTTCTTGGCTCCAAATCTTCTGACCGATTCTCCCTGAGTACACAGTATGTTTCATGGAAACAGTTTATGGGATGCGTTCACAATCTTAATGGAGAATTCACTGTGTGGCACAAATTTGGTCGATAATGTATTATGATAGGCACATCAGTATCCACCTTTTCCCAGGTTCTAATTTTTGGTCATTGAAAGCTTTTTTTCAGACGGTTGTTTTTTCAAATTAATCCTTTTGCAGTTTTTGAGAAATGTTATTTTGTGTTTATCAAGGAGTAACCCATTCAGAGAATTGTATAAAGGGTCAGTACCCCTCTTCTCCTTTTCTCTAAGCCATTTCTCTCAATATATATATACATATCATGCATATACTTTTATACATGCTGTACCGCTTGGATATCGATGCTCACACTTTACCCAGATAGATACAGACAGGTGTATTTAAAGATATTTGCTCTTGTGTGTATACAGCTGATTGCGCCTTGGTCTTGAGTTTTATGCGATTTCAGGTTATGCTGGGACCGACGCAATAAGCCGACTCATGACGTCTCGTATTCACTTGCTGCCAGAGACGTAATTACCTGAGCAATGCCGCTTCGATTCCCTATGCAACTCACTTATGTAAACTGTGTTGTCTAATCCGATTGTTATCTGTTTGTATATACCTTGTCTCTGATGCTTTGCCGCTAACAATGCTGACCAGGCAAATGTGAAAACCACCCAGTATTCTATTTAGCCGTATCATGTTTACTTATTTGATTTCTTTTTCTAACCATTCTGTCCGTTCCTAACTCTTTTGCTCTGTCAGGGCATTTTGATATCTCTATCAACAAATGAGTGAATCAACATGTTTGTCACTGTATAACCATCCATTTCTCTTTAGACAAACTCTTTATCAGTTTATCTCGATATGCATGCATCTATATATCTCTATACATACATTTATTTGAAACGTCATTTTCTACTCCACTGATTTTGATCCTCATTAGGTGCCCCCACCAATGTGTTTGTGTCAAACTGAGCTAAAACTTGGAATAAATAAACATCAAGTATGTTTCACTTGGATATATATATATATATATATATATATATATATATATATATATATATATATATATATATATATATATATTCAGTATATATGAATATATTTATCCATACATATATATACTATTTACACACACACAAATATACATATATATGTATATATATACCACGAGTCACTTTTTTAGTCTCTTTTATATTTCTCCCTATCTATCTATCTATCTATCTATCTATCTAATCGCTGTAGCCCCCCAAATCCAACCAACCAGCCAGTCAATTGAGCTACAGATTATTCCCCCTTTGCTCTTCTGTGTGTGTGTGTGTATGTTTCGGTGTGTGAGTGTGTGTGTGTGTGTGTGTGTTTTTCGGTGTGTGTGTGTGTGTGTGTGTGTGTGTGTTTCGGTGTGTGTGTGTTCCGGTATGTGTGTGCGTGTGCGCGCGCGTGTGTGTTTCGGTATGTGTGTGTGTGTGTGTTTCGGTGTGTGTGTGTGTGTGTGCATGCGTGCGTGTTTCGGTGTGTGCATGTTTGTCAGGCCGCTCTCAGTCATGTTCTGAAGTCTATAACAATGATAATTTCCATTAGTTTACGACTCAGCACCATCTAGAAATTTAAAAAAAATTTAGAAATTTTTCGATAAAAGATTTTTTTCTAAAGATGATTTTAGATATTTCTCTTCGATGATCAGTACTGATACTCGTGCGGGCTCTGATGATTCATTCATGCAATTATTCATATCTTATCGTATCTGTTCATTCATTATCAGGTTCACATTTGTCGACCTATAAAGCAATCTATTAAACTCTGACTCCTGTATTTATTTCTATATTTCTATAAATATAACCTCAACTCTCAACAAAGGCAGGCTCTCAAGCACATGTAAATACAGGAATACCTTGAATAGCACTGGTTTTATTTGTGTTGGTTTTGATGTTGTACAAACAAGATATTGCTATTTTATTGGTGAAATCAAAGACACATAAAATTAAAACACCTTGAACCGAGCAGTTTTGAACAGTTGGGAGTTTTGGAAAAAATTATCCGCACTAATCAAAGTATAGCTCCATATATAAATACATATATATATATATATATATATATATATATATATATATATATATATATATATATATATATATTCAATCTTTATATTCGTCAAACGCCCATGTAAGTTTCCTTTGATTGAAAACATATAAGCATAAATGAGCATATGGGAACTCTTTAAATGAAGGGGGAAAAGGCTTGATAAGCCCGAAAACTTTCACTGATTTTCCGGAATTAGGAGAGACATATGCCCCAAACCTCTGCTTCATAGTTCGAGCACGTACGTGAGCATAAAATTTACTAATGGCTTTTTAGGGGAAAATTAGCAAGGATCTTCGATTTTCCTTGACAGTATGTCACGCGTACACAGTCAAACATATGCATTTGACTTAACACTGTTAGTAATGCGATAACGAGAGATCGATGCAACCCGATTGACTATAAAGAATTGCTTAGTTGTCCAATTTAAGCATGAATTACATCATACAAATAACGTAAAAAATATTTGTCCATCGGACATTTCTAAAATAAGAATAAGATTCGAGAAAAAGTAGCTTTCTGTTTATATATATCTGGTATACTTTGGGTCGCTCTCTTTTCCATTCCTTTACACGGGCTATTGAGAGAGCCATACCATGAATTTACAAAGATTGATATCAAAAGATTGATTCAGTAAATCTAAAAAAGTGATGGATCGGATTCCTAATCAGGACAGAAAGAAAAAATATTATTTAAACAAATTCCCGATAGTCACTAATGGAGCCGAAACATGGAACCTAGCCAAGAGACAGACCTGCAAACTGAGAAGGATGCAAGGGACGCATGAGGGAATCATGTTCAACCTTTCAAGGGGGGATCACAAGACATCACAGTGTATCAGGAAGAAATCGAGTGTCCAAGGCATCATAGAATAATATTAGAAAACTTATATGGCAATGGGCAGGCCATGTTGCAAGAATGACAGACAACCAATGGACATCACGTCTCACAACATGGATCCCCAGAGATCACATGCGAAACCGAGGCCGACAAAATACAAGATGGAGAGATGAAGTAGACAAATTCAGAGATTATTGGCTCTGTGACATCCATGATAAAGGAGTATGGCGAATCCTAGGATCGGTCTATGTCCAACGACGGTCGTTAAAAGACTGATGATGATGATATTTAGAGACAGGTTTCAACCAGTTTCACTTAAAAATTAACAAATGTCCAGCAAATGTGAGAGTAATTGTATATAAATAATTACACATCTTTATAGTTAAGGGTCATTGATCTCTTTATATTACTTACCCTATTTCGTGATTTGCTTGCTTTATTGCCTTAAATCTCAATATGCTGACTAATTTTTGAAATTTCTGAGCCATATTTTTTTCAACTTTACATGCCACATTTAAGTTTTCTCGTATTTTTTATATTTCCTTGTATTCTAAATTTGCTCACCTTACTTTTTATTTTGATTTTCTTTCAATTGACGTGCTTTGCTTTTTAAATTGCATGCAGCATTTTTCAAATTGTATGCCTTACTTTTTAATTTGCTGGCAGTATTTTTGAATTTGCTTGATTTTCTTTTCAATTTCCAATGGAAAAAAGTGTAGACTCTGTAGTATAGCATTTTACTCTATCATCAGATGAGCCACAATTTCTCTTTATTCTCTTCGGTTTTG
Organism: Thysanoteuthis rhombus; assembly: GCA_963457665.1. Classification (NCBI taxonomy): domain Eukaryota; kingdom Metazoa; phylum Mollusca; class Cephalopoda; order Oegopsida; family Thysanoteuthidae; genus Thysanoteuthis; species Thysanoteuthis major. The sequence goes on along the minus strand of OY735228.1, from coordinate 40,672,975 downwards.
CAGTCATTAGGTTTGGCTTAAAATCTAGTGTTTCAAACGGACGCCTGCCAGCTATTGGATAACATTTAATCCCCAGTGATTTCTTGGTGTACGTGGATATTCTATCATACTTACACTGTTTTCTATATTTCAAACCGTGTTTTGTTTTGTTTTATTAAGAGTTTCGAACTATTTCTTTTTGTAAGCCTAAACGGAATTATCTTGATTAAAAAAAGTATCAATTTCGCATCCAATAATCTGAGAACCCTCCAATAAGTACGGATTAAGCAAAACAGAAAAAGAATTAATTATAAACGAAATAAAAACTTTCCCCGAATCAACCCGGTCTTGATTCGAATTCGATACCTTGATGTCACTATTCCACCTGTCGTTAAACCGCTCAAAGCATTGATGAAATCCGATACTCGCTGTCAAGAAGGCAATTTGTAAAAACGTGAGTGTTCGGTCACATTGAAACTTGTTTTGTTATGCAACTCTATAAATCGTTGGTCATTTCTGGAAACCAATAGGATTTCATGAAAGGAGCGATCGTAATCTTCCAGATTCAGTACATTATTTCTTTCTTTCTCTCTCTCTCTCTCTCTCTCTCTCTCTATCTATCTATCTATCTATCTTTCCCTCTCTCACCTCCTTTCATTGACGATTCGGTATCGGATACATCGTTTAGCTAACTTTGACGTGATCAGACCAGCTTAGTTGACAAATCTCCCCACGAAGTAAAAGCCGGCATCAAGCAACCTTGATAAAAATTAGTATAAGAGGAAATAATACTCTGATTGGGAATGGTATATAACACCTTATCATCCATCTTGGATTCACTGCGCACAGTTAACGAATCGATCAACTTGCTTAATTGACTTTCATACCTGCATAATTGCTGTTGTGATATATATATATATATATATATATATACATATATATATGTATATATATATATATATATATATAGAGAGAGAGAGAGAGAGAGAGAGAAAGATATATATATATATATATATATAGATATATAGATATAGATATATAGATATAGATATATATCAGTTGTTCCGTTATGTTCTGTTTGGTTGGGTACATCTAGTTGATCACTGCTATCCGTAACAGACCGGTTTAATCACTGTTGCTGGGTTTATGTCATCTATGTGTTCTGACATTCATAAGTATCTGTATATCTATTCATTCGGACTTCACCCAGGCCTGACTAATCATGGGCAACACTTGAAATTTTGAACACACACACACACACACACACACACACGCACACACACACATACCTTAGTAAGTGAAGGAAATTTTTTTCACAAATCTTCCCCCAAAATAGATTTTTATTGGGGGTTCAATTTACAATGGAAGTTCATGTCCAATTGGTCTTTTAGTTTGAGTTCAACAGAATTCATGCTTGCCTTTTGAAAATCTGTGCTCTTTGGGGAATACAGTCAAAAAAGGGCGATAAAAACATTTTTCTTATAGAACAACCCATTTCCATTTTTTTTTTAATTGATCACCCTCTCGAGTGTCTAAACAGACCTAGTTTTCTTTTGATTATAAATCTCTGATTCAAACCATACTGGTAGTATTTTCATCAAGGTGACAATTTTACCACCACCACCATTTAATTTACGAGGTAAGAAGCTGCATACATTGGTGGTCGAGATTCATAATTTCCCTTGGAATGCTAATTGATGTTTTGTATGTCTGCTTATTTTTTGCTGGTCTGACTAGAAAGCACATTGAATAATTGGTTCCTAATAAATTCTAAATGAAGCTATTCGCATTATTATTATTATTATTATTATTATTATTATTATTATTATTATTATTATTATTATTATTATTATTCTGCAATCTCACACCATTTGCCTTGTGGTTACCGCTGGAGGTTGAGCGACAGCAAGTCTCTTCAAGTCTCCGGCCCTCCTCTCCTCATTCCAATAGACCACAGTAATACTGTGGTTTACAGTTTCACACCGGTTGCCCGGTGGTCATTGCTGAAGGCTGAGTGACAATAAGTCACCTCAGGTCTTCAACCAACATCTGTTCTCTCTCTCGCCTATCATGCGAGTGCTGTGGTTCACATTTCTGTTCTCATTTTCCTTCCTCTGTTAGACCATTGCTAACATTTAGTGTTGCAGTTCTTATATTCTAGCACTTTCCTCAGTATCCGTGCGGTTCCTAGCAGTGCTGTGGTCCATACAGTCTCAATCCTTCTTTTTGTCCGGAGCTTCTCCAGCCTCGCCCTCAGTGTCTTTGGGACAGTTCCTAGTGCACCTACTATTGCTGGCACTACCCTGGCTTTCATGTTCCACATCTTCAGTTCTCTCACTAGAACTTGGTAATTTTCCAGTTTTCACTCTCCTTCTCCTTTACTCTATGGTCTGCAGGTACAGCCACGTCTATTATTTGGCAGGTTTTCCTCTTCCTGTCTACGATTACCAAGTCCGGTCTTCTTGCCTGGATGAGGTGGTCGGTTTGGATGTCAAAGTCCCAGAGTAGTTTGTGGTTTCCATTCTCCGGGACTGCAACTGGTTTGTGCTAGTACGACTTTTCCGTGTGCATGAATCCCATTCGTTTACTCAGTTCCCAGTGTATCACCTATTATTATTATTATAATCATCATCATTATTATTAATATTATAATCATTATTATTATCATCATCATTGTTATTACAATTATTATTGTTATTATTATAATCATCATTATTACCATCATTATTATTGTTATTAATATTACCCTTATTATTATTATTGTTATTATCATTATCATTATTATTACTATTATTATTATCATCATCATCATCATCATCATTATTATTATTATCATTATCAGCAGTAGTAGTATCATCATCCTCTTCCACAATGTATTGGCCGGTTTCTTTGCTGGTCTTCTCTAGGTGGAGCTTTGTTTACCATCGGATACATCGTTTGTCCAGCAACAGCGTCGACAACTTCGAAGTTTTATCATCTTTCCATATTTCGTTCAGATAAACTTCTCTGTGATCTTGATGATGTCATCACAGAGTTTCAGCCGATCATGTTAGGCTAGTGATATCACATCACAAGAGATCACAAGACAGCACTGTATATTAGAGAAAAAAAAGGAGTCAGAGATATCAAAGAATCTATTTGAACACTCAAATGTCAGTGGGCTACTCATGTTGCAAGAATGTCAGAAAACTGAAGGACATCACGACTCACAGCGTGAATTCCAGGAGATCATACGCGAAATTGTGTCCCACAAAAAAAAAAGATGGCATGAAACAAGTTCACAAAGGCCTATGATTGGGGGGTCTGGTGAATCTTGTTGAAGATCTATGTCCAACGAGAGACTCTAAAATGCTGATTATGATGATCTGGGCACCGTGTGATTTAGCTTTCTCTAACAAAGAAAACGTGTACAGATTGGAATGGTCTGGGTGCATTGAATTTACTTATGGCTCCGTTTTTGGATTTATATCTTTGCTGGAATAGATCGAACCGGTCGTTATATTAACGACCCATTTTCTGTTGCAATTTTGTGAAGGAATATTGTATTTCTCCTTTCTTACGGATTTTATACCTGGCAGAAGCTGAAGGATGGATCGTCCGAGACGTTGTGGAAATAACATCAGGAACACATGTATATATTTTTTGCTTGCTTTTTCCACTGGATCAGAGCATATGCTTTTTTGGGTACCACCTGACCTAAGCATTGAACTTCTACCGATAAAAGGGGGGGGGGGTGAAGAATGAGGCTGTTTAAGCGTATGTAGTAATCTACCGGGCAGTCGCAAATTAAATCCCTCCTCCAAAATGATATATTTTCAGTTTTTGTATTTTAAGCATCTACTTATATGAATACCACTGTCACCGTTTTTGTTTGTTTATTTGTCTGTTCAGACCAAAGAGTCACATCCATGATGAAGATCTGATAAAATTTGAACCCAGACCAAGCGGTACGATAACTATGACACGACTAATGAGCAAGAGTAAAATTAAACTGTAATTGTGAGAAAGGATTTTTTTCTTCAGCTTTAGTAAAATGTCAGTAATTATTTGAATATTCATTCACATCAATTTTTTGCAGATAAATTCTCTTCGTAAAGTTCAATAATGGAAAATTATTTTTTTAGAATATAGTACTTTCAAGACTTTAAAAATTGACATCGTCACCCTTCGATATTGTAAAATCTTCTCAGGTTTTAAATACAATCATAATTTGAAAAGGCAAAACTTGGTTTTACAAAGATTCATTACGATAGATAGAAAAATTCGGAGGTGTTTCATATTCTATCTCGTCGAATATGGTTTTAGAAATTTGAATTGGATGATTTTTGTAACTTTGATGATTCAAATTTCTGAAGGAAAATTATCAGTTTTGTTTACGAATTACACATTACGATTTATAATTTTTAGTAAAATAATCTTAGGAAAAATATTCTTGAATAGATTGCTTTTCTTTTCACTCAACCGAAAGTTTTTCACTTTGAACATTCCCATATTTCAAAATTCTTCAAATTCATTATTCATAAACAGTAACATTTAACTGTTTTCTAAAGGATTTGTTAGATTTGTGCAGTGGTTTCAAAACAATGAAAACTGGAAGATCCTTTGATAGAGGGAATGTTCTAGCAGATCTTCATTTTTAATACATAGCATTATTTAGGCTGATTAATAAACCATCATAAAAAGCAATTTTTGACCTTAAAAATCACGATTAAAAGATTATACATTTATTTGAATTCTGAGCTCTGTGAACAATGATTACGTTTTTTGATAGCTGTTGTTTCTCAGACACACAGTTTGCAAAGATAAAAGGAACACTGCAGTGGACCTCTGAACATTTATCGACTGACTCCACAGACACAAAACCACGGGTATAATGTATTCAATCCCAAGGGCTAAGCACAGTAATGGGTCAGACTAAGCTCAGCAAATCATTATAACAATATTATCAATAATTTATAAGTATGACTCCACAGGTATTATTATTAAACTGGCACAGAAGTGACTTTTCTAAAGAGAGTTATGACTAGCGTGATTGAATGTGTGAGAAATGAATATCTCAAAGGAAAAAAAAACCTTTGATTGAAAATATGGTTCTTTATTTCGTGGTTAAGTAAATAACACGAAATGTCCAATGTGATATTTGAAACTTTGGATAGCTTGATAGAAGAACAGATTTATCAACTTGTTCAAATTCCACAACTTTGACGGGTAGCACCTCCTATACAAAGGATGGGTGAAAAGAAACTCTCAATTGAAAATTGGTAATGACTTTATTATCTATTGGTCAATTGTAGTCGGATAAGCCTTAGTTTGGATAATACAATGGAAGAATTCGCCTGCTGTGTTCAAGGTCAACATAGTCAGTCAATTTCTGTTAGTGTTTCGGTATCGTCTCGAGAGATCTTTGCAGGAAGTCCGGCGATATGTTGGCCAAAGCATGTTGAATGCTCCAGTTGATCCAAAGTTTCTGGTTTGATGCTCTAAACCACCTCTTTTGTCCACCCACCCTACGGCAAAAATTGCTGGGTGTAAAGTCAGGGCGTAGTACAGGCCATTCAATTGTAATAGGGAGTTAATTCTCATCCACATAGTACACACACACAGACACGTACACGCACATATATATAGACATGATAACAATGTTCTCTCTCTATATATATATTTATATCTATACCTATCTATCTATCTATCTACCTATCTACCTATATATATATATATATATATTGCTGTTCGGTGGAATGCACATGTATATAATTGTCAAATTCTTTGATTGAATATGTTGGTAGAAAATCGACTCGAGAAAGTTTTCTTCTGTGAAATTAGTATTCTTAAAGATGATATCATAAGTTCGTTTACATGCATTTTGAAACTGAAACCAACCCAACGAATTTGATATACACATTGGTGATCAATCAATAGAAATAACACGAACAGTGAATTATGTCTGTTGTAATACCTACTGATCCCTCATCGTTGAAAAACGTCTTTTGGGTAACCTACGTAAGTAAGCCCTGTTACAAATAATGAATATGTGGGATAAAATAATATCAATGTACAATACACATGAAAACTAGCATAAAATGACAAACTACATGTATGGCGTAAACTATGTAATAATAAAGGGAGCTGATGTTTGTTCAGCACTGCTGAGTGCCCTGTTTATACAACTGTTTTGTTTTTGAAAAGTCCAACTGATGATCCCAGCAAGAGATAATTCATACATTGTACAATAATGACAAATTATTGAAGAATAGGGAAAAAAAAACACTGAAGAAAATTACATGAATCACATTGACAGATATTGGGAAATAGGTGACTGAAGTGACAAAAAAAATTTTTTTTTTAATGTTTAGTGTTTAAAGCTGTAAAGCTTTCTGGACTATATATATATATATATATATATATATATATATATATATATATATATATATATATATATATATATATATATATACATATATATATATATATATATACACGTAAATGCATGCACATATATATGTATATACATATATATATATATATATATGATTACAAAAAAGAGTAGGGATAAAACTAAGTTACAAGCACAAAGAAACTAAAATCCAATAGATGAATAGTTATATGACAAAATGTTGAAATAACAGTGATTAGATTAAAAATGACTCCATGGCACTTGGTTATGTGTGCTTTGGGACTATATATGGAAACTGACCTAAGATTTTCCTTCCTTTTTCAACATCATAATATGTATATATATATATATATATATATATATATATATATATATATATATATATATATATATATATATATGCGCTTATGTATGTATACTGTGGTTAATACATCATTGTATAAGCGAGAGAGAGTGTCCATGTATTTGTATGTCATAGTTCGGCCGGTAAATATACCGACCACCTAGGAGAGGTTGTGCGTGCCATGTGCCAGCGTGTGACCCAATAGATCTCCAACCACACCTATGTTCTACGTCCCCCTAGTGGACAGGATCAGAAAAGCTTAGGATATCAGCAGGATTTTGACAAGTGGATTGCAGGGATTTACGGAAGACGACTTAGTCTCCGATAATTCTAAGATTATCATCCAAGAACAAATATGGAAGCCGAAGGTCAGTAATTCACTTTTTTTCCCCTGTCACGGGATGTTGCCTTCCATAAACAGTTAGGATTACTTGGTCAAGATGCTTAACTCTACATAGTACTGTGTCCATTAAAAAAATGCTTATTTGCATATGTGTAATTTTTTTTCCTGTTTGTTTCTCTGTGCGAAACAATGGACTCTTCCACATTAAGGGAATTTTTCATTTACAGATGAGAATATCTCATATCGCCCATTTCAAACGACGATATATATATATATATATATATATATATATATATATATATATATATATATATATATATATATATATATATATATCCAAATGACTGTTTTCACTACAAATCTCATTTCGTTTATTCTTGGTCTATACATTTCTTTAATGTGACAATTGTGTATCAAGAAAGGTATATATATGATCCGAGAGAATGATTTTAAATCGCATTATATTATGTAGAAACTCTTATCTGTGATGATCTCCCGTCATTACACGGTTAATGTATCAATTCGCTCAGACAATTCAAGTAGAGTAAAAAAAAATAACAGAAATATAGCTGCGGCAGGAATCGAACCTGCGACCGATAGGGCTGCTTCTTCTGACGTTATTCCAGTGTCTGTGTTCCAGTAAAGTTATAAAACTAGTCATTACCTGAAATCATTAAACTCAATGATGATTCCAGTAAATGTCACTTTTTTTTACCCGTCAATGTAGTAGTGATTAGAAAACTTAAGATTTTGACCATATCTTCTGCAATGAATCTGATCCTCACAAGGTGCCCTTCTACTGGGATCTAATCAACAACCTTGTGATTTTTTCATAACAGACCAGAGTCTAAAAGGAATCATCCAGTAAAAAAGGGAACAAGAGAATGAAACTATTTAATCAAGTATGAAAGCAAGTCAAGCAAACCCAAGCGTGGAGCAACAAATTTCTTTTGATAATATGTAACATATAAACATTTTTTGAGAGTTTTGATGGTTTATCTTTTATTGAACAGAAAGCAGAGGTTCGGTTTAACATTATATTGAAATTGAAAATACAAAACCGTCCCTCTAAATACCTCAAATCAATTTTTTTCGTAAATTCGAAAAAAAAGTCTTTCGAAGTATATGGATACCTGAGTGCACATACGTACACACAGACACACACACACACACACACACACACACACATATATATTTAATATATATATATTTTGAATATATATATATATATTTGATATACATATATAAATACATATATATATTTACCATATATATATATTTGATATATATATATACATATTAAATATATATATATATATATATATTTGATATATATATATTTGATATATATATATTTAATATATATATATATATTTAATATATATATGTATCAAATATATATATATATATATCTGATATGTATATATATATTTAATATATATATATTTATTTGATATATATATATATATATATCTGATATGTATATATATATTTAATATATATATATTTATTTAATATATATATATATATATATATATATATATATATATATATATATATATATATATATATATATATATATATTGTCTCAGCTCCTTGCAATGCAAATATCTAACATCAACGTATATAAAATCCAATGTGTACAGAAGGCTATTCTCCAATCTCACAGCAATGCAAATCACTGCTATCTACGTATCTAAAGTGCAATGTGTATAGACGGCTGTTCTCTAAGCTTTCTGCAAAGCAAATCTTCATTAACCACATGTCTAAAATGAAATGTGTATAGAAGGCTATTCTCCAAGTTCCCAGCAATGCAGATCTCTACCATCAATGTACATAAAATGCAATGTGTATATTCATATTTCATCTAAGACGCCTTTTTTGACGGCTCAGATATACTTGTAAGAAATATAACTACCTTATTCTGTCCGTCAGTAACGCTTGCAATAATTCCGGATACCTGACCATGTTTTCTTTCTATGGTCCATCACTATTATGGTTCAGGCCAAACTAAAATAAGATCGTCAAATAAAAGACTCTTGAAACATTCTTATATATCATTTGTTTTCCCGATACGAAGCATAGATAGAAAAAAAAGGAAAAGCAAGTGAATTATACATGTAATGGCCTTATCTATTCAGTAACGCTTGCTGCA
>OY735228.1:40626261-40656261 GCA_963457665.1 Thysanoteuthis rhombus | reverse complement strand
TCATATTCGCGAAGTGTATATACACACGTTTTCACATACATACTTAAACAAGAATAACCATGAAAACAAATGTACGCACACGTACACCAACCTCTAATTTTTCTCATCAATAATTACGTTTTTTTAGAACTTACATACTCCTACGTGAAACAAATAGATGTACTTACTCGGTACAGCACTTGGCTGTTCTTATTATTAGCAACAGAAAAACTAATTTTGTTGGCAAAACTTATTCCATCAAGACAAGTTCTATTTGGCAGACACCAGCTAATCAAACGCCGACATGTTTAATCAAAGTTCTTCCCAAGGAGGTAACATACTTGATCAGTTGATCGGGTCGCGCCTGCGTGCTTGTGGTGTCGTCGTCAGTGGCGTTACTCCTCCACGGGTCTCTGTCCTGCCTAATCCAATTTGGGCGCTATTGGTTCATTCTTTCATTGAAACGGCAAGCGTTGCTCTCCCGTGTTGATATGTGTTAAGAACAATTCCGTCTCAGTTTTTTTTTCTTTTTTTTTTTTTTCAGGTTTCTTTTAACTTTGTTTACTTGCTGCCAATTCATCAAGTGTGTTCATTTTATTTGTTGTCACTCGCAGCCAGGCCAGTCAGTGGGTTCAGAGGGGGAATGGTAGGAGACAGGAACCGGGTTGCCAATTTAAATGTGTTTTTTTTTTTTAAATTTTGTTTGGCTCTTTAGAATTTTTAAGTCCACAGATGAAAATATTTGGAATTTTTTTTTCAATTGTCATGTTTTAAAATCCAGTGTTGTCAATCAAGATATATTTTTTTTCAATTTTTAGAATTTGTGATTGACTTTGAGATTTTAAAAATTAAAGAAAAATCACATAAAAAACTGGCCACCCGGAATGAGGGGAGGCTTTTCGGCTAGCGTAGTATAGATACTGGTCTACTACTCAGGAAGCCTCGCAGAATCATCACAGGAGGCACTTTATATATATATATATATATATATATATATATATATATATATATATATATATATATATATATATAACGTTACACAGTCACATGCCCTGTGACTACTTTTTGCTTCAATGAAAATACTACAGTTTTCTTTCCTGAATAAAGATGTCTAATTAAAAAACCGTAGCCACCAAAGATGGCAAAGGGTTCTATCCTTTTCTAGATGTGCAAGTGTTTGTGTATTTGTTTATATGTTTGCATGTTCCAGCGCTCTGACCTTTCTGTTTTGTCAACTTGAAAACTGGTATCACTTCTAAAAATGTTTTTCGAATTTTTTGGAGAAGAACCTTTTTTTGACCTTTGGCCTTATATTGACGGGTCTATTAAATATATCAACATCCACCAGAATATAAATATTTCAGATATCTTTTTGTTTTTAAGTCTTTTTTTTTTTCGATTTAGGTGTTTTCCAATGGAGAAAGACAATGATATCTTTTGTAGGATTCATTGAAACCATATTTATTCTCCGATGGAATTCTTTTACATGACGCTACAGTTGTTCAGTTATTGACTGTAATGGTTAGTTCTACATTCTGTTATAAAGTGACAATATGCATGCCAAACGTTTGTAAACAATATCCTTGTATTTATAATTTGCAGCACCTATAAAGAAACATCGTCAATATACTTCTTGGGAATAAGGGTATTTTGAAAGTTATTGGTTTTGTAACTCGGGTACTGAATCGACTCAGTGAATCAAACAGTTCTTAGATGGTGACGGAGGCAGCGAATATAATGATTGTCCCAGAACACCAATTTAAAATTCATTTGTACATTAGTCAAGATTTCTGTAAAAAGTATCAACCTTTCGAACATTCAAAGTATTTTTGCTATCGTGTTTTTAACGATTACCGAATTGAGAAAGGGTTTGTTTGATCAGATCAAATTATTTCGTTAATAGAACTGTGATAAATTCTATAATTCGATAATTTGGAAACTAGCAAATACACTCTCAGTAACAAAATGTGTTCAGACAGAGTTAGTAGCTCTTAAAATATTTTGCACTAGTTTCACTGCCAAAAAATGTTGAAAAGTGTTAAATTTAAAGAGTAGTTAAAACGCTGTAAATTGGCCAAAAATCACCAAAGAAAAGCTAAAATGATCAAAAACACCCCCAAAATGTCCAAAATGAATGAGCAACCCTGCGCTAATCCATCACTACCAAAACAAGAATTTAGCGTGAGAAGTGCTGAATTCGGGTATACTGTGTTTAGTTACATAACTATTATTTCCTCAAATAAAGGTGAATCTTATTCCGAAGAAAGTTAGCCACAACCAAAGAGTTGTGTTTCCAGAAAAAAAAGGGTAAAAGGTCATGTAATTAAAGAATCGAGACAGTATTTGCTTTTGAAGACTAAAATAATATTGTAATTCTTCAGCTCGCGTCTCCTTTCTCAACAAGATTTTTTTTCTTCAAATTTAGCAAACCGAATCTTCTCGACTTGACTACGCATCACACAAATTAGTCGTCTTGAAAATCGGAAAAATATAATATCAAAAAATAAAACAAATCTCGATCTTAATTTGATTCAGCTATCTATCGAAGTGAAGGAAAGATTTTTGTTAAAAGCTTTCAATAATGATCAAGAATCAAGTTTAAAAACATTTAAGATTACAGTAAAAAAAAGAAGAAAACATCTGGTTAATCACTCAATAGAAACAGTCGTGTGACCGACGTTTTTTGGCAGAGTTGGGGATAACTGAATAAAGAATTGAAAAAAGGGGTGATCAATTGACATGTTAAATTTTTTTGCCTTTTGCTTGAGAGTGATCATTAAAAAATTCTGAATTTCCAAAATAAAAGCGTGAATGCAACCAGGCAGAAACTAGAGTCTCAATTTAGCATAAATTTACATTGCAATTTTAAACACCACTAAAATAGATTTGGGGTGGAATTCTTAAGAAGGGGTTCTTCTAGATAGAATTAGGATCCCTTTATCTCCATCGATGTAGTCTCAGCGCTTGATACATGCTTACATACATAGCCAGCCAGCCAACCAGCCAGCCAGAAACTACAGAAACCTACGTTGGTAGTTTTGATGACAGTTTTAGTTGACTGTTTCTAAAAGAGAAAGACTAGTGACACACACAAATCTAAATTCACTCAAATCGATTTGAAATCAATAACTCCATTACCGGCAAAATTCGTTCGGTTCTGGCGAGCTTTGCGCCATATCTTGAGCCGTGGACACTTCTCTCAATAGCAGACATCAAAGGGTCCGTTCAATACATTAAAAATTCACGGATGAAACATCGATTTCCCATCACGAACGCTGTTAAATATTTAGTGCCGGGAACTTTTTAAAAAATCTGAGCATTTGCAGAGAACATAGATGTGAACCAGCCTGACTGCTGCACGGTGAAATGCCACTCCTACATCTATTCCAAAGTGAAGATGATTACTGGAAGGTTTCTCTTGTATATATGATAAGTAAATCCGTAAATATATGGGACGTGTCAGTTTGGCTGTGTTGGTAAGAGAGCTGCCTAGCAATCACTAAGTGATAGTAGGTAAATCTTAGTATATATATATATATATATATATATATATATATATATATATATATGGTACAAATCAGGCTAGCAGTATAAGATAATAATATATCAATAATATGAAGCCACTTCTGAAATGTAATGGATTTATTTCATAGAGTGCTTGATACATACAATTTTTTACTCCTGAAGTTAAATTGTTTTAGAGTAGAGCTGGAAACTAATAATAGAATGCCGATTTGCAACACAAACTAACTCATGTTTCTGCCTTCTTCTGGCCTTATCAGGCGAATCCTTTCGCCTGATGGGGCCCGAACAGGGCAGAAACATGAGTTAGTTTTGTGTAGCGAATCCACATTCTATTATATGTATATATATATATATGTGTGTCTGTGTTTTGTTTAACGTGACGGAATTGACAAACAGTGAAGAGTTTACTCTCCTAAATTTGGTGAGTATTGTACGGAGGGATAAAGTTAACTCCAACTCGAAATGGACTTCGACAGCAAATTTTTCCTAGTACATTGGTGTCTACATGTGTTTTATTGAAACATGAATAAATACATTTGATGAATGATTTTCGTTTTTCACTTATTTCATATTCCGGATGTTCTCTGTTGAAACTAGCTATTCAAGAAATGCAAGAAATATATCTCAGCAGAAAGTATATAACAGTTGAATATTAGAAACCATCAATCAAAACTGTCAACAAAACATTTAACACAAATTTCTTCAGTTTTTAAGGTAGTCTGGCTACTGGTTATGTATCTATTACGTGTACAGGCCGCACGAAAAGAGCTAGGAGGCTGAAAATCCTCATCATGTCTTGGAAAATCTTCATTGTTTAAATCCCATCACCAAGAAGGCTTCCTATGGTCTCTTAGTTTGTATTCGTCAGCATTCACGATTTAAAAAAAAAACTTTTTTAGTGATCACGGCCCAACAAGAGGTGAGTGAAGTAACCTATCCATTGATCTCCCCTTTCCTTACTTTTGTAATTGATCACCTAAGCTGCTGACTGAAAAGTGTGCAACGTGCACTTGAGAGAATCATGCTCAGCCTCACATTGAGAGATCACAAGACCGCACAGTATATCAGGGAGAAAACAGGAGTCCGGGACAGCATAGAACCTATTGAAAAAAGTTAAATGGCAATGGGCAGGCCGTGTTACACGAATGAAAGACAACCGCTGGACATCACCACTCACAACATAGATCCCCAGAGATCACATGCGAAACTGAGGACGACAGAATACAAGATTCAGAGATGAATTGGACAAATTCAGAAAATACTGGCTCTGCAACGTCCACGACAGAGAAATGTAGCGGATCCTCGGGAAAGTTCATGTCCAACGACAGATGTTAAAAGAATGATGATGATGATGATGATGATGATGCTCCAACACGGAGTGCTACGGTTGGTCATGTGTTGGTTGATATAGTGTGATTTGGTTCTTTCTTTCAAGAAAGTCTGTTTTTTAAAAATGTATAAAAAAATATTTCATGACACGTCAACGAATAATTCACGACATTTCCACATCATCCCAAGTTTCCCAATATATGCAGAAGATATTTTGACTATGTAGTATAAGTACTTGCAAAATCACCTTTAAAACATTTGCGTAGATGAGCATCACCTTTTTGCAGTCACAAGACACGATTCTCCCAAGAAATGTTGTCTGAAAGTTATCATATTCTCTTTGATGTTTTAGTAATAAGCCTCACCAACCCAGCTCCTGTAATTAACATCGCTGCCGCCAGCCGTATGCTAAAATACAGTCGTGACCATAAGAGAGATTTTATGTATGCACACAATATATAAAGAAGAACAATTGTTTGGGGCACTTCTATTTTTCCAATTAAATGTGTCGCTTCTGGTCATCCATACTAGTCAGCAGCAATCATCTTGTTCCAAACGTTTCTTTTTCTAACTCTTTTCGTCCGCCGTGTCAATTCTACCCCCACCGACTATGTTAACGTGCGACAGCGGCTCAAGTTGGCGTGCTCAGTTGGCTGTCCGACTCGCGGCCAGCCTACCGTCCGTCCGTCCGGTCGTATGCCCCGCAGCCAGAGTGTCTTCTCTGGCCACACAGTCTTTGATGGCATGATGCTAAGGACAGGGCCCTGGACCATTCCACAGACGCGTACCGGCATAAGCAGTAATTATTAATCCAATATATAATGACATGACATTAAATGATCCGACCAACAGAACCTCGGTTTACCCGCAGGGCCTTGGAGGAACGGTAATGGGAACACGGTTAATAGACTCACTGCTGTGCTCAGATTAGTGTGGGTCTATTACCATATGTAATAACAAAGAGCTTGACCCGGCCTGTGTTGAACGATCGGCTGTTTTGACTCATGGACAATTGGCTATTCTTTGGGGGAGGTAAGATAGCCGCCTGTGTCACAATGTGATCTGTAAGCTAATAAAAGAGATTTGTAATAGTTGTAAGTTGTGATGGTTGGTGGGGAGGTGACTTGGCTCGTCTGATAAAAACGACTCCCTTTCAGAGCATTCCTGTGTCTTCAATGGCGGGTTACGAGTAACAGAAACGCGAGGTATACTTTGAAGATTTCGAAGATTTGTTGTCTCCTTTCCATGAACCTTTAAATAAGTAGTTAATAAACAAAAAATATGGGAATTGACTGTTCCTGTTTGTGATACTATCTACTTATCTATCCATCTATCTATCTGTCTATCCATCTATCAATCTATCTATCTTTCCATCTATCTATGTATTCATCTATTCAAAACCTTTAAACCAAAACTTTCATCCTGACTGTCAACATAGGTTTCTTCAGTTTTCAAGTCGGTCCGGTTAGCTGGCTGGAATTGCATATATGTATCAAGCATACAGGGTAAACCGATGGAACGAGAGGGCTGAAGTTTTTTTAAGATGTATTCATTATAATGTCCGCCCCCCCCCCAAAAAAAAAACTGGCTTTGGTTTTTTTTTGAAAAACACCCCAAAATAGGTTTTTTGTCGTGTGGTTCAATTTTCACTGTTGATTTATGCTAAATTGATCCTTAAGATTGTGTCCAGCAGGATTCACGCTCTTTTTTTTTCTAGAATTCAAAGAAAGAGCTGACGAAGTTATTCATCCAACAATTACTTTTTTCCCAATGTTTTAGCGTGGTGCCAAAGGGCATCGGTCACATGACGAGTCCTATTATGGCAATCTATCTATCTATCTATCTATCGATCTATCTACCTATGTTTTCATATCTATCTATCTATCTATGTCGTCATATCTATTTATCTATCAATCTTTCCATCCATCCAGCCATCCATCCATCCAGCCATTTATCTATCTCTCTATATCTATCTCTCTATATCTATCTCCATATCTATCTATCTATCTATCTATCTATCTATCTATCTATTTTGTTCTATATCTATCTCTCAGTTCTTATCTATCCATTGTTCTTACCCATATGTCTGCTCTTATCTATCCATCTATGTTCTTATCTATATCTGGTCTCATCGACCTGCCTCTGTTTTTATCCATCTATCTATCTATCTATCTATCTATCTATCTATCTATCTATCTATCTATCTATCTATCTATCTATCTATCTATCTATCCATCTATGTTCTTATCTGACTATTTATCTGTTCTTTTACATCTATCTATCAATCTATGTCCATTCTTACCGATCCATCTACCTCTGTTCTTTCGTCTATCTATCGATCGATCGATCGATCGATCGATCTATTCTTATCTATCTATCAGTCCATCTATGTATATTCTTACCTATCTGTGTATATATGTCTCTTATCTATCTGTCTCTGGTTTTATCTATCCATCTCTAATCTTATCTAGCCATCTCTGTTCATATTTATCTCTGTTTTATCTAGCTAGCTAGCTATCCCTCTTCTTATATATCCACATTTGTTCTGAACTATCTATCAATCTATCTATCTATCTACCAGTTTAGTTTTACATTGTTGTGCAACATAAATCAATGCATTACATTATTTGAAACACTTCTTGAACTGACCTCCCATCACACGGCGAATGAGTTACTTGGCCTACACAGCGTAAGACCAAGTTCCAGATAATGGATATTAAGAAATACTATTTTTCGTGTCATTCGGAAGTCATTTCAAATAGTTTCAAAAAATATTGCGCATTTCTAAATATTCTGTTGGACTATACATCCATTTCTCTCCAATATAATTGTTGGCGTTTGAAACAAATAGTGCAGCATTGGACAGTAAATGAACAAAGTGTGTATGATGCGTTTTTTTTTTACCTTTTCCTTTCTGTCGGGCTGTTTTGCTCGATATTTGAGTGACACTACGTTGAAGCGGCTACTTCATCGGTCGCAGGTTCGATTCGTGTAGCAGCCGCATTTTTTTCTAATTGTTCATTTCTATGTACGCTGTCTGCACTGAGTGATATATTCTCTGTGTATCAACAGCATTTCAAATAGAGTTTTAAATATTATAATGCATCGACATATGTATATATATATATATATATATATATATATATATATATATGTGTATATATATATATATATATATAAATACACACATATATATATATATATAAATACACACACATATATATATATATATAATATATATATATATATATATATATATATATATATATATATATATATATATATACTGTGCACCAACTTTAGATTTATGACTTTCAAAATTCTCTCACTGGAAAAAAGATAATTGGTGGACTATCATTGTTAACAAGTTATAGACTAACTTGCTTAGGAAGTGAGTTCATTTTCTGCTGGTGACGAAGTATCCACTATATAAACAGTTAACTTAGTACACACACACACACACACACACACACGCACACATAACTGATAACTGCTGATGTAACACTTGCTTTGAATAGTACAAACACACACAATCAACCACTCACATATATATGTATGTGTGTATGTTGGTATAAGTGTGTGCGTGTTGGTGTGTATAATTGTGGTTAGTCAGTTTTCCACCGAGGAGGAATTCGTAATTCGTATTCATCACACACTTTATCTGCCTCTTTTAAAGATTTCACCGCATCCCTGGTGAAACAGGGGGAGATTAGTGTTGTCATTCAAATAATCAATCATTAAATCGACACACTACTTCAAATCATTAAAGACCCGAAACCCTGAACAATTTGAATGGGGCCTCTACTTAATCGATTGCCATTACACCTAGTCAAGCATGAAGACTAACTAAAAAAAACAAAAACAAATAAAGGAAAGAAGAGAAATAATAAATAAACCAAACAAACATTGATTCACTCGAGCAATTAATTGTTGTTTCCGCAACACGAAACGCTGAATATTAATAAAAATAACAAAGGATAATATAACGCTTGTTAAACACAAGAGGGTCTACTTTCTTGTATCTCTTGAGGGCTATGTCCACCATTTTGTTCCCATTATTTTTGTCCGTATACCAATTTCTCTCTTCCGTATTGCATGCCTTTTCTACCCCCGCTTTCACGATCCCTTAACCACCGTTACCATAAACCCTCTAAGCCTCTTCATCCTTTTAAGCACGCCTTCTCATGGTCGACCCCATTTGTCATCCTCTCACCTCTACTTTATTCTCTCCCCTTCCTCTTCTCCATTCGTTGACCTGTGATCTTCCCGCCTCTTCCCCAGTGGCGCCCTCTCTGATCAATGATGTCAACAATAATGACCCAAGGGTGGTTAACTGAATCAATTGTTGGATTTCACAGCTGAATTATCTGTCTCCCACCCGTTCGTGATTTGCTTTTTTTTGCTTCAGCTTAAGGCCTTCAGGCAATTTCTTTTTTTTGGCTGCCTTTTCCTTCCTTTTATTCAGACGTTTTTGAAAAAAAGAGTTATTGATAGTCAAGAATTGTCATGTCACGGGTCTAATCCATCGCTAACATCCCCATTCTCTGCAAATTGTTTTTACTTTTCTTTGACCGGCTACATTTTAAGTATTTAAAGATATCTTTTTCCTTTTGTTTTTATTCAACCTCTTTTTTGAAATCTTCTATTCATTTTCTGTCTTTTTCCTACTTTTTCTTGTTTTCCTTTTTTTTTCACCCTCAAGTTTTTTTTCTTCGTTTCCTTCTCTCTCATCCATCAGCACTTCCCTGTGCCTACACTAATTTTCTCTACCCTGTCTCCCTTTTTTGTTTTATTTTTTGTCCTTTCATTTTTATTCTTTCTTGCCTTCTTTCTTTTCTCTTTCTTTCTTTTCTTTTCCTCTGGATCGGAATATATCATATTTTCCTTTACCTTTTCTGGTTTCCTTTTCCTTTCCTTTTTTAAAAAAAAAAAGAGACCGTTCTCCATATTTACTCTTTCTGTCTTTCCCATATATATATACATATATATATATATATATATATATATATATATATGTATATATATATGTGTGTGTGTGTGTGTGTGTGTGTGTGTGTGCATTATCATTATCATTTTTATCATTATTATTAGTATTATTATTATTATTATTATTATCATTATTATTATTATTGTTAAGAAATGGATATATAATCAGACAAAAATAATTATAAATCCGTTATATTACTTTGAAAGTCTGTTTGAGATGATATTCCATTATTACACATTGAATGTACCATTTGGCATAGACTTCGTAAAGGTGGTTGTTTTAACATAACGTTGCTCTTACCATTGAGCTAAATTGCCGCCAGTAATGCAAAGGCCAAAATACTTGCTTTCAAAGTAAAATAGTGCATTTCCTAATGATATTGTTGTTTGCGCTGAGGAAAGAATCGAGCAGATATAGATGGTGAACGAGCAAAAATAGGAACTAGGAGTTAAAGCAGTTCATTGGGTATTTGCATTGCCGGTGGTCGTTTAGCACAATGGTAAGAGCAACGATACGTTAAAGTGGCTATTTTATTGGTTGCGGGCTTGATCCCCCAGCAATTGTCTACTCTATTTATGCTGTCTAAGCCAAACGATTCATTCAAGTAATAATTGATTCATTCAAGTAATAATTGAAGATCATGTGGAATAAGACTTTCTGTACAATATAACACAATTTAGAATCATTCTGTCGGATCATATATATCCATTTCGTGATAACATAATCGTCACGTTGAAAGAAAAAAGTAGAACAGATATAGCCCATGAATAAGCCAAACGGAAATTTGCAGATGAAACAATTATTTGGGCCTTGCATTACAGACGACTGTTTAGCTCAATGGTACGAGCAACACTACGTTGAAGCGGTTACCGTCTCGGTCGCTGGTTCGATTTCTACAGCAGTCCAATTTTAATTGTTTATTATATCTATGCTGTCTAAGCCAAATGATACATATACTGTGTAATAACGGGAGATCATATGAAATAGTCTTTCTAAGTAACATGTCGCATTTATTATATATATTGTTTTTATTCACTTAATTATTACAGGTCTAGGTCCAACTTTTTTCTTCTTGTTAATTATTCCTTAACCAAGCGCAGCGTAGGGCCAGATGTAGGAAGATTGTGTTTGTCATTTTTTCCAAGTTATGAGAAATGCAACATACAACAGACCGGTTTAATCCCTGTTGCTGGGTGTAGGTTTTTTTTTATACGTTCTCATATTTATATGTTTCTGTCTATACATCTATGTATCTATCTGGACTTCACCCAGCCCTGACCATTCATAGTAAAAACTTGAAATTTCACGCACCTCGATAAGTAAGGTAAATGGTATCTTTGTTTGTTTTTTTTTAAATTTTTTCTCCTTAATACATTTTGCTTGAAGGGTTCGGTTCATAAGGAAAATTTATGATTTTAGTTTATGTCCATGTATTTTTTTTTCAAATCATAAAATTATGGTTCATATCATAATGGTGGTATTTCCATCAAGGTAACTTAATTCTGCCACCAACATCGCTTTATTAACCGAGTGAAAAGCAACGTATATGGGTGGCGGTGATTCATAGTTTCTCTTGGAATGCTAGACTTGGCTCTTTATTTCCTTCTTTCTTTCTTTTTTTCTAATCCTTTTCCCCTTTCTCGTACTTTGAAAAAGAATTCTCTACCCAGGGTCCCTTCTCTTTTTCATTTAGATCTTCCTCATCCTATATTCCCTTCTTCTTTCTTTCTTCCTTTTTTTTTTGAGATTTAACTTCGTTTCATATTTTTATCATCTTGACATAATCGTTCAAGTGCTTCTTTCATTCTCCTATCTTCCTTTTCAACAAGTTTATACTCTATTATTCTTTTCTCTCTTATATTTATCTTCTTCTGTTTTCCCTTTTCATCATTTTATCTTTCTCTTCTTTTTCTTTTTCTTTTTTTCTCAAACTCCTACTGAGTTGACTTCATTTCCCTTACTTAACAACACTGACAAATCTAGATTTCTGGTTAGGATTACGAGATGTGATGGCTTTAAAATTCAAACGATGGATAGACAGAGCCGGGGGAAGATAGGCGTATTCCATCCCTACGTCAACAGTCAATAAAAGAGAAAACGAGAGAGATGGAAAGTTATGGACGCAAGGTTTAATTATTTGGGGTAACCAAACTGATTCTTTTAATCGGAAAATATTACTTGTTCTTTCTTGCAATTTTAAAATTTCCATCACGATTCTATTTCTTTTTCTTTCTTCTCTACTCTTCTCAATGGTAAGTGTCCACAGTAGAAACCTTAAATTTCGCAAGTGTAACACTCCTTCGACTGAGTTTTTCAAAAATTAGGCCTTGTGGCAGAAAAAGTTGCGTTTAGAGTGGAGTTTTATTCTGAAGCAGCCAGCCGTGTCTTCCTTTTTTTCTTTCTTTTTTCATCCGCTTCGTCTTCCATTTTCTTTCCCTCATCTCCTTTTATCCGTTTCTCTCTCTTCTCGTCAGATTCAGTGCATTTCCGTCAGACATCTTATTCTTTCTTTCCTCTCCTTCTCTTCCCCGTCATTCATACTTATTCCTTTTCAAGCTTATCTTGGTCCTCTAATACTTATCGACCATTTTCTTTCTTTTTCCCCTCTTGCCACGATTGATTATACCTCTATAAAAAGCCGCAGATATTTCCAACCATTAAATGCTCCTCAGTCATTACGTACACCTTTTTTTATTTCTTCTTCTCGTCTTAAATACGGCTTCCCCTTTGTTCTTTAAATCATCCGAACACCCAATTCGCCGTTGCTTGATCTTTCCTCTCTTATTTTTGCCTAATCACCTTTCACCAGACCCCTAATCAAAACCGATCCATTCCCACAATCAGACGTTGTTCTCTTTGTCTCTCTATTCTTGTACCCTGGGGGGATTCTTCTGTGTTAATAACCTCAATAAGAGGACTGACACATTACATTCAATTTTATACAAAATATTTAATTTTCTAAGTAAAGCCCTTTTGTTTTAGATTGTCGATTCTGATCCGATGTGTCTCATAGCATTTAAGGCATTAACGCAGGTTAACTGGGCGCTTGCAAGGATAGCTTAATGGTAAAACCTGTTATAATGGTTGATCAGTCATTGGGTTCCACTCTCAATGATCAGACGGTAACACTAGGGTTTTGAAGCTGTAATTCATCTATGGCTATGAAGTTAGAAAAGGTATATATATTTACTCGTGTTAGTCTGTCCACACGATATCCCCGAAAGTTCTTATTGAATTTCGGTGACCATTCGTCAAAGGGAAGAGCCCTGAGCTACGAAAGATAAGATCAAAAGTTTGAGTGGGTCTAGTGATTTTATATTTGTTTGAAAGATATTTTCACATATTAAAAGAAAGGTCCGAATTACGGGAAACTGAAACATCATCTGCATCGTGGATATATATATATATATATATATATATATATATATATATATATATATATATATATATATATATATATATATGTATATATATATATATATATATATATATATATATATATATATATATATATATATATATATATATATATATATATGGACTGGTTTTCATTCACTTTTTGGTTAGTCTACATCATTGGCAGAGGTACGTGCTTACTGAGTGTTTTCTAGTGAGTAAATAAAATCGATTTGACATGATTAATTTTTTTCTTAAAATGATCAGGTTCAAACTAAGAACACCTTTTCAATATGTGCATGTTTCGACTTGATAGTGAGGGGAGCAGTCTGTCACAATTGTCATTTGAAACAATTTTCTATTCGTCAAACAAAACTACGCTTTTGAAGTATAAAGATTACTTCTTTCCAGTGTTTCAATTTAGAAATTTTAAATTCAAATTTAGACAATTCTAAATAGCGCAAGCCAGGGGTAATACCTTATATGAACATTAAAGAAAAATTTATGCTCATTAACATTATATATATATATATATATATATATATATATATATATATATATATATATATGTGTGTGTGTGTGTGTGTGTGTGTGTATATATATATATAAATATATATATATATATATATATATATATATATATATATATATATATATATATATGTGTGTATATATATATATATATATATATATATATATATATGATAGATTTCTGGAGAATTACTGATCTAAAACACTTCAAACTCAACACTGCATTGTCTTGGTTGCCGACTAATACAGCTGACAAATGCCAACTTCACACAATGGCTAGTTGTCAGGTAATTGCTATGCATACATATACCCAGAGATTCCTTCAAACATGGTTTGATTATCATCAAATCATTAGATAAATAGAATTTTTAGATAGAAAATAAAGGTTATATGAACACAAGCAACGTAAGTTGTTTAAATAATAACTGGTACATTGTTATCTAGCTGCCGTTTCGTATTTCTAATTAGAGCGTCCGCAGCCTTGTAAAAAGCCAAAATCTCAATATGCAGATTCTCAAGGCAGGGAAGCTTCATTCCGATGAAAAATCATCACAACACAATCTTTCTTCAATCTGAACCGTGATAAACCATACAAAAATGTATCAAAACAATGAAAACGTCGTCAAAGATTGAAGTAGAGTTAGGTTTTGTTTTGAGGGGGAGAGGGAATATTTTGGCGTAACAGTGATCGGCACTGAAAACAGAATCTACAAATTGAGTTCGAGTCCAAAATGTGGCTGTTTATGTTTGCTTATTACTAATATACTTAGGAAAGGCATGAATCAAAACACCCTGCACTCTGTCTTATCGTCGAATATATTAAAAATGGTATCCTGGCACTGATGTGTTGTCAGAAAAAAAAGTGGGCGAAGGTGCCCCTGAATAGTCAACTATCACTTTCCGACTGTGGAGAATCAAGTCAATTTTCGGCACTTGTTATCTTCATTGAACCAAAATTCAAATCGTTCCAAGAAGCCATTTTTGATTACACTGGATGATATCAATTTTCATAATTCAAATTTCAATACATTAAACTTTATGACATATGTATTCATTTTGTCTAAAAAAAAAAGGGGGGGGCTCAGTCTGGGGTAGGTGGCGAAGTTCCAAACACTCGCTCACTCGATGTTAAAAACGGTACACAATTTTTGTGCGACGTTTTCAACATTGAGTGAGCTAGTATATTGAAAATTCACTAAAGAAAAACAGAAATTGATACATGAATTATATTGTTATTGTTTTGAATAAGTTAAGTAATTCAGAAATCGATCAAAAAATATATCTAAGGCAATGTAATGGAAGGTCACCCAAACTCTTTTCAGCCTGCCTCGAGATGATCTTGCATAACCTGGACTGGGAGAATAGAAGAATCAAAATAGACAGCAAATATCTGAGCAATCCCAGATTTGCAGACGACATCGTCCTTTTTGAAGAGAACTTATACGATCACCAACTAATGCTAAATGAACTAAACGAAGAAAGCAAAAGAGTCGGCCTACATATGAACTTCAGCAAAACAAAAGTCATGTGCAACAATTACATCCAGAATAAGGATATAACTGTTAAAATCAAAGATGCAGAACTGGGAAAGTAGACCACTACATCTACCTAGGACAACGAATCTCTATGAAACCCACAAAAGAAGAAGAAATCAAGCGGAGAATCGCCGTAGGATGGCAAGCCTTCGGTAGAGCAAGCTCAACCTTCAAAAACAAGAAAATCCCAATAATCCTAAAAAGAAAAGTATACAACCAATGCATTCTCCTGATTGTTACTTGTGGAGCTGAAACTTGGAACCTAGCCAAGAGACAAACCGGCAAACTCAGAACTATGCAACGTGCTCATATAAGAATGATGCTAAACCTCACATGGAGAGATCACAAGACTGCATAATATATATATATATATATATATATATATATATATATATATATATATATATATATAGGAAAACTAGGGTCCAAGACATCATAGAATCTATTAGAAAACTCAAATGGCAACAGGTTAGTCGTGTTGCAGGAATGGAAGACAACCGATGGACATCACGCCTCACAACATGGATCCCCAGAGACCACATACAAAACCGAGGCCGACAAAATACAAGATGGAGAGATGAACTTGATAAATTCAGAAAATACTGTCTCTGTGACACCCATGATAGAGAAATGTGTTGGATCCTGGGGAAGGTCTATGTCCAACGATACACGACAAAAGACTGGTGTTAGTGATGATGAAGATGATGACTGTAGATAATGACACCTGGTATAGCAGAAAAAAATTTTTGAAGGAGTCAAATTTCGATTCAGTAACGTAACAACCACCTCGTCTTCAAGTGACTATAACATATTTCCTGTTCTGTAATTGTAAATTCTGTATATCTAAATGTCACTGACTGTAAGTATTTTAATCAAACTAAAATGTTCATGTACTTATTCTATACTCAACACTAAGCCTCTTAGCAAATTTTTTTCTCAAATTTAAATGTGTTTTTCTTTTATGTCGACCATACGATAATTCGAAGAGTGTTTAGCCACAGATTGACGGTTAACAAATTAGTATAACTAGTCTATTACTACAAGTGTCTGAGTCTGATTCTCACCGGGGGCTCTGCTTCATTCCAGGGCAAGCATATTGAATTCCAATATAATGATGCAGATGCAATTTAGACACATTTCAATTCATTTAGGCCTGTCTTTGATTTTCTTATCGGATCACTGTAGCCCCTCAAATAAGCTACCTGACCAACTAACCATTGGGCTACAGATTCTACGCTCTCTGAGTGTGTGTGTCGGTGTGTGTGTGTCTGGACACTCCTGGTCACATTATTAAGGGCTACAACCTTGAACACGCCATTATGCATCATCTAAAAACGTTTGGTGGTCTCTAGTGTCATTTTGAAGAAACCATCCCTAGTTCTTGTGCTGGTATTTTCTTTTTAAATAATTTTAGATAAAAAATCTTATATATTTTTTCTAGATGAGATTAGATAACCTTTTAAGATTGGTTTTGGCACACGCACGGACTACGGTGATACGTTTTTGCGAGACATGGTTATCTTATTCTAATGCTTGCCCCTTCTTTCTATTTTCCTCTTTCTTTCTCTTAATCGAACGACCCCTTGCATCGTTCTCGCTTTTCTATACTCTGTTCTTCTTTCTCCTTTTCTTTCCTCTTATTTGAGTATCAACATGTGTCCAGTCAGTGGGCCGAGGCGATTAATCCACATCCTTGTTTTGAGAACTTGATGGCCACTAGACGTAACGTGCAGCGCATAAGAGATTAGAGTCTAATACTTCTTTAAGAGCAACCAACGCTCCAGCCTGTTCCAATTATCCCGGATATTAGTCGACCTTTTTGTTCAACAAAGAAACCTGAAAGCTGCTTTTTCACTCTGCTGATTAAAAAGAGGGCGTCCTTTTCAGGCGGAACTGAAAAGAGTTGAATGCCCTGGAGATCAAACACAGAATGGTGAGATTACGAGGCTATTGTTACCAAGGGTTGCGAATTAGGATGTTTTATGTTTTACTTTGTTTTTTCGTCGGATCTATAAGTCCAGTATCTGGATAGGATTTTGTTTTTCATGTTTTAAGGTCCAGTTTTGTCAATTGCGATGCCTTTCCTTTTTTTTAAATTTTCGAGCTTGAGGATAATTTTCCGAATCGAAAAATTGAAAATCACGTCTGAATAGACAACCTTGTTGTTACTTTTCCTGTTTCAAAATAGCCGCCGCTCGAGCTGCAGGGTTACAGAGTTTTAGGACTAATGATTATGGGGTTAGGGTTATCATTCACCATCAGATCCTGCCACTCCACGGTTGGGGTAGCAACTATTTCAAAACAGGAAGGGTCACAGTTGCCAATTGTGAAATTAGTGCTCTGTGAAATCCCAAGAGATCTTGTTGAATTCCTAATTCTACGATCAGTTGATTGTTAAGACTCTAAACGTGGTAAATATCAAGCATATTCTGCTTCAGTATATATCAACTAAGTTTAGTTTGACATAAGGCCACAGAACTGGGGGCTCCCAGTGAATATCGATCTCATTACAGCATCACAAGCTTGTTAACCATTACTAAACTGTTTAATGAAATCACTAGTTTCACAATCTTATTGTGGCATCCCTACATGGATATGGTAGAAACTGAAAATAACTTAATTCCCCGAGAAAAAAATGAAACTGGTAAATTCAATAAGTGGGGAAACATTGACATAGCTAGAGGGGGAGCAGGGTGAGACGCTCAATAAAGATCGTCACATGGCCAATGTCTTTTCGAAGCGTCCCCTGCTGGGGGTGATCGATTAAAAAATTGGGGAAAATAATTTTTCCATGAAAAAGTTACTTTTGTCATCTTTTGTGCGACAGTAATCATTAAAAAGCCAGAATTTTCCTAAAACAAGCAGGCATAAACTTGGGACCAATTTAGTAAAAATTTGCATTTCAAACTCCCTACAAAAAGCCTTCTTTGGAAGGGCCTCTTAAAAGGACTAAAAGCATTTTCTGTACACAAAATAAAGAGTAAATGTTTGAATTTGCAGCCCTCTAGCTCCATAAATACACACATAGCCAATCAACCAGCAATCTTTTTCGACAGTTTTGGTGACAGTTTTGGTTGTCGGTTTCTAAACGATTCATGAGCTCAAAATACTTTTATATACTTCTTATAAAATTAGGTCTTTCTTGTGATTTGGTTTCGATTATGAAAGGAAAATCCACATTTAATTTGAAATTATTTGACATGGGGCCGGGTACCTTTTTTATGTTGACTTCTCCTAGATTTGGAGTCTTATTAGGTCCCGGTACGGATGGAAAATGCTGAAGAATATGAGCTAGGTGGTCTAAAAAATATACATAAGCAATTTGAAAAACAAAAAAAAAACAAATCTGGAATGAATCTCCAACATTCACACACACAGACAGACACACACACACACTCACACACACACACACACACACACACACATATATACATATATATATATATATATATATATATATATATATATATATATATATATATATATATATATATATATATATATATATATACGGTTGCCTGATTGGTTTTCTCAAAATCAGATAATTTCGGACGACCCTGTTTCAAATCGAACAAAGTTGGTTAGAAAATAGTTCGTTCGGTCAATCAAGATTTTAAAAAAAATCAAGACGATGTCTTGAAAATCAAAACAACGTTTTCGAAAAATCTATATTTATGTTGGGCTTTTAGTTGGACGATTTGGGGTGTTCGATTTGTCAACATCAAAATTGATCAGACATGGTAACTGAAATTGAACAGCCTAGTATTTATATTAAATATCAATCTTAAAAGTAATGCTAAATCATAAGTTAGTAAACAGCGCTTATTTTTCTCAGTTTACATGTTTTGCCACGAATATTAAATGTACAGTTTGATCAACTCGTGTTCGTTGCCTGGATGAAAGTGTCTGATTATGGAAGATTCGAAACATCCATTGACCCTTTGCAAATATCGCTACTGATGTATCGTGGTTCATTTCAAAAGGCTCTGAACTGAACATTTGAAAAAAAGTCATTGTATAAGCTGATTGAAATCATTTCGAGAATAACCGTACGATCAATAAATAACTTCAATTATAAAAAGTATGTCGATCTGTAGTTTCCTCGTTAGTAATAGGTATGAATGGAATGAACAAAATTGACCCCTGATTTCAAAAACGTAATAAAAATCCAAGAGCTTCCGTTCCCGATTTTTCAGATTTTTTCCTAGAAATGAATTACCCATATCATGGCTCAATCAAAATGAAAAACGTATCCTTATTAATTATAACATTGTTTTTGATTATCATAAATTCTATATTTCCTACTGTCAGTAAGAAAATTCAATAATTACGCTACCATCGATAACAATATTTTTTCGAAAATTTAAAGTACGGTTAAAAAAATATGCATGACCCAAAAAGCAATGGTCAACTGCAGATAATTTCAGTAGATTTACCTAGTTTTATCATCTATCAATAAAACTTCGCCGAAAGTCTCCTCCATTATGCATTAAAAGAATGAAAAATTATCTTTAATGCAAATAATCAGCATCCTCCAAAAGAAGTATTCGATGTTCATTATCGTGCATTAACAGACATCATAATTTCTGCTGTTTACGGAAGACCAAGCGGACATAATCCAAAATGCAGTAGAGTTTACAACGTTTAAATGCATCACGGTTGTGTTGTCGGCATGAATTTACAACCTCCCATGATTTGAAATAGCAGTCAATTCACATAAACAAACAAAATAAAAAACAAACAAACACACACACACACACACACACACACACACATATATATATATATATATATATATATATATATATGTATATATATAGGAAGAATGAAACATATACACTTCAAAAATATGGAATTAATCGAAAAAATCGATAAAAATGAAAAAGTCCGTACAGATTTTGAGTTAAAAAATCATTTGTCCCGGATCAAAAGCCTACATTATAAATAATCGAATAAAAATAAATGTTTGCCGAGAATTAATTTTTTGTCAAATTTTCCTATATTTTAAAATCCCAAACAGTTCCGTTAGAGCAGTTCCTGAATATTTCTCTATAATCAATGAAAGCATCGATATATAAAGAAATAAATCATCAAATTAATTAAAGTTAGGGTAGGAAACAGAAAAAGAAAAAATGTTCTTCTACAAAATTTGAAATGGAAAATTCCCTTTTTAAAAATCTTACCTCGGTAAATAAATACCAACTATCGAATAATATGTTGATTTTCTAAGGTGTCGATTTCGCACTGAAAGTTTTCGTTCATTTTGTTCACACCTACCAATTCATCAAATTTTATAACGCTAGGGCATACCCGTTCAGAAGGTACATCAGATTTTATTATTGTTTTTAGGAGGTTTACACTTGAAATGAGCTGTTAACAGCAACAATCGAAATATATTTCAAAGAATACCGTTACGTCATCTAACTGTTATTTAATATCGTTCTATAGATAATTCGACAGAAAAAAACGATTCTCTATTATGCTTTCTCTTGCTAATTGTCTCTGTACCTATATATATATATATATATATATATATATATATATATATATATATATATATATATATATATATATATATATATATATCACTCTCTCGATACTCACCAAACGTTTTAAATCAATAAACCTGCGCTCGTAAACGCAAATGACGTAGTATATACTCGAGAAAATATCTATCCAATTCAAATTGAATTTTTATTGTAAATCAAGCACCCCACATATCGAGATCTGTAAATCCAAACGACTTCAAACTCAACACTGTAATGTTCGGTGCACGGACCAACATATTAACTTCTCACAATGGCCGCCCGATAAGTTATCTATGCACATAAACAAGGAGATTCCTCAAATTATATTGAGATTTGAAGAATACTTTAGTCAATTTGAAAGACAAGAACGTGTGACCATTTTTTTTTTGCTAAGATGATCCCATATTTCCACTGCTGTCAGAGATCGATTCTCGAGCCGAGGTAAAAGCTAATGCTTTCGAACGTTGATTTTTAAAGCAAGCAAGTAGGCTTTCCTCACATAGACGATTGGTGCAACACTGTCACTTTATTTGTATTTCCAATAATTTAGCCATAAACTGTACTAACCTAATTTTAATAGCTAAGAATAAAAATACTCCGATGATAGCATCTTCCAATTCTTTTGTGTCAACGGCTCACCCAGGTGGATCAAATGTGAAATACGGACCTGGAAAATGATTAAAATCAAAGGTGTAAATTCTCAGATTACACCTGAAGGAAAATTCGAATTAATTTAATTGAAGCAAGGATGAAATATATAATCTAATCATCTTTAACAACATTAAATAATATTGTGGATAAATAGTTACATTTCATCCTTGTTTTGATTAAAAAAATTAAATTTTGATTATGGTGGAATCTGAAAATTTGAACGTTTTACTTGAATTAATTTTTGGAGTTGGATTTTCGATTGAACCCATCCAGTTTAGCTTCTTTCGTTCTTGAAGATGCAAGGCAAGATGACTTTATTTCGGGGTGGCTGATTCAAATTAGTTTTTTTTTTGTGAATCCAGTGTTTATGATATTTAGATGTTTTTTTTTTCTTTTACTTTCATGTTTTGAAGTCCAATGTTGCTGATTGAGATGTTCTTTAGTTTTGATAATACGCCCAGGATTATTTAGATTTGAAAAAACAAAAAAAAAAAAAAAGAAAAGAAAGACACGTTGTTTTGGAATGATATTGTGCTGAGAAATGAATGAAGTCGATCTGGTGTATCTCTTAGATTTTTATAATGCAAGTTAGTTTGACCCAAGCACAGCCAAACTTTGTTCAAGTTTTCCATTTCAAAAGTAACTTCCGGAATCAAAAATTGGAAAAAAATCACATCTTAATTGGCACCCATGGGTTAATAGTGCGTAGGTTTGGCTTATTATAAACGCTAATACTTTTCAGCGTATCTTATTTTGATTCTGTGGAGTGTACTTAAAGGACTCTCCTTTTTTTTTTTTTTCTTTTTTCTATTGTAGACAATTTTTGTAGGTAATAAAGGCCTTCAATGAACAAAGGTATTAAATAATAGATATAATATTTCCATACAGGTGAAACATTTACAGTGAAAATCTAATAAGACAAAGCACAATAAAGAAAAGAAAATATATAAGTAAATGAAGAGACACTATCAGAGGATGCGAAGGTGAATACAAATGAAAAAATACCGAAATATATTCGTCACTTACGAGCAAAAACAAAACGCATTCAGACTAGGCATAACACCTTCGACGTAAGATGAATTGTTACACTGTAAATAATATCAACTTGGAGAGACGATAGTAAGGAAATATAAAAGCAAAAAGGAAGACGAACGAATAACAAAAAAAAAAAAAGAATTGCAA
Source organism: Thysanoteuthis rhombus (assembly GCA_963457665.1). Lineage (NCBI taxonomy): Eukaryota > Metazoa > Mollusca > Cephalopoda > Oegopsida > Thysanoteuthidae > Thysanoteuthis > Thysanoteuthis major. The sequence goes on along the minus strand of OY735228.1, from coordinate 40,633,618 downwards.
TCATCAGATGAAAACGTACGTGGTGTCGCTATTACAAAAAAAAAAAAAGAAAAAGAATTTAAAGTGCTTAGAAACCAGTAAAAAGAAAGTGAAGGAACGTGGGTAATTTATGCGAAGATTCTGTCATATGTTTTTTTCATCAAATAGATATTTGCAAATATTTAATCTTTATTTGTAATGTATATTTATAAATAAATATTCTAGTAGGTTAGAAATATCAAACATCTTTAATTTTTTGTCCACAGTTGCGTATTTTTACACGCATGTATAATTATTTGAATAGGTTTTAGATTTTGTGTAAATTTTAGATGATGAAGGTATTCCTTTCAGGAAGTCTTCATAATAAATATAAAATGTGTACTAGCACACATACATTCATATGTGTATTCAGCCATGTGAATTTAACTTTAAACGCCATAGTGGTTTGGATAAAGGGATATGTGACCAACATTCACTAAAATGACGTAATTGGGTGACCATGGTCCCATAGTTTGAGTACACGTCATGATTACATAACCTTTAACCATCTTAAGATGGTTAAAGGTCATGTAACCATGACGTGTACAGCCTATCGCAGAAACTACACAACATAACATTATGAAATTCTATGTGCACTACTGGGACTACGTATAAGGTTTTCAGCATTTTTTTTAATTCACCACCAGAATATGTTTTCAAGTGGCGTGTCAATTCACAAGGTGAATTCGTTTGCATTTTTTTTTATTTTCTGAAACGATGTTTTTGGGAAAAAAAATCGCAATTAAAAAGATGCAATTATCACTTTTTAAAAGTAAATTAAATCAAACCCTATTCGATTTCTATCTATTTATCTTAAATCCAGAGTGTAAGCAAAAAAGGAAAATGCTAATTATATCTTAGAATTCAAAAACAACATACCGTATGTAATAGCCATTAAAACAACCTAGAAAATGTATGAAAAGTCCAACTCTTGAGATATCTCCAAGACATGGCAGAAGTTAGTGCAACCATGGTCGTCATGGGAGGAAATGTAAAAGTCTTTTTTCTAGCAGTGGACATGGAATAGCTGATCTCTCTCTCTCTCTCTCTCTCTCCCCCTCTCTCTCTTCCTCTCTCTCTCTATATATATATATGTATATATATAATGAGATACGAGTATATATATATATATATATATATATATATATATATATATATATATATATATATTCAGGGTTGAGCACTGTTTAAGTAAGGCAACTCATCCATTGTAAGCTTATGCAATGCTCCTCTATAGGAATAGAGCACTCTGGTGGATGAGGGGTTTCTGCGTGAAAATGAATATAACGCTTAAATTCAGCTGATTACCCAGTTGCGTAGTCCTAAGGTAGAATGTCAGCCTCTTGGTCCGATGTGAGGGTTTCAATTCTGCCTCGCGGTGTTGGATGGGATATAAGTCTATAGCCACACTGAAGAGATGTAATACATCGAAACAGCTGTCTGTGGATGACACTATATATATATATATATATATATATATATATATATATATATATATAAATATATATGTATATATATATATATATATATATATATATATATATATAAAAGAGTGTATCATTTGAATCATTTATATATATATATATATATATATATATATATATATATATATATATATAAGGGTTCATGCCTTTCCCGATTCTGTTCTCTTATGCCGGCAACAGCAAGGCCACTCTGCACTCTCCCTACGAGAAAGTGCCTCCACTGGTACAAATCTTTTTTGTATTCTAACATATATACAAATACTACAATGTTTTATATGAGAATCCTATATTCTCACTTAAGATTGGAAACGCATCAAATCTTATTCAGAGACAACTTAATTTGTTTAGGGTTTTTTTTTTGTGTGTGTGTATGTGTGTTTTTTAATTCTCGCCTTTTCTCTTATCAGAAAACTCCTGATCTAAGTGTCGCCATTCCGAATTACACTTCTTGCCTGCACTAATTAATGACTTGCTATTGATAGCAACAAACTGCACAACGCGAAACGATCGTTGTTGAATGAAAAAACTAAAACAAGTCGTATGAAATAGTTGTGACGAAGAGAGATAGCGGAATATGAATCGTGTCACTTCTCACACGCTGGTCAGATAGATGCGGAACGAAAAATCATTTTTCGACAATATCGAAACAACAAGGAAAAGGAAAATCGAGCAACACTTGAAAATGGATCGAGAATTTACACTAAGCCTAAAGAATAATTTGGTTTCATTTCCAAACATTAAATAGTGTTGCTAGAGTTTTTTAAGAAAAAAGGTAACACTGGGTTTCAAGTTGTTTGAAATTCTGAGATGAGGTAGTTTTAACACTAGTTTTCGGAGTATTCCCGAGTATTTTCCGTAGGTAAGTAAAAAGTTTGTGAAGTAAGAAACAAAAGATTTTTTGACTCAGCACTTGTCTTTTTATCAAACATCAAGAACGTCTTCAATATAGAAAGTTTTTATCTGTTCTCCTTTTCTTATTGATGAAACACAACATCCATTGAGGAAACATTCTTGCCGATGCATTAACTGCATTTTGAAGAACCTCAGGAGAGCGCTGCAGTCTCCATCTGGATATATACTGGATATATTACTTCAACCAGTTCCTGGGGCAGCGAAAGCCTCACCGTAGTCGATCTAGGATAAAACAAGGTACTGTGAAACAATGCTTTGTAAGGGGGTCGTGATAGATGATTGATATTTTTGAGCGCGTGGTCTTCGGTATCGGGAAAACAATCATTATTTTTCTAAGCCAATACCATACTAAAGTTATAGTTATAAAGCTTAAAGCTCACAGTATATTTATTTGATAAATGAATGCAAATTTGAAAAATGGTTCAAAGCCAAAAACATGAACCTACTTTCACCCTGACTGATTATCCCTAACCTTTAACCCCAACTTTAGGTTACAAACTTGCTAACATAATAACAGCTGAGTTGCTGAAATGCATTTAACCTTTTTTTTCAAAATCTAATTTACAATTATTTAGTACACAAGATACCACGTGCTCTAATAGATATAAATATTTACTGTGATGGGACCAAGACACGATTTCAATTCTTCTCTTTGTTGTTCTTTATCACAGAATTCTCGATCGACTTATTCCTTGATTGTTGAAGAGAGTGAAATCTGAACAAACATGTAACTCCCGTCAAGATTTGAACGTGCAAACATTATCACTGGAACGTGTCTTACATGGACGTATTCTTAACCACATCAACCACTGAACTTTTTTTGATTTCGTAGGACACAAATCTTCGGGAAAAACATTAATAAATTACACTGAGTTCGAACAAAAAAAAAAAAATGGGGGGGGTGCAATGCGTAAATGTATCAGTAGTAGCACGTACTTTAGGGATCACTGATCCTGCTATACGAAGCTCCCTCGACTTTGCCTTGCTTGCTCGTTGGAAGGATTGTCCGGTGGTTCCCCGTGGTGCACTCTATGGTATTTCCTTCTGAACATATCTTTATTTAGTTGGCTGTAGCTTAATCTACATTGGACAATGAATCGGAATGAAATCCATAAAAGGAGAAAAAATCAGACGAATGATCACGTACGGTTGGCAAAGCTTTCGGTAGAGAAAGCTTAACATTCAAGAACCGGAAAATCCCATTAGTCCTAAAAAGAAAGAGTATACAACCAATGCATCCTCCCTATAGTCCCCTAGGGAGCTGAAACATGCAACATAATCAAAAGATCAACCCTCATACTGAGAACCATGCAATGTGCATTGGAGAGAATCGTGCTAAACATCATATGTTGAGATCACAAGACAGCACAGTATATAAGAGAAAAGACAGGAGCCACAAATATTGTAAAAACAATTAGTGAACTCTAATGACAATGGACTGGTCATGATACCAGACAACAGTTTCACATAACGACTCAGCAGTTTTCTAAGATTACTGTATCCATTAACATTACTTTATTTACCAATCCAGAGATCATATGTGAAAATGTAGCCGACAAAAAATATGATAGTGCAATGGACTAAACAAGTTCAAAAAGTACTGGTCCCGCGACACCCGTGATAGAGAGGTTTGGCGAATCTTAGGGAAGGTTGATGCTTAACTATGGACGTTAAAAGGCTGCTGCTGCTGATGATGATGATGACATCTCTTGGTGTTCATCGACCTTTTAAGGGGCTTTTTCTAGGATGCCATTGGGTTTCTAAGTATTGCCTTCATCCTTGATAAAGTGGAATGGAGAGCCAGTTCAGTCACCGACCATCCTGCTAGTCAGATTAGAGTTCACCTACTACTACTGTTTTACACTGTACCAATTGTCATCATCATCAGTCTTTTAAGGTCCGTTGTTGGACATAGACGTTCCCCAGGATTCGCCACATTTCTCTGTCATGGGCGTCGCAGAGCCAGTACTTTCTGAACTTGGCTTGCTCGTCTCTCCATTTAATATTCTACCTGCCTCTGTTGCGCATGTGATCTTTTTTAATGGATTCTCTGACGTCCCTAAGTCTTGTCTTTTTTTTTATGTACTGTACTGTCTTGTGGTCTCTCCAAGTGAGACCCAGCATAATTCTTTCATGTGCACGTTGCATGGTTCTCAATTTGTAGATCCGTCTTTTGATTAGATTCCATGTTTCAGCTCCATAAGTGACTATTGGGGGGATACATTGTTTAACACCCTTCTTTTTGGGATTAATGGGATCTTCTTATTTTTGAAGGTTGAGCTTGCTCTGCCAAAGGCTTGCTATCCAAGGGTGATTCTTCACTTGATTTCTTCTTCTTTTGGGGGTCTCATGGAGTTGTCCAAGGTAGATGTAGTGATCTACTTCCTCCAGTTCTGTGTCCTCGATTGTGATATTGGTGTTTTTATATCCGATGTGGTTGTTACACATGATCTTCGTCTTGCTGAAGTTCATGTGTAGGCCGACTTTCTTGTTCTCTTCATCTATCATTAGTTGGAGGTCGTGTAGGTTCTCTACGAAAAGGGCAATGTCGTCTGCAAATCTGAGGTTGCTCAGATACTCCCCGTCAATTTCAACTACATGCTACGAACGACGAATTAAATTAACAACAATTTGCATTGTAATTCGAGGAAGATAGAGGAACAGCGTTGCTAAGGCTTGTGTCGGTCCGGTAACTCAAGGTGTCACTCCCAGTGTTGCCAACTCAAAGATCTTTTCGCTCTAAATTGGCTTGAATTTCAAAAAGTAAAAAAAAATTTCAGCCATTTTTAATAGTTGAAAATGGCTAGAAATAGCTAAACACTTGCAAAAAAAAAAAATCACTGAAAACAACGCTAAAAAACAGTAAAAGCTGAATTTTCGCACTGCCAAAGAGTCATGATGTCACCCTGACCAGAGTAAGCAAAACTATTTAAAAAATCTGATTGTGTTAAATCCATGGAAATCATTTTAAGGAGATGCCAATTATCGACAGCGTTTGCTGCTATTCAACTTAGAACTATGCTTTGAAAAACACATAATCTGGAAACAATCATTACTCGCTACATTTTGGTTCTGAACATATTCTTTATATATCACTACCCATGTCTCCAACATGCGATGATCTAAGGTAGTAGCCAATATTTGTTATATAATATATATTTTTTTACTATTACATGGCACACGTGCAAATGCGTGTGTACGGATAGGATCAACCATTTACAGATCTAAGCTAGTCCCAAACTAAGGTATATATTCCTAACCATCCGTCGACAGCAATCAGAGACTGGCCCATGACAAACAGGAAAACACGTATCACTTCCCCATGGTTTTGCGTGTGTTATTACGTTTGTGCATGGGTGAAACAGTCTTTGAAGAACATTTGAGAAAGATCAACCGGGACTGTCAACTTTGACAACATAGGTTTCTTGAGTTTTTATGTGATTATGTCTGGCTAGCTACGTATGTAGACGCATAGGCCTCACCAATAGAGCTAGAAGGCTGGAAATTTACGAAATTACTCTTTGTTATGTCGAGAAGAAAACATTTTTGTTTAATGAAAATTCGCCGAGTTTTTTTTTCTAAATTGGTCCTTTAGATCATGTATTGCAACGACCAGGCTTTTTTTTTCCAAAATGCATATCCCTCAGTGATCACTGCCAAACAAAAGACGAAAGAATTGACTCATTCATTGATCACCCCTTTTTCTCCAGTTGATCAACCCCCCCCCTACACAACATGCTGCCAAAACACTTTGGTCACGAGACGGTTTCTATCGAGTGACTTAACAGATCTGTGTTATTTTTGATTTGCTAAATCCGTTTAAGCGTACGAGTATTAATAAGGAAAAAAAACCGTGGAACAATAGAGACTCCCAACTCAGAAATAACATCAATCTGTTGTCTTTATAATTCTTTATGTATCAATCCAATGGCGCCGCTCACCGACGTCTCTTCACGCCTCTCGCTTCACGCACGTTTGTTTATTTGCTGATATCTCCTGATAACAGTTGTTCGCAACGATAACAACTTTATTCCCTCTCTCCACTCATTATTAGTCAATAACGAAGTGGCATATGTTGTTAAACGTTCTCTAAACATCATGATTTTCTACCGTGTTTCCCGTCTTCCTCACATCATCAAATTCTACCGATGAGATCCGAGTTTTTTTTCTCTCCAGAAAACGTATACTTAAAAGCTCAAATACTCGCTGATGATCGGTTTTCCAAGATTACTGTCTTCGTGCGTTTTATCTACCTGGCTATCCATCGATCTCTCGATTTATTTCTGTCTGTTTATATCTACGTCAAGATGATAATATATATATATATATATATATATATATATATATATATATATATATATATATATATATATATATATATATATATATGTGTGTGTGTGTGTGTGAGTGTGTGTGACTATAGGTGAATGTATATTTCATTCTACTCATATGCAATGGACAATATTTCAGTTCGTTCATATCTACGTCGAAATGGAGAAAAAAATATTTTTGTATATATAGGTATTGTATATTTCAATGTATTTGTATCCAATAGACGGCGTTTATTCCTATTTGCCTCTCAATATAGCCATCACATTCTTTTCATATATACTTCAGTATGATTATATATATATATTTTATTATCTGCGTAAAATATGTGCAGACACACACGCACACACACACACACACAGATATATATATATATATATATATATATATATATATATATATATATATATATATATATATATATATATATATATTTATATATCTGACTGCTTTCATATCTTTATTTTTTCGATTTACCTATCTGATTCTGTTCAGATCTACTTTTGTATGAGTATATATATGTGATGAGAATCTGGAGATAAAGAAGTTTCTTAGGCTTTTGTATTACCAGTGGCTGTTTAGCTTAATGGTAATGCTACGTAAAAGTGGCTATG
>OY735228.1:40581261-40621261 GCA_963457665.1 Thysanoteuthis rhombus | reverse complement strand
CCAAACATGTAAACAGCATTCTTTTCCATCCATAAACTGCCGAAAATATTTTTCCTCTAGGAGAGATAGCTGATCCCCGTTGAAATGCATCAAAATACGCCCACGGAATGATGGAAATAACACATATCTTTTGAAGTTTTTTCTTTTACATTTCATCGGGTTACTTCCCATCTACAATACACAGATGTGTTTGTGCATCAGTGTTTATGTTTGTTTGCTTGCTTGTTTATACGTCCAAGTGCTCCTGGCCATACTGTTTTGTCTACAGATGTGATAATTTGCATCTAGTATCCCACTAGTCCCTTTCAAAATGTTTCTTTGGTTTTTGGGAAAATTCTGACACGTTTATTGATAGGATCTAGATTCTCCAGAATCTAGATTTTTTTTATATATACATTTTATTCAATTTTAGATGTTTCCCGTGTTATAAATGCAATGCATCCAGACATTTTTCCTTCGATGGAATCTTTTTTTACAAGATTTCATATCTTGACCATACAGTTGTTCAATTATTGTCAGTGATGGTGAGTCTTCTTTCACCTCAATTACATTCCATTCTTTGCATTGCTACGAGGAATTAGAATGAAAAAGATATGATTCGAAAATAGATAATTGAAGTCATTGTTGATAATCGTTCACGTAATGAAAAAATGTCGTAAAAATAGGATATCCCAGGTCGTCTCAAATTTTGAAACAGGGTGATGCAATCCAACTCGTGAGTCAAACCGAAATGCTCGGCTCAGGATCTTTAGGAAATTACTGTACAATTACTGCTCTAACTTACTGGTCCAACCTGAGCGAAACTGGCTTTCATTCTGATTTGAATTCTTTCTTTAATATTTATTGAATGATTAAAATCGTCCACTATGACAGCTGCTGCTGATCTCAAGCTAACACCTCTTCGTGCGGAAATATAAATCGTCAACCAAGACAGCTGCTGATCTCAAGCTAAAAAGTAGTTTTTTTAATCAGAGTCGTAACTTTGTATACGGGAGGTTTTTTGTTTTGAGCTCACCTGTCACAAAATCAATCGTAAAATCCAATTATTACTCAGAACTAATACTACTACTAATACAAAACTATACATCTTTCTTCAACTGCAAGTACACTTACTACTACTACTACCAGGACAATTCCTACAACTACCACTATAAGTCCTCCTCTTACTCCTCTTTCCACTTCTCCTCCTCCCTTCCTACTATCAACAGTACTCTTACTCAAGCTGGAACTTAAAAAGTTTGAATCTCAGTCATACAGGACTCGCCATTGTGGCAATATCAGGAATGAAAATCCATCTGAATATTTAAAATAGAAGAAAAAACCTGAAATGGGGTAGTATTAGGAATAACATAATTAAGACAAAAGTTAATTAAGAGAAAAAAAAACGTATTTCAATGGAAAGGTGAAAATAAATTCGAAAAACAATAATGTCTGAATATCCCTATGATTTTTCGAAAAAGAATCGAAAAGTGAAAAAAAAAACTCTGCCCGGGCATCATGGTTGTAAATTTGGTGTCAGAACATGTGAGGTTGGTGAACATATTTTCACATAAAATGAAAGAAAAAAGAATAGAAAAGAAGAAGGACGTATTATGCCGTGAACGAACAAGATCAAAGAAAGAAAAGAAATATTGGCTGCTGGGTCAAACTCGACTCTGACAGAAGCTTAAATGGTTTTAAAATATTTCGACTTTTCTAAAAACGTTTTTTTTTTTTTGACAGAAAAATATCTTCAAATTTGACCACGGAAAGTGACCGAACAAAATAATATCTAGATATTTTTCTAGATAAATGGCATGGATATCTAGATTATTCTGAATATAATTTGAGGCATTCTAGATACTATCGGAAAACTAACATCCATTGTTTTCCATTCTTTTCTTTCTCTCTTTCTCCGTTTATTCCCCTCTCTCTATCTTTCATTCCCACTTTACCGCTTTCTCAATTTAATTGATTGATGGCGTAAAAGTAGAATCTGTTATTTTTTCTTTCCCCTCTATTTTAATCAAGTACTTTTCAGCTTGTCGTAATCTGTAGTCCGAAATTGTTTCCAGGTGAGGGCAATAGAGTAAAAAAAAAGAAGCAATGGGACATTGACTTAATACAGACAAGATGATTAATTTTTTGTGAACATCTGTGACCTCAATGACTTAGAATTTCCTATTCTTCAAACGCATGTCATTTGAAAAAATATTCATCGGGATACACATCTAACCTCTTACCTACCAATTTATTTCATCAAATAGTTTTAGAACATAATCCCAATTTATATATATATATATATATATATATATATATATATATATATATATATATATATATATATATATATATATATAATTTGAGATTACGTTCTAATACACACACACACACACACACACACATATATATATATATTTATACATAATTTGGTATCATGTTCTAAAACTGTTTGATGGATTAAATTGGTAGGTAACAGGTTAGATGTGTATACCACTCGCTCTCTCTCTTTATATATGTATATATATATATATATATATATATATATATATATATATAGATAGATAGATAGATAGATAGATAGATAGTGAGAGATAGAGAGAGAGAGAGAGAGCGAGAGAGAGAGAAAAAGATAGAAATTTGTTGATTGAATCAGATAGATACTGTTCTCAAAAGAATACAGTTGTTCGATTGGGTCTCTGATACCTTCAGACAATGGTGGAAATCATTGGTTTGAAATTTTTCTCAAATTCAAAATACTTGTGAAATTCGACTTTGGTTACCTGCTCAAATTAGGGCGCATCCACAGTTTTAATGAATAGATGAAAAGATCACAAGAATCCCACATTAAGCATTGTGCGAACTTCCTTGAAGCAAATTGAATATTTGTTGGTTAGAATTATTACTAAATCTTCATATACACAACCATACTATCAGAATATTCCTAAAGGTCCCATAATTAGCTTGGACAACTCTTAGAGAAAGGAAACTTCTATCAAAGCTACGATCTGTGGGTCTCAATGGACCATGGGGAGCTAATTCAGGCAGCTGTTACTCTTATTGCCAATCTCAACGAGCTCCACTCACCCAGCCAGTCACTCACATGCTCACTCAATCAATGAATCATATATATATATATATATATATATATATATATATATATATATATAATTGAGATATGAATATGACGGAGAATGTCATAGCAAGAGGCCTATCCTGTTTTGTAATACTCCCGAAACAGAACTATGGTAAAACAGCTTTCCAACTCCATCACAAATAATAATCATCACCCCCCCCCAAAAAGATTTAATTAAGCAATTTTTCTTTAAAGCATTTGTCGTTAAACTGGATCGACAATTTTGGTCGGTTTAACTAATCCATCAGTTTTTTTATAGTTACAGTGCAAGGAATTTTCAAAATTCAAGCTGTTATCCCTTGAGCTCTTTCAATTGACATTAGTCATTATCAAGAAGTGTGATTCCAATGTATATATTTGTGTGTTTATGCGTGTGTATAACAATGGCTTTGAACTTCTAAAGCAAGAGATCCATTTCTGAGACGGTATCTCTTTATATTACCAAAAAACGGCATGTGTTTCCCCTAATGTCAGTGATTGCTACTGGGAATTTGTTCCGGTTCGAATAATTTTTGTGCATCAAAGACCTCATAGCAGATTAGATTTTCAATAGCAACGACAACAATGGTAATATTCATAATAAAAATAAATTAGATGGAATTTTGAAGTATGCTGTCACAAATTCAATTTTCAACTTAAGATATATATCCTTCCTGCTTATGTCAAAGAGAAACGATAGATTATTTGCAATTTGAGTCTCGCGGCGAAAAATGAATTAAAGTTCCAAGTTATATATAAATGAAACAACATCTTAGTCATCAGATAAGAGAATCAGATAGGGTCGCTGTACTAAATATATTAGAGACGTTCGTAGGGGACGAATAATTATAATGTGCCAATTATATTTTAGTGAAGGATCAAATATATTATAAGACATACATGCCGAATCTATGTGCATGCATCAATGATGACTTGAATAATTAATAAGGATGGCTTAGGCCGGTGCAGGACCAACGTTAATGTAGATATATGTGTTTGTACACACATTCATAATGTAAGCTCAAATAGATTAATATGCAAGAACACACATATATTCATATATATGTGTGTGTGTGTGTGTGTATGTGTGTGTGTGTGTGTGTGTGTGTGTGTGTGTGTGTGTGTGTGTTTCAAAATTATTAGGAATTGAGAAATTAAGATAGATTCCTTTTAGCGGTAAAGCAAGTAAAAAAAAATATAATATTTTAAAAATAATCATCCTCAAAGATTATACGTCGCAGGTCTAGAGCTAGGCGCCGTGGTATTTACAATGTAAAGCCTAGTCTGGCACAAGTAAATAGGAGCTCAACATCTACAGAGATCGAGGTTGCTTTTGTAGTAATATTCATCATCATCATCATCATCATCATGATCGTCATCATCATCAATCTTTCAACGTCCGTCGTTGGACATGGAGTTTCCCCAGGATTCGCCACACCCCTCTATCATGTGCGTAGAGGAGCCAGTACTTTCTGAGTTTGTCTAGCTCGTCTCTCCGTCTAATTCTCTGCCGGCCTCGGTTGCGCTTGTGATCTATGGGGATCCATTTCGTGAGTCGCGATGTCTATTGGTTGTCCGACATTCTTGCAACATAGCCAGCCCACTGCCATTTCAGATTTTGATTTATTCTATGACGTCTCAGACACCTGTCTTCTTCCGGATGTACTGTGCTGTCTTATGGTCTCTCTATGTGAAACCTAGCATAACTCTTCCATGTGCACGTTGCATGGTTCTCAATTTGTGAATCTGTCTCTTGGTTAGGTTCAATGTTTTAGCTCCATAAGTGATTATTGGGAGGATGCATTGGTTGTACACCCTTCTTTTTAGGATTAATAGGGTCTTCTTATTTTTGAAAGTTGAGCTTGCTCTCCCAAAGGCTTGCTATCCTAGGATGATTCTTCGCTTTCTTCAATTTCTTCTTCATTTGAGGGTGTCATAGATCTATTTTCTTCAGTTCTGTGTCCTCGATTTTGATCTTAGTCTTTTTATCTCCGATGTGTTTGTGGCACATGATCTTCGTCTTGCTGAAGTTCATGTATCGGCCGACTTTCTTGCTCTCTCCTACAATACTCTCCTCGAAATATTCCCAAAAGTAATTACCCAGTTTGCAGTACATGACCAACATGTTTTTTTACCAAACTAAATCAAGGTAGATGGTGATACTAGTGACTTTTAAGTTCAGTACACAAGCAATTCATCTTAAAGCCTAGTGTGTTAGCTACCACGAAAAGTCAGGTGCTCAAATAGGCTTTAATTAAACATAGTTAAGTTTGGTACAAGGTCACAAGAGTGGGGCACCCAAATGACGAATAAACTCTTTAACAATTATCAAATATGACTACCAAGATTAATTGACAATCGTCACTATACATCATCATCATCAGGCGTCACCAATAACGTCAGCCATTAGACATAGACCTGCCCCATGATTCACCAAATCTCTCGATCGTGGCCGTTGTTGCACCAATATTTCCTGAACTAGTCTAAATCGTCCCATCATTTTATTTTTGCCGGTCACAATTTTGCATATGATCTCTGCAGGTCATAGTAATGGGTCGTGATGTCCAGTGTTTTTGTGAATTCTTGGAAGACGACTAAAAAATTATGATTAAAATTTTCTAATGTATGTTATGATTTATTTGACTCCCGTTTCGCTAAAATGTACAGTGCTGTCTTGTGATCCCTCCATGTGATAATATCAGGGTTTTTCCAACTGATCTGGAAAGAGTACTCACTGACTATTTATTCATTTCATTTATTAGTCTAACAAAAGAAAAGTATGGATAGCCACACTGAAAACTGAACTCATAACCAAAGACTAAGAAAATTAGCTCACTAAATATCGCTCACGGTCAGCATTAAAAAAAAAAACATTATTCCATTGCAATTATTTACAGTGATTGGGGAACTGATTTCCCATTAGAAATTTTATGTAATCTTTTTAAATTTTGCTCTATTTTTGTGATATCATACTGTGGGGGACGGGTCACGGAGGTGGTGTACCACACCAAACCACAAACTCTGGATCAACTGAAGGAGCGCACCTGACGTGTTATTGCCATCATACTATTGGGCTTCCTGAAAAGGTCTATCGAGGTCATAGCGAAACGCTCACAGAAATTAATGGCCAGCGTTAGATTTCAACACGTCAGACAAATTCTACCATTGTATGGTCCGTAGTAAAGCTAGTATGACTACAATCGACCAATAGATAATAAAGTCATCACCTATTTCGAATAGCGAGTTTCTTTTCACCCGTCCTGTATAATAGCCAAGTTGAGTCCAGCACATGGTCACAAGTATGAGGTACTCTATGAGGGTAACATTTATTAACCAAAGCCTGTTCGACCAGCTCTCTAATAATCATCTTTTTCGAATTTATAAGTCGGAAGATATTATACTGTGGCTCTCGTACCTGCTTTCCATTTGACACAGCCAATGAGCCAGCACGGTTTTCCTATCAGCGAAAAGATAAAATTAAAGTTTTGTAAGTTATGTAAGAATTTATTAAACGCGTTATCTTGATCATCACGCGCGTTTATTGCTCTTAAAGTTTAAGTTTTATTTTCAAATTGACGGTTGCAGTTGCTCAAAATGCAAGCTTGTTCAAATTAGGAATATATTTCTTTCGTTTTTCGACAATTCCCCCCGAGAACGCTCGCTTATTTGTATTTGAATAACTCTACAGAAAATCAAACAAAAATAAAGGAAGACGCAAAAGGCCCCGTGGAAGTCGTTGGAAATTAGCAGCAATGATATCAGAGGATATTGTAAATTAGGAAAGAATGCCTGATAAAATAGTTTTAGCGCATCCAGATCGGTTAGATTATCCAACGGAATAATAATAATTTGATATCACAGGGGGATTTTTTCGTCAGATCATCACATTTCGATTCTTCATCATGAGAAAACTTGCCCTTTTAGATAAAAAGCATGCGAACCTAATTAAACGGTTTAGGCATGCAATACGAATGTATCAAATACATACACAAATATTCACACAAAGTGTTTACGTATAAAGTGAGTATATATATACTTGATACACACACAATCGCTCTCACACTGACACAGACACGCACACACACATATTGTGTGTATATGTGTGTATGCATGCATGGATATGCTCGTATGTGCCTGTGTGCAGTTTATATATTATTGCTCAGGATAATCTAACTTTGAAATTGATCTTTGTAGATTCTGTTAACATGAATTATATTCTTGGCTTTTGCCTGGTTATCTGAGAATAGTTAATGTATTCTAATCTCTATTCAGAATGAACAAGATAGGTATTCTCATTTTTGTTTTTACTGTATTCTCTTGATCGAAGAGTTCTACGACCTTCATGAAATTTATAGTTCGTCCGGTAGATACTTGTTTGAAATTGATTTTCTGTTCAATAGATTTTTTAGATTGGATTTGTATAGCCCGAAGGAAAAATCCATCTATCTTAATCTAGAGAAGCCTCTTCAATAATGACCAAGCTTGAATTATTCGTGGAATGATGACAATGAACATTTCAGAATTTGGGATTTTTATCGTTGCTTTTTAAAAGAATTTCCATCAAAACGTTTCGGTGAGAATTGGCGAAGACTCTGTGACAAAGAAAAACAAAAAATGGAGAGAATCTATCAATATAACTGGCGAGTAAATAGACTCATTAAATGTTCTAAATATATTCGATAAAATAATATAAGTTTATTTGACCTGTACACATGTATTTTCATATTGTAATGCTGAGAGAGAACAACGTCTTTGGTCATTTTTATGCATAATTGCAAAGTATCCACAACCGTGTCACGCAAGCCACGTTTAATCTGCTTTGCGTTATTTCATCGCGTTTTTTTAAGTGTTCATTATTCCTTACTGTACATACATCATTTTTTTGAGGATGCAGAATGGATATTGGCAGCATCAACCAAACATCAACTTATGTTTCTTCAGTTTTCAAGTTGGTCTGGCTGGCTACCATGCTGGCTGCTAGGCTGGCTGGCTATGTCTGTATCGTGCGTATTGGCCGCACCAATCAAGTACTGTAAATATCAACGTTCACAATGTTAGGTCAATTGACAAAATTAGTACTCGCTAAATTAGACTTGTTGTTAGTGTCCGCCTCTGTTCAGGCTTGCTCTTCAAAAATTCTGACTTTAATGACCACCAGCCAACTAAAGACAAGAGAAGTAACATCCATTGATCACTTCTTCCCCACTTTTTAAAATGCACATCACCAACACAGCATGCTACTTATGTAGTAATCCGTAATATAAGAGTCGGTCCTGTTGAAAGTGTACGACAAAAAGTATACCTAGGCAAGGTTACAGCTTGACATTACTCTGTTCACTGACCTTATAGCTACTCCACAGCTCCCTATTTAATATTTTGATTGGAAGGGCAAAGTTTGATCAATAAATGTAGAATGTTGAAAATATCAGCTAAACTTTGTTTTTAGCAAGATTTAGCATTTATCTGTATGTTGGACTTGAATATGAGGGAAAAGGGATCGTCTGTGTTCAGGAATCAGGAGAAAAGTTACTGAAAGTGAGAATATGTATGATGTCTATACATCTATAGATTTTCCATTTGAGATAATTGAACTGCATTCGAACATGATGGAAACATTACCCACAGAATTACATCAGATAAAATACTTGAGCTGAGTTTATTGTCGATAGATTTCACTCCAGCAAAACAAACCAAAAAGAAAACAAAACAAAAAAAATCACAGAGCGCACACCTCTGTCAACGTCATCGTCATGAAACATGAACGATTTAATTATAGATTCCAGACCATGCCGTGACAAAACTGGTATTAATTACCAGTAGCAGAAAAGTCATTATCACACAAACTTTGTTTCAGAGATTTGACCACTTCTTTTCGTCTTGATGTTTTGGCCCATTCATTCCCATGGCCCTTTTTCAGGTGTAAATTGTAATATCTGCAAATTAAGAGACCATTCCCGATCGATCATTACCTCCAGTGGTTCAAACTAAAACATGATTTAAAATAATAAGTATTAATCAGAAACAACAACAATAAAAAAAAACAAAAAACTATAACCATAGAACAATTTATCTCACTCATGATAACAACATCATAAAGACTTTATCATCGTATCATTTCATTCAAAACGGCAAAATCATCCCAAATTCTTGCATCCGTCCCAATATCTTAGCAATTATTCGTTGTTCCATGGCCCACCCTTCCACCAAATGAGGTTAAAAGTCAATTACAACTCTCTGGAGTATTGAGTGGATAAATAGGCTATCAGAAGAAAAAAAAACATGGGTGAATATATCATTTCTGTCCACCTTTGTTGGCAGAGATAACGATGAGGTGAAAATTATTAGTCTCATGCAGTTCCTGGGATTTTCCCCAACGACTAAAAGTGGCTAGATTTGAAAAAAGGGGGCAATCATTACGCTATAATATATATATATATATATATATATATATATATGCAATGCTTTTCCTTAGGAATAGAGCACTCTGGTGGATGGAGAATTTAGGCTAAATGAATATATTGTTTAAATTCAGCCTTACTGACCGTCCAGTTCCATGGCTCAACGGTAGTATACCGGCTTCGAGTCTGAAGCAAATGTTTCAATCCTGCCTCGTGGTACTGGCAGGGATGATGAATTGTCTATAGCCACACTGAAGAGTTGTAATACAACAAAACAACTGTCTTTGGATGATACAATAATATATATATATATATATACATATATATATATACTCAATATCTATGTGAAAGAATAAAGAACGGTACCTTTTGATCGAGAATGACGTTATTTAAAGTTTAGATTGGGCACAGTGTTATTTTTTAACGTTGATATCTTATCAATACTCCGTAGATTTATACTTCTTGTACCTTTGTATGAGAATTTGTAGCGTATACTCTAACCTGGCAATGAAATACCCAATTTCAGCCAGATTTGAAAAAATCTAGGCTCTGTCAAACATTCAAAATGGCCAATTCAAAATGGCTGTTCAAGAATTCCAAGAAACTTCGTTAGTCCAGGAATTGTCTAGACAGTTTACTAAAGAAAAACAATGAACAGATGCTAAAAAACATACAACTTAGATCACGACAATTAATTATCCACGTCTATTGCAATTTCTCATAACCACTTTGACAAACATGAACGTCTTTTGCCAGAAGTTATTTGACATTTGAGTTTTCGCCTTATTTTGCAGTGTTTGTTCCATAGAAACGCCATTGCATCTGAGTTGTTTTATGCCGACTAGCAATAACAGAATACTGTGACTCGTGCTCTTTACGGATCTCCTGTACGAGTGAAAGATCTTCGTCTAAGGCCACGGGCAGTGAGGAAGACATTGTATTTACTTGATAGACACACGTACCACCATGTTTGGTCACCGGAAGTTGCATTTGTAGAAGGGTGACTTTCTTTTATGTTCATGTGTGTGCGGGTCTTCAAATGGCTGATGAATAACAACAAAGACTGAAAAATGGTGGATGGTAGATTAAATTTTAAAATGGAGTCGATTTCAAAAGAAAACACACCCTTCTCCTTTTACGCCAGTCGCCTGCATCCATGAATTTTGAATTTTCTATGTTCCCAGGCACGGAGCCGGGGAATTTTTCGTCTTTCGTCTCCGCCTTATTGCTATTTACTGAATAGAGATCTGAGATGAACGTGCCATTTCGGCAACCACCCATTTGCATTGTGTCGCAATTTGCTCTGCCCTTCTCGCCGTTGTCGTTTTAAATCGGTCCATAGGGAAAAGGGGCGTATCGGTCAGTTGATTGAAGCAATGATGATTTTTTTTTCTTTAACCCTCTTGACGTTTAGCCTTTCTGCCACGAGGTGTAAAAGCAGAACGCTGCAGAGGGGTAGGGTTGGGGGAGAGACGAGGAGGGGAACTCCCCTGGTTTCTTCGTTCGAGAATAGAGAATTCAATTCTTGTTTTTTTTCAATAATAATAATAATAATAATAATAATAATAATAATAATAATAATAATAATAATAATAATAATAATAATAATGATAATAATAATAATAATGATAATAATAATTCCTCAGTTCTATATTTTTTTTGTCTTATTTTTCTCGTTCTTATTATTCTTGTACCTTTTGGTCCTGCCTGCCTCGCACCGTTTGTCTTTCGTGTGACAGCCAATCTTTAAGAATTGGCACTGAGACTCTTGTGGAGAATGGAAACGGTTCCAATATCCTCTTCGCCGCACGATGACTTTAGGCGGTGGAAATCATTGCGACGTTGTGGATTATTGGAAAAGGGGGAAAAAATAACAAGAAAGATAAAAAAAAAAATAAATGAATAAATAAATAAAAGAAGAAAGGAGCTAAAAGCCCGCACCAATAACGTAGACTGCGTTCGGAAACGCGGCACAAAAGATGGCGCGGCTTTTTGCGACACAGCCACACGTCATAACTGCCGGAAGTGGTGGAACGCTATGACAAATAATATGGTAGTTGGGGTATCGCAACGTGGGTAGGCGATATGTCCTCACGACACATACAAATGCCTCTGTCGTGATAGTCGGCAATTCAGAGGCTGGTCATAGCATTTTTCATTTTGCCAATCGGGTTTTTTTCACCCGACAATTCTCTTGACTTTTTCTTACTTTCTGTTTTAATATATATATTTATATATATATATATATATATATATATATATGTTTTTTTTTTTTCACCGAAAACATTTTTTTCATATATTTTTAATATTATCCTGGCCCTTTTTGCGCTATTATGTAATCGTTATTGTTCATTTACAGAAAAATAGTATTAATATCGACAATAATTGGAGTTTCTGTTGATGTAGTAACAATGATTTTTTGACAGTTCTTTTTTTTATCATTTCTTATTTGATGTCGATAATTTTACGAGTAAAAAAAAACAAAACAAAAAAACAAAACAAAATAAAACTAGACAAAACCGGAGAAGCAAGGGAACAATCAAAAGGAGAATGAGAGAGAGAGAGAGAAGCATGAAAAAGATAGAACGATATTGAAAAATCACAACAGATGTGTAAATGCTAGAATAGATTTAGAAGAAAAACAGAAAATTTACCATTACAATGACTTAGCTTTAAAGACAATGACTATCAGAAACCGTCAAATAAAACTGTCACCAAAACCATCAGCATAACTTTCTCCAGTTTTTAAGTTGGTACGGCTGGCTGGCTATTCACAAGTATGTTTGTAAGTATCACAGATACAGAGCGCACCAAAAGAGCTAAAGGGATGAAATTTCCAATATTTACGCCTTATCATGTTTTGAAAAACATTTTTTCCGTTTTTTTTGTTTGTTTTTTTTTACCAAATTCCTCTCTAAAATACTTTTTTTTAGTAAGAGTTCAATTTGCAATGTAAATTTATGCTAAATTGATCCTTTAGTTTGTGTCCAGCAGCATTTACGTTTGCTTTTTGAAAATACAGATCACTACTTAGCAAAATGCGAGAGAAGTAATATTCATTGACCAGCCCTCATTCGAACGTTTTAATTGATCACTCCCAACATTGCAGGCTGGTCAAGTAACAGCTTCCATCAACTGATTAACTAGACTTGTTTGTATAAATTGATTGTTATGGTTGACACAATGCAAATAGTTTGTTATTTCATTCATAAAAGACAGGTACGAGATTTGTGGATGGTAAGCTTTCAGCAAAACAAGCTCAACCTTCAAAAACAGGACGATCCCATTAATCAAAAAAAGAGTATACAACCAACGCATCCTCCCAATAGTCACTTATGGGGCTGGAGCATGAACATAACCGATAGACAGACTCAAAAACTGAGAAGCATGCAGCGGGTGCATGAGAGAATCATGCTCAACCTCAAATGAAGAGATCACAAGACATCACAATACATCAGAAAGAAAAACGGAGGTCTGAGACATCATTTACTACTTATTATGTCTAGAAAAACGTTTTCTATTAATTGTTTTTAGACCCCCCCCCCCACCAATTTTTCTTCAGCGTGGGATATATTTCCAATGTACGTTTTTTCTAAATTGGTACCCTTTTTGTGTCTGGCTGCATTTGCTCTTGTTTTTTTTTTTTCGAAATGTAGATTTTTTATTTTCCGTCAAAACGTTATTCATTGATCACCCCCTTTTTCATCTTCTTATTGATCACCCCTAATACCTTAGCATGCTGTTGAAAGCCCTCGCTGGTATTGATGACCAAACACACCTATTTTCCCAGCGTTTGAACTGATTCATTTCGGCAATGAATATTCAGGGTCATATTTGGGGGGTTATAAATTTATCACCTCAAACCATGACTTTTGTTTTATGATGCAGAGTGGGAATTTTTAATGTATTGGGAAATTGTGTTATATCTGATGTTGAAATACAGTATACATGTTTTCCCCCAAATACATGCATATAGAATCATGTACATGTATTCGTGGGACAAAACATGTACTTTGTATACATGGGTTTCTGTCCCAATCAGACTAAGTCTAATCCCTCTAGTATTGCGTGACATATGAATCAACGACTTTTCTTCATTTCTCGAACGATCCACGTAGACACGGCCATTTTCCTGTATTAACTTTGAGTTCTTACAGGATTGGAGGTGTTAGTCAAATGCATGAGATGGGTATCCTTACAGGGGGCAAAAGGGCCCCAACTGCACTGTTATATTAATCTGTACATTGGGGAGAAGTAGATTCATGCTTTTATGAACAGCGTAGTAAATGCGAAACTATGCAACCTTGAATTAGAGTTGAGTTTCCATTCTCAGGGCTGTTAACCGTTGAGCCACCCCTGCCTCCTACTCTATTTACTGTACAATGGAATGAGGCGGCATATATAGATTGATTGGAAAGCATTTGGTATAGATAGAGCCATACTGAAGAGTAAGTTGTCAATATGCTTGAAACTTAGTATACCATAAATGCATATTGCCTTTCAGGTGCAAAACTGCTCGAAAGTCAACTCAGAACCACATGGAGGGCAATGGAAAGAGCAATGGTAGGAATGATTCTTGAAAAAAAAGATGGATCCGAGAGAGGATCCGGGTGGAAGATATCACATGAATAATTAAGCAGCAAAAATGAGGATGAGCAGGGCATATAGCGAGAGGAAGAAGGGATTCCAGCTAAGGCGAAAGGGCTTACCGCTTGGCGGGACAGTAAACGCATTTGGGAAAGACCAGGCACAGGATGCAGAGATGAGATGGAAAAGATTGCCGGTAAGACATGACAGAGGCTAGCGCAATCACACTCGTAATGGAACGAGATGGAAGAAGCCTTTGTCTTATAATGGCTGCTGCTACTGATGATACCTGTTGCTAGTTCAAAGAATTTGAACATGTTGTTTAAAATCGAGCGTAGCACTTACTTTTGCTACTACCCCTAGAGAGCATTTGCTCAAAGACAGTTCATCTTGAAGGATATAGTGAAGCGTTTAGGTATGTGTTCCTTTCTCCGAGCTTTTGGGTAGTAACTCGTCTGTTTACCCGTTTAAGCCACCTTCAAATAAAAAAAAACAAAAGAAAAAAAAAAAAAAAAAACGAAACAAACAAACAAAAAACAACCCAATAACAATAAACAATCTAGCTTTGGCAAGTCACTCAACAGAAACTGTCAGGTGGCCAACATTTTTGCTGCATGATGAGATAGGTTGATCAATTTAAAAAGATAAAAAAAGGAGTGATCAATGAAAACGCCTTTCGTTGTGCGGTGATTAAAAATACTGGTGAACACAAACTTAAGATCCATTCAGCACTGTAAATTGAAAACTCACCAAAAACCTATATAAGGGAGTATTTAAAAAAAAAAGTTTCCCTAGACATGGTAAAGAGTGCTTCACTTTCCAGCCCTCTAACTCCATTAGTGTGGCCTGTATGCGTGATACATAAATAGCCAACCAGCCAGCCAGCCAGCCAGTTAAACCTGCTGAAAAACTAGAGTAAACTATGTTGACAGTTTCTAACTGATGAAGACTATTTCAATTCAAAAATGGTACCTGCTACTTTGATTTTAAAAAAAAAAGTTAATTTCATGGAAGATTCCATCCTGTTCGTTTTCCAGAATTCGTAAATTCGTTTTTATCGCCCTCGGAATTTTCGGTAATCAACAATATAAAATACTTTGCAAAGTATACTTCATTTTGAATACAGGGAAATAGAGGGAAAATGTATAGGCGTATGTATATGTTCAAACATCAAAAATCTCTTGACGTACACACATACATAGGGCTATTATATTATGTTACTCTAGACAATTGCCAAATCATCCCAAGAACGGATGTGTATTTTTTTTTAACCATCCGAGATTTAAAATCTGTAGTGCAAAATTGACTAACAAAAGAATAAATAATATTAGCGCCCGGTGCAGAACTTCCATGCAACCGACAATGCTTTTGAAACCCTCCTGCTGATTCCAATTCTTTCCCACAGTCATGAAAGATATCGCAATCTGTAGCTATTTGATCGTTCACCTGATGTATTTTCGTATCGCTTAGTGAACACCTTTCCTTTCCAGCTTTGTAGAGGAAGACCCTCCCACTGATTCATTCATTCATACAAACATACATGTAAGGTAAGCTTTGTCAATTTAGGTAGATGCGGTAGAAAGGAGGTGTTGCACGAATCTTACAAACAAGAGGAAATAATCTGCCTTCAAATGTAACCTGAGAAATCCCGATTTGCTTTTAATATGGCAAGAATACTGGTCGTAGGCACTGGCAAGAAGTCCGTGACTCTGTCATCAGCCAAGTATATTCAAAATATCTAATTGTCTCTGTCCCTCTGCCTCTTCAAGTCTCTGTCTATCTGTCTGTCTCTTTTAAAATACATATATATATATATATATATATATATATATATATATATATACGTGTGTACGTGTGTGTGTGTGTATGTATCTGTCTGTGTGTGTGTGTGTGTGTGTTTGCATACGTGCATTTGTGTATAGAGTTTGGAGACATTTGTAGCTTTAAGCCCCGTAGATGTTGCTGGAAAATATTTCTTACTTGTATAGAAGTAATATATACTTGCATTGCATATTTCTTCTTGTATAGTGGGATTTTTTTTTTGTTTATTTATAAAGCACTTACGATGCTACTATGAAAACTTCAAGTAAAGATTTCAAATAGAGATTTTTAAAAAACTTTCTGTTTGTTCCCTTATTTCATTACATGCCATGTAAGTCAATTATTCACTAATAACTGTTAATGGAAGATTTTCAATGGGAATTATATTCTACACAAAATTAGATCATACGGTGAAATTTCTTGCGGGGATTATCAGTTGTTTACCATGGAACAAGCTTAGCATCGGGCAAAGTGAACATATATATATATATATATATATATATATATATATATATTGTAAGCTTATGCAATGCTCTTCCATTGGAATAGAGCACCTTGGTGGATGGGGAATATTTGTTAAATAAATATATATCGCCTATATTCTGTTCCGTAGCGCAGCGGTAGGATACTGGGTAGGATACCAGGCCTGAAGCGAAGGTTTCAATCCTGCCTCGCGATACTGGATAAGATAATGGATAGTCTACAGCCACACATACATACAAATACAACGAAACGGCCGTCTGTGGATGACACAATATATATATATATATATGTATATATATATATATATATATATATATATATATATATATATATATATATGAATGATCCACTAGAAGAAGCTCATATAAGGCAGAAACATTAACGTGTCTGTGTAGCGAATCCTTTACTTCATAGTATATATATATATATATATATATATATATATATATATATGAAATGATACATTTATTTAAGGGAGCCATTTTCACTCCTAGTCTCACCAACTTTTTGGAACCTACGCAGATACCCACACCGACACACAAATATATATATATGTGTGTGTGTGTGTGCGTGTGTGTGCGTGTGTGTGTGCATACAGATGACTGGTCATACCAGTTCTCACCTCGTCTGTGTACAATCATTGAAAAAATCTAGTTTTTCATCATTTTTTCCCGTTTCTACCTTGAAGCAACATCACCCTTAATTAACAGTCTAACATATTATTTTATGAGCTTGATTAAAAATCTCCTTATTGGTTCCCTTCCTTCTTTCTTTTTCTTCGCATCTGTTTTTTTTTTCACATTCCTGTTCCTATTAACATCTGTCCTTCTTTCAATGATTTTTTTAATGTTTGATCGTAGTTTTTGTGACACACACATACAAACACATACACACACACACACACACACACACACACATATATATATAGTTGACAGTAAGAAGAATTGTTGTATCAAAATTAAGTTTATTCCAATTATATCAAAGAAATCTGATATAAATACAACTATCATCACTTATTGCTAACTTTATATATATATATACATAGTCGGATACATCTTAACCACAACCATATATATATATATATATATATATATATATATATATATATATATATATATATATATATATATATATATATATATCTTTGATTGAGTATTTATTTCCTGTTACCAATTTTTTTCGCACATGTATCTTTTCCAATGTTCATGTTCATTTTCACATAGGGTCCGTCGCGAAAAATCATTTCAAAGGAGTAAATTGTAATATATATATATATATATATTTAATGTATATATGTAATTTAATACGTCATAGAAACTCTTAAGACTTAGTTAGATCACACACTGAAACAGCTTAAATTGATCTGATGCTTTGGAGAAAAAACTTCAAATTAGGATACTTGGGTTATCAAAAATGAATCACCAAATAAAGTACTTCAAGTAGACCTAATTCCGATCTATACATAAGTTGATCCTCAGAGATCGTTTGCGAAAATTTGGCAGGCAAAAGATGAGATGATGTGACAAACTACACTAGTTTAGAAAGTATTGGCTCTGCAATGCCCATGATAGAGAGGTCTGGCGAATCTTAGGGTAAGGTCTATAATCAACGGTGAACTCTAAAATGCTGGTGGTGGTGGTGGTGATGACGATGGTAATGATGATGATGATGATGAAGTCAACGTGACCACCGATCTAAGAGGCTGTCCTTTACAGCTGACCATAGGATTGGGATAAGATAGAGATAGAGTTTGTCATCTAACATAAGATATGATTTAATTTTATCAAATGGAATTTTGCTTTGATATTTGTTGATACTCCCGTACCAGAAGTGGCAATAGACCAGCCAGGTTTTTCGAATTCTACGATAGGCCCTGACAGCTGATTGTTTAGAGGTCAACCCGAAAGAAGATCCTGACAAATTGGCAGAGTCTTTTGGATATTTTTGGAAAACTGAAAATCTACGGTCAAAAAAATTTTTGAAAATAAAAAAATAATGGCCAAAAAAATAATGAAAGACTCCATGCATGTGTTTAGTATTATCGTGGATCTTATATCCATAATTTTCTAATTAAATTATCATAAAAACTTGTGTCTTTTACGGCTTCCTAGAAAATTGGTGCCTTACATCAGTCGTGAGTTGTGAAATCGACCAGCAAGGTTGTGAAAATGGGCAAAAATGATAAATTTTTTAATGCGAAATTCAACTTACTGTACTGTACTGTTCAATTGTACTGTATATATTTTACGACGTGCTGATTCTGAATATGCCTTCTCTCTCAGAGATGCGTAGTTCTTGGATTATAAGAGTATAGAAACACATACATGAATAACAACTTTATATCTATTTTGACAAACTCATCCCAACCAGCTAATATTCTAAGTATTGGAACTACTTACTAAAGGCAAGTGATATCTTTGACCAGAGCTCCCTGTAAGGCAGTTGTTTTTTTTTCGAATCGATGGACTATTTTTCTGTCTAATCATAATATTCTCACTTTTCTGTCTTGATATTTACTCTGCATAGATGGATCTTGGTATTCATTATTCTACGTTCGAATCCAAGTAAACCTATTATTTCGAATGCTGATTTTCGAAGCTGGCAAGTCCTCCTACTTGATAGATCGACACCAAACACAAACTTCCTGTCCCCATTTTCTCTCGTTTGTTCCTGTGTCAGAGGGAGTGTCTAAAATTGTACATAGTTGGAGATTTTTTTCGGAAGAATTCGTTCATTTCTCGAATAGAGATTAATTTTTTTTTCTCTTCCAGTTTATTTCGTGACATCGATCCTCACCAACCCAACGTTTGGAACGCAACATTAGAAATATCAAGTTCCACTTTCCCTTTGTAGCTAACCGAGCCCAACTATAACAATGTAAATCTTTATTGGTGTTAAATGCAGTTTTCAGATCTTTGCGGTTCAGCTTGACATCGACTCCATTGTTACGGCTATATTAACGTCTTTCTTGACGAAATATACGAAAATAAAAGGAAAGATTTTTCGAGTCAAATTATTTTTTGACGAATCAATTATTAAGAAAAGTAATAAGATTTTTCTTCGTGACAAATACATAATACCTTAAGTCTTTAATTTTCGTGTCTTTTTACGACGCTGAGTTGCAGGCAAAAATCTATATTAGACATAAAGCCAAGATCGAAATTTTCGTTGGGTGTTAGATTACACAAAAGGCGGAAAATTATTAACAATTTTAATATTGGCGAAGTGGAAATGTGGCCTCGTGACCAGCTTAAACAACAGGAAAGGAGAAAGCAAAGTACAGAAACTTTTCTTTGTTTAATCAAACAGGAAAAAGAAAAAAAAGTCACTTTTGCAAAATTACCGAGACGCACATATGCCAATGTACCACCGTTTTTTAGTGTGTGATTCGGTAATGTAACTTATTTAAGACGTTTGAAAGGTATACTAAGTTTTTTTTTCTCTCTCTCTTGGTGTATCGCCAAAGAATATTGGTACACAATTTTCTTTTTTTTTCATCTAAAAACCCCTGGAGATCAAACGATTCTCGGAATTCGGAATTTTTCGGATTTCCGAATAGTGGTAAAGGTACCTGCACAAAAGGCTCCAGAATTTGAAGTGGTAGGGTCCAACAACTACAAGGCTTGAAAAGGCTATTGTTGCCTAGATCTGCTCGGTAGGTTGAAAACAGATTACAAAGACGCGGGAGAGGAAACAATAATAGGTGGCAAGAAGATAGCGACCATTGTCAAGGGAAAGAAAAAATGGCATCAAACATCAGAGGATTTGATTCTGTTGTGAGATATCTCAATTACTACAACTCCAGAATATAGTCCTTTAACGTCCTTTTTTTTTATGCACAGAACTTATACAAGATTCAGTAGACCTCTCTATCGTGGGCGTCGTGGAGCAAATGTTTTGTGAACTTGTTTAGTTCTAGTTCGTCATTCAATCTTTTTTTTTTTGGCTACGGTTTCTCGCAACATGATAAGCCCATTGCCATCGTCGTTTCCAAATAATATCTATGATATCTGTGACTCCTGTTTGTTTTATGATATAGTGTGCTATCTTATGATCTCTCAATGTGATGTTGAGTATGATTCTCTGTTCTGCAAGTTGTATGGTTCTCAGTTTGAGCGTCAATCTTTTGGTTAGTTATCACAGGTGACTATCAGGAAGATAGATATTGATAGGATAAACAATCAAGACGATTGTTAGGGAATAACATAGTCTCTTCAGGAAACTTGGAAAATATTCATACTGAGCGGTATAAATAGTATAATCCTGGCATACTTTTTTATTATTTTTAAGTAATTGAAAACGATTTTTTTTCCTTAGTAAAACAAATCCAAACTCAAACAGTTTATTCCATGGAAAAATTGTCCGGATTTCTGGACTGTTCAGTCTTCGGAATTTCGTATAATAGATCATGCTTCTACTGATCAGAGATAACATAGGACACTCACTAAGACGTAACGTTGTAGGTTAATGGTTAGCTAGATAGTTGAGAGCATCGATGATCACCGCTACCCACATCAAACCGGTTTAATCACTGTAACTGGGTTTTGGTTATTCATGCATTGTGAAATTCATAATCTATCCGGATTTCGCCCAGCTATAACTGTTCATGGCATTAACTTAAACATTAAACTTTGCACAGACGCAAAACACACCCTTCAATGATCATAACCCAACAAAAATCGAGAAAAAAACCCTCATTTATTCATCATCCCTTTTTCCAAGTTTTTATTGATCACTCTATTGAATGACCAACGAGACCAGTATTTTTTAAAATCATAAAGTTAGTATTTCATCAAGGTGAATTGATTTTACCACCACCACTGTTTACTTTATGAGGTCAAAAGCAGCGTATATGGATGGCGGTGATAAATAACTTCCCTTTGAATACTGTGTTACATTGTTAATTACGAATGTGTAATGATTCCGATCCTCATTGTAGACTGTAAGTTTGGGAAATTTTTTGACTCATGAATTAAATGCTGTATTTATTATTCTAGGAAATATTCGAGCTTATGTCTTAATAAGTGCTGTTTTTATGAAAAAATTGGTTGATGTGTTCTGCCTCCGGCTATCAATAAAAAGATACTTATTCGAATAATTAGTAGAATAATGGAAGCACAGTATATATGTACACTCATATAAATGTATATATAGTTATGTACAATATATATATATATATATATATATATATA
This sequence comes from Thysanoteuthis rhombus, assembly GCA_963457665.1. Classification (NCBI taxonomy): domain Eukaryota; kingdom Metazoa; phylum Mollusca; class Cephalopoda; order Oegopsida; family Thysanoteuthidae; genus Thysanoteuthis; species Thysanoteuthis major. The sequence continues at coordinate 40,599,686 of OY735228.1, read as the reverse complement.
TATATATATATATATATATATATATATATATATATATATATATATATGTATGTATGTATTTATGTATAATCAAATTAATAATACTACTACTACTAGAGTGAGGATTTGCTACACATGTCTAAATCAACTCAATATTCTATGCTGAATGTATCGAGCACTTTATGAAATAAACCCCATCATACATTGGATATTGTATTATATTATATTATATCCCTGATTTTGTATTGCATAAATATATATATATATATATATATATATATATATATATATATATATATGTGTGTGTGTGTGTGTGTGTGTGTGTGTGTGTGTGTGTGTTTCAGACAGGCTATAGCTTATTCAGTCGGGTTATCCATAGTTATGTATATTTTTATATACAACACATATATGCACACGCAAATGCAGAGATACTTAGATATTTTGGTGTATCAATAAGTCTGTAGCATAATGATAGAAAAAAATTGAGAGAACATTTTTTTTTCAAATTTTCAAATATGATGTCTTTCCTTGTCAGTGAATAGTTGTGAACATTCGTAACATAGATCGGAAATTACGGTGAAAATCTTCAGATAAAAAAATCAGCTACATGTCAAGTTGAGAATTCATTGATGCCTAATAGTAGGCATAATATCTCTCCCAATCTCTCTCTCAGTATATATATATATATATGTATATCGCTCAAAAGCAGTATTTTTTATTTCTATTACTCCTGCCATTCCCTAACGCCTCTTCAGACTACTGCTTTTCTAACATAAACAAACACTTTGCCATTCCCTGCCACGTGTTTTATTAATGCTTGAAAACTAGCTGTATTAAGAGGTGGCAGGAACAGTTCTTGCATCAAAATATTTAATTAATGTGTGGCAGGGATTGGTAGGTATTGTCAGGAATTAAAAGTACGGCCGATTATTCAATATATATAAATAATTAAAAAAAAAATGGTCATACCTAGATTGCGTTATATCGTATAAAAACCAATTTGAAATGATATTCCATCATTACGCAGTGAAGTAGACGTGTATAGAGTAAGCAATTAAAGAAAATGAGTCGTCAGTAGGGTTGCTGCTTCTATGTAGCGATGCTCTTACCATTGAGCTAAACAGCCGCAGTTCATGTAAAGGCTAAATAACTAAGAACTGCTTTCAACCCAAATTCTAATCTTGTTTATGCTCGGTCTATTTTGGTTTGACAGAATGAATTATCAATTGAGTTATATTATAAGGATAAATATATAATACTCTTAATGATAATTATAATCTTAAATAAATTCATAATTCACTTACATATGTATATCAACCTACGAACGTCTGCATGTCTACGCTTTACTTCACGTACACACTACTTTTAGTCTCGTGATGTACTTATCCCTCCCCCCTGTTCATCTCATTTAGGAATAAAACAGTCAATCCATAATTGATAATCATTTAAAAAACAACATCCCTAGGTAAGTGAGATTAGGCACACACATACACACACACACAAACACAGACTCACACACACACACAAAAACGATAATCCCAGTTTCAGAAATTTGCTTTCCTTTGTGAGGTTCACTCGGTTGTTTACCATATATGATTGTCCTGCTTAAGAAGAGAAAAACACAGCATAACGCGATATGATCTCTTGTAGATGTCTCAATTGAATTGAGCCTTAATCCTTAATCCACCTTAAATTACTTGTCTACCAACCGATCTGATAGAGAAAATCATTTTGAGTTTTCAATGTATCTAAACAAAAGCCGTTTTGCATTTTTTGTAATCCATTGGTAATCAAAAGATATCACCTCAACTCGGGCTTATTGTGAGGAGCCCTCTTATCCGACAAGTAAACATGAAATATACTACTCACTATTGCATTCACATAAAAAGCGTTTAAATGTATTATAATTTCTATTTATGTATGAACTGTGTATTTGTGAATGTTTAACGCATAAATACGCTGACTTGATTATTCTTGGTCCCTGTAAAGGTTGGCGAGGAGGGTAACAGCTTTTTTGCTTTTACTGTCATTATGGAGAGAGCGGTTCGCCCAAAACAATATAAAGAAATGACTAGATTTCTATTTTGACGAATGTCAGATCATCAGCAGCAGCAGAAGTAGCAGCCTTTTAGCGTCTGTCGCCGGACATATAGCTTACCCAGGATCCATCAAACCTCTCTATCATGGGCGTTGCAGAGCCAGCAATCTCTGAAATTGACTAGGTCGTCATGCCATCTTAATGTCTGTCGGACACAATTTTGTATCTGATCTTTGGGGGATCCTTGCTGTGAGTTGAGATACCAAGCGGGTGTGTGACATTCTTGCAACATATCTAGCCCATTGCCATCTGAGTTTTTTTAATGGATTCTATGATATTACAGACTCCTGTCTTTTCTCTAATACAGTGCATTCTTATGATCGCCTTATGTGAGGTTGAGCATGATTCTCTCATGGGCACGTTGCAAGGTTCACAGTTTAGATGTTAATCTTTTAAAAAAGTGTTTGGTATGACATGTCAGTGGATTGAACGACGGTCTACCAAGCTGCACAGGAGAACTCATCCACTGGGCGACGGTCCAAAAACTATTCTTGTCACGTACTAATACTGCTAGTTCTCAAACGTTGATGAAACAAGTTTCATGTTTCAGCCCCATAGGTGACTATCAGGAGGATACATTGGTAATATATCATTCTTTTTAGGACAAGTGTGATTCTCTTATTCTTGAAGGTCGAGCTTGCTCTACCGAAAGCTTGCCAACCTAGAGTGATTCTTCGCTTGATTTCTTCTTCTTTTGAGGATCACATTGAAATTTGTTGTCTTAGGTAGATGTAGTGGTCTACTTCCCCCAGCTCTGCAATTTCGATTTTTAGCTTGGGGTCTTTGTCCTCGACATGTTTGTTGTATATGAGATGACTTACTTCCACTTTATTGCATGAAATACGAAATAACTAAATAAGTTTTTGCACACCCATCCACTCCAAAAAACCTGCGTCGGATGTGAAGAATGGCTTGCTCAGTCATTGTGAATGTGAATGTAACATAGTTCTCAAGCACACTCGATAATGTCTCACCATCGAGTGGGTATTCCGTTAGACCGTGTCTGTCCATGCATGTGTTGTAAGGTTCCTTTTGATTGGTTGCCAAGTTACCACGAGTCAAAACGTCAAATTATTGATCAGTATAATCTAAGGGGTACTTTTTGGAAAAAACTTTTATACTTTAGAATCCGACCGAATTATTTTCAAGGAATTATCGGAAAAAGGCCTTGGACTTTGATAATCTTTTTTAGAAACCGTCACCAAGACCTGTCAACATTAGTTTGTTTAGGTTTTTGTGCTGGTCTGGCTGCCTGCCTATGCCTGTATGTATGTATCACGCAAATAAACTGTACCAAAGTAAATAGATGACTGAAATTTCAAACATTTACTCGTTATCATGTATAGAAAAAGAGAATATTTTTTTCAATTTGAATCCCTAAGTATATTTTTAGTGTGCACTTGTGCGTGTATACGGGGCGAGTAGTTTATCATGTAAGTTTATGTTAAATTGTTCCTTTGCTGTTCAAAATCCGGACTTCTGGGGTGAAATAAAAACAATTGATCCAATCATTTCGCAATTTGAAGAGAATTAATGGTCTATTCATCCTATCACTCGTTTGACTGATCACCGTGACCCAGTGGTTGAATCCTCCAGAGCAATTCGGTGGACCGTGGTTCAATCCACTGAAGAGTCATACTAAACACTTAATGAATGGTACTCAATGCCTCTCCAGTGAGTATCAAGGGCCAGGAATAAGATTGAGTAACCTTTCATCTAGGTTAATGGATGAGGGTCAAATCATGTTGGATATAACAGTTTTTCTCAAGATCACCGTAGTTGATTAATGTCAAGCCTGGTCAGTACCTAAATAGGTGATCATTTGGAAATACCAGGTGCTAAAAGCTGAACAAAAGTTTGAAAGACCTATCAAGCAGGAGATTAGTCTGAATGATAGCTGCCCATTTATACATAACTCTAGGACATCCTCGATAAGAGTATAACCGGAGAACATTGATATATACAAACGATACTCGTTCGTTTGATTCCTCCTGTCATGGAGTTATCTGTTTATAAGTAATAGTCTAAATATTTTCTGGAGAGAAATAGACTGTTCTATCAATCTATTCGTCTTCAAACTCCCTGTCTATTTATCAGTGTCTTTTAATGCCTATATATCAATCTCTGTTCAAATCTCAATATATCTATCACAGTCTGGTTATATTTTCAATATATTTACTTCGATCAATTATCTCTTTATATATCCCTCTCTATCTTGCTCTGTTTTCATCTTAATTTGTTTGCTTATGTAATTTGACCAATCCCAGTTGATCGTCACTCTCTCTCTCCCCTCTCTCTCTGTTTTGAGGAACTCATGTAAGTATAAAGAAAAATAGATACTAACACGGAGATAGATAGATAGATAGATAGATAGATAGATAGATAGATAGATAGATAGATAGATAGAAATAGACACACTGTACAAAGATATGAATATACTGGAATTCTGTTGAAACTGGAATAGATAGATAGATAGATAGATAGATAGATAGATAGATAGATAGATAGATAGATTAAGCATGAACAGGTTCAGACAGATAGATAGATAGATAGATAGATAGATAGATAGATAGATAGATAGATAGATAGATAGATGTGAAATAGGTGCAATTAAGAAAAGAAAATGTTGATAGATAGAGAAAAAGAAATGTAGAGATAATAAGAGTGAAAACCAAAAAAAGTAAAGAAAGATACAAAGTAAAAGGAAGAAAGGAAGAAAAATTGAAAAGAGAAAAATAAAAAAACAAATGGAGAAAGGAAAGATATTTAAAAGAGACAAAGAATATAGATACAGAGGAAAAAGATACAAAGAAAAAGAAAAACAGAAAGTGAAAGAATATAAACAAATAGAATAAAAAGACACCAAAAAACTAAAGAAAAAGAAAAAAAGACAAGATAGACTTATCCCGGGTCAAACTCAACTGTAACGGAAGCTTACAAGTTTTCAAAATTGTTTAACTTTTATTAAAACATTTTCCCTTTAATGAAAATGAACTTCGATTCTCACCATAAAAAGTGAATTAATAAAAAATAGTATCAAGATATTTTTCTAGATAAATGGTATGAAAATCAAGATAATTCGATGTATAATTTGAGGCAATTTAGATATCAAATGAAAATAGCGTCCACAGCTTCCTATTTTCCATTAGGATACGTATTAGATCCCACTAAACTAAACCCTTGTATTTGCACAAGTTCAGAAAAAAACACAAGCAGACTTCTGGAAGTCAATGTTCAAACGTAATTCAAAAGTTGCCAAAATATGTCTCACTTAGTTTACATCTAAATTTCCCAAAACTTTGTCGATATTTTGAAAGCTCTCAGCATTCTGTCGTCAGACATTGAAGAGTTTTATAAATTAAATAACAACGTACAAAAGTCAAATTTAATGTTATTAATATTCTATTCCTCAATATAATTATTTACATAATATAATATCATCGAGCGAATGTATTTCCCTTTGGAATATATTAGGAAAATAATGTGTAACCGATTCTTTCACCTATCGCATATGCCGCTAGGAAGATTCAACTTTCAACTTGAGGTCAAAGAAATAATATCCATTATATCAGAAACTCGCCCATTTATTCAATTTGTTCTTGCTTATACCATTTATTACTTCATTATTAAATTGTCGCATCCCTTGATTACTTGAAAATAGTTGACTTTTCTCATGATATATTAAAAAAATCTATTGAAAAAGTTTTTGCTTTGTTAATGTCGATTATTGAAAAAGGAGAGGGAAGTGACTTGTCTAATCAGTTGGAGCGGCTTTGCGGGCGGGAAGGAGAAGTTCTGCCTGTCGCCAATTTTAGTGCGTAAATGTTCATTTTATCATATTATGTAAATAATTTTCACTCAATCGAATTGAACCTTAACATATATATGTAATTATATTTGCATTTGGTCGTCTGATATATATATATATATATATATATATATATATATATATATATATATATATATATATATATATATATATATATATATATATATATATATATATATATATATATATCAATATATATATATATATATATATATATATATATATATCAATTGCAATCCATCAACCTGAAGTGTCAATATATTTTATTCAGTTTTTCAAAGTTGGTCCAGCAGACTGCCCGGTTGGCTGGCTAGCAATGTATGTATGTATGAATCACACATACAGGCTGCATCATGGGAGTTAAAGGGCCGAACATTTGAACATTCACTCCTTGTTTTTGTTTTATTCTTCTCCTGGATAGTTTTTTTGTGAGGAGTTCGATTTGCGATGTAATTTTTCGACTAAATTGGTCCTTAATTTTTACCACTTTATTTTTTGAAAATTTGGCCGTTATAGTAAACAAACATACGCGCACGCACACGCATATGTATTTTCCAATAGTTGAAAATTGACTTTGAATTTGATATATTTTTTATATATATATACGTAGTTATATATTTATATCATTATAAATATATATATATATATATATATATATATATATATATATATATATATATATATATATATATATAGTGAGAGAGGGGGAAAGAGGGAGAGAGATTTTAGAAAGCTTTATATATATATATATATATATGTGTGTGTGTGTGTGTGTGTATGTGTGGCTATTAATATATGCGTGTCAAGTTATTCTTCCTTTACTTTTTACTGTCTGGAAAGCATCTCAGTCACGAGTCTATCGCTTCATGAATGAATTCCTAATATATATATGAAACATTTTTGCAGGTGTTCTAAGCGTTAATTTTGCACATTCATGTTGGGGGAATTTCGGAAGAGTATCAGGAGTTTACTCATATCTTTATTGCTCATGGAATCAGACGATCGGATTAAGTTGTTTACAAGCGTTGAAAAAACTCAGATGTTAAGAAAATACGTTCTGCATGATCTTGAGGAAACGAATCAATTTTAAACTATTTTCTTGTGCGACACAGAAAGAAAAAACATTGGAAGAAGGGTTGTTCAGTGAATAAGTTACTTCTTGGGTCTTTTGTTAGGCAGTGATCACAAAAGCGTCTGAATTTTAAAGAAATGACACGGCACAAACTAAAGACCAATTTAGCTAATAATTAAATTGTAAATTGAACCCAATACAAAAAACTATCCCGGGGATGAATTGGAAAAAAAACAAAAACTAAAATAAGGATGGTTAATATGTTCAGCCCTCTGGCTCTCATGGTGCATCCTGTACGTGTGATTCATACATACAAACATACATGGCAAGCAAGAAAGTTTTGGTGACAGTTTAGATTGACGGATTCTAATTCTTCTTTCTCTCTCTCTCTCTTTCTCTCTCTCTCTCTCTCTCTCTCTCTCTCTCTCTCTCTCTCTATATATATATATATATATATATATATATATATATATATATATCTCCATCTATCTCTATCTCTTTCTCTCTTGTTGGATGTGGAAAGCATTCTTTATTAAAGACTGCTGGAACCTTGACAAACTGTCTCTACATGAGCTTGCACTGAGCAATTGGCTTGTTTGAATTTGGAAATAAGGTAGCACAGTTTTGCAGTTTTGAAAAACAGAACAAAAACTCTGGTGTATCCGCCTAAAAGTCATCCGTCTGAAATTGAATTATAACTGTGTTAACATCTACAACGCCCATCTGGCGTATCCTTTTCCCGTGTTTTCTTGGTTCAATGTAAACTATACGCTGTCGAATAAATGAGAACTGATAGCAAATTCGATTAAATCATTTTTGAAAACTTTTTATCAGAGCTAATATAATGAGATGGTCTCAATATTCGACTTTTAAAAGGAAAGGGCTGCCAATTTGAACGTCTGACTGTGACACATAACACCAATTCCCACCAGAGACCGGCACTCATCACAGACATAAATACATGAACGTACGTTCCATTACAGTTACCTTTAATTTTCCTAATTACCCATATAATTTGGTGTGTGTATATTCAGTTAGCAGTGGAGTGTTTGTTCATATAAATATATATATATATGTACACACACAGAGATACGTACATATATATATACACACATATATATGTTCCTTGATAAATACATTTGCTTACATTTTGAAGGATATATATATATATATATATATATATATATATATATATATATATATATATATATATATATATGTATATATATATATATATATATATATATATATATATATATATATATATACACTTGAATAAGAAAAGGCAGTTTAAGAAACTAAATTTTGCTTATTTACAGAGGTGTGCGAAACAGGGGCTATGAATCGGTAAACAAAGAAATGAGCCCCGAGCGGGATTTGAACCTACACCTTTTTACCATGGTAGTGCCAATGTAGCCTAGGTTTGCACTAATCGATTGAGCCACCTGATGATAGACAAAGGTCAAAATAACACCCATAATTCATTGCTTCTCTTCTTTTATCTCTGGTTTGTTTTGCTAATGTGCAAACGCACACACACAAATACACATGCGTGCACACACACACGCATATATCTATATATATATATATATATATACATATATATATATATATATATATATATATATATGTATGTATATATATATATATATATATATGTATATATATATATATATATATATATATATATATATATATATATATATATATATCAATTTGCAGGATTCCAGCAATGCCCAAGGTAAAATAACCGAACGTTTGATAGTACAGAAATGAAGTTCTTTAATGAATGCCTTCTTAGACAATACAATCAAGTGAACACTAGATGCGACCCTAAACATTGGAGTGTATTAAATGTAGAAACTTACAGATTTTGCGATCGAATTTTGGCCTGTATTTCAGATACCCTCTCTAATCCTCGCACACTCTCGGGCATACTTGTGTCTGCCCACACGCATCATGGGACAGATCGATATGATCCGTGCAACTCTTTGGCGTTACTGTTATCAAAGTCTTTGAAAGTGGAAGTTTAGGTTCGAGATCCCATGCATCTCAATGATACGTTTTTTGATCGGTCAGTCTATTGGTCGGTTCCAGTTATATTGAACAACAGGGAGCGCAAAGAAGGAAGAAATATGTGTGGCGTTGTTAAATGGTATGACGTCATTAAAGGAACATCTGATCCGATCATTTTTTACGGCTGCTATGATGTCTTTATAGAATATACATTTTTGTGTTTGAAAAAAAACAAGAAACAAAATTGCCCCTAAAACTTCAAAAGTAGCCATTTATGATTTATATTAAAAACAACACTCGCAGAATATTACCATATCACTATATGTTATAAGTAAAGGAATCAATTGACCACTAAATAAGACTTGTTCTAAATAAGACTTGTTCTCCATTCTTCTCCTTCTGCTACTAAAACCACTGGTAGTGGACACTTCTTTGATTTCGTGGTTCTTGTTTTCTTACGAATAAGGCAATGACTGAACTGAACTAATTGAAGTAACCGAATACTTGTTTTTTCCCAGTACAGTACAATAGCTAAATTATTCAAATAGTCACCATGGGTGTACTAATAAATAATAATGGAAATTTATACGTACTACGAATGTGAGTGTTTCTGCATCCGTACGCACATAAATAAAAAGATATATAACTAGATTGGGAAAAATATTGTTCACTTTTGTACAAATGAGATGAACCTTTCACGCAGAAAACAATCCTATTTGCGTAGAATTAATCAGGGGGAAGTGTCAAGTGATATTTAAAAAAAATCTTTAGATATTTTATCATATTTTTAAAAAAAATGCGATCGACCAAGAGTGAAGGAAAATGTAAAAACCCATTAAGACACTAAATGAAACAGGTCTGGTTAGTCACTCAATAGAAACTGTCACATGACCAACATCTTTTGGCAGCACACCATGTTAGACGTGAACAATAAAAAAAAATGGAAAACGAGTGAACAATGAATGAGTTACTTTCCTCGTCTTGTGTTTGGTAGTAATCATTAAAGAGTCAAAACATTCGAAAGGAAAACTGATGCAAACTAGGAACCAATTAAGCATAAACTTACAGAAGCTGAAAGAAATCTTTTCTTTGGTAGATATAAGGGGTGAATGTTCAAATTTTTAACCCCTCTTTCTCCCATTGGCCCGGTCTGTACGCTTGGTACATACATACGTATTTCCATTGGCAGGCAAACCAACTTGGAAACTGAAGAAACCCATTTTGATAATTTTGGTAACAACTTTGGTTTACGATTTCTAACAAGTCTGGTTGCTGCAGGGTCGAACTCCGATCCTACCTTTATCCCGACTGAAGTTGATTTCTGCAACTTTTGTATCTAATTATACAATGAACTTATATATTATTTTTCTGTTTGTTTATTTGTTTGCGCTCAAATGAGATGATCAAATCGGTTTCCTATTTTGATGTTATAAACATAACGTAAAAAGAACTCTTGAGACTTCACGTCTGATTCTGATCACCACACTTTGGAATAGCTTGAGATTAGTTGAGACTATACAATGACTTAAAATTAAGATACTTGAATTATCAAAAATAAATTCCTTGATGAAATAACTTAATGCTCGTTTATGCTGATTCATGCATTAATAACCCCTTCATGTTGTACGGGCATATTCTAGTTCTATGTATAATTCATGAATTCATCTCTATATATACGACTTATCAATTTAGCGCAGTTGGTAAGAGAGTCACCTAGCGATCTCTTGATCGTGAAATCTTGTGACGGTTGGGAGAATGTAAATTGTGTACATCGATGAGGTTTAACAGGATGTGTTAGACAAAAAATGAAGAGTTAAGCCCATAAATTTGGTGAGGATTGTTCTTGTTATCGTAACGGAGAGAAAAAATAAAGTCAAGTCCAACTTAGATAGAAGTTAGATATTCAGTAATTCATTAGTCTACACGAATTTATTGGAAATTTCTTGTGAAGTATATTGATTTCTTGTAAAAAACATGAAAGAAAGTCCATCGACAAAAAAGTATGAAATGAAGAAATCTGGAACTTTTTTTAACTTGGAAAACTTCATATTGTATTAAATAGAGCTTTGCTTACTCTGGGAACTCCAGAGGATTGGATAATCTACAAGACAAAATCTCCCTAACCATTGCCCTACGGTGAGATAAAATAGAATCATTTTCCAATAGTCATATTTCTCGGGTCAGGAAGGAAAACCAGTTAATTGAGGTACGTATGTTCCAGTTGGGTTTCAGGTACTTTCGTCTAAATCGCTTTGGGTCTAGATCAGTTTTGTCCACATTATATCACTGAACATCCTCGATGAATTTCTTTGATATTTTGTCAAATAATGGGCCATGTGATAGGGGAGAATTGGTAAAATATTGCTGTTGATCAAGAGATTTTTTCACGATCGACGGATGTTTTTTTGATGAAAATTCGAGATGGATTCCGAAATTTCGTTCCCTCAAAATCGAAAAAAAGCTTCTCCGGATTCATATCAAAATCCAATCAGTTCTTCCTTTGCCCAAAGTCCATCATTCTCTGAAATGTCCTTGGGAACTTTCGGAAATATTGTGGGGACAAAAGTAATTTTAGACAAAAGTCGTTTAGACCATAGGTTGTATCCTGTTTCTAGTTTTCTTTAATTACAAGTTTTGAAAGTACCAACAATTGTTTTTAAAGAATCCCAATGATTTTTCTATGAGAAATACTTTTCAAATTGTGTTATCTAATAACCTAGTAGATTGTGTTGGCACGATGCTGACTCGTTCAGAGCATTTCTCGGAGTAATGATAGTGTGATCCCTAACCTAATCTATGGGGAAAGGAGAATTCATACTCCTTAGTTTGGATTAGCTTAGTATTTGATAGTCTTTGAATATCGAACTCATCTTGGTAGAAATTTTCTGCAAGATTTATCTTAATTTGCTAAAGTTTAGCTAAGTGCAGCACAAGGCTATATACGTGGTTTAGCTGATTGATGCTAACTCATTTCAGCAATAATGTTCCAATGATCCATTATTGATACGAGAATCTACGAGACTTCGACAGATGTGTGGATGAAGAGTCTAGCTCAGAAAATGATTACCAAACAAAGCTGATTGTTTATCTCTGATCTAAACGTGCATTTGGCCTGATCTCGAGTTATTCACATAGTTATTTTGTGTGAAAAGTTGACTATGAGGAAAATAGTTGTATTTGGGCTGAATTTATCATTCTTATATGTTTTGTCTTTCGGCTTTGTAAAAGTTACATTTTCAAATGAAAAAATATCGAATGTTGGTTTCTTTTTAAGTAAAGACACCAGGCAATACGATGAGGCGTGAGTGACAAACGCCAAGTATTTAAAATGATAGAGAATCCATAATGCAGAGAATTGAACCGTATTAAAATCGAAAGTCGGATGGGGCATGAAAATAAGTGTATACGAATCCATTTAACTCATATTTAGTGGGGGGGGGGGGAGAGGAGATGGATTCATGCATTTCCCAGCGTTGTTAGTGCCAATCTCAGTCCAAGTCGGGATCTGAACTCGGGTGGCTCTTTCCTACACTGCTAACCGATCGGCCACCAGCATTTACTTATGAGAGTAGAGGAAAGGTAAAACATGCTGAAAACGAGAAATGTCTCCTGGGGGATTAACGTGTCATGTTGAAAGGATTGCAGCCACTAGCATCACCTAGCGGCTGCCACAGAAACCATTTATCAGGCAGTAGACTCACGCCTGAAATGCTTTTCAGACAACAAAAAGCAGAGGAAAAAGAATTAGATACATATATATATATATATATATATATATATATATATATATATATATATATATATATATATATATATATATATATATATATATATATATATATATATATATATATATATATATACATATATATATACACATATATATATATATCAATGCATAATGTTACATGTATCAGAGTCTGGAAGTTGCAATATGGTTAAATGAATATAAACTTCAGATTTGTTTTATTTTCATGTGAAAAAAGTTATTTTAACGAATACTTTTGATGCACGCTTGTATTTGGCATCTTTTTTTTAAAATTGCTTTAATTCTATTTTCTGTTATCATTTATCAGCTGCTTTCATAAGGATATAATTTCTCTGTCTCCAAAGACTTTACAAATCCACCAAGTCCATCCCGACTCTTTGGGCAGTGATAGAATGTTACCAATTGTAATACACGACTTGCTGAGATCTAAGGCACCGATCAACTGGGGTTGTCAGTTTCAAAGGAACGGGTGTAACAGAACTAGTGGAACAAAAAAAGGATAATACGGGTATTCAAAAAAAAAAAAAAATACCCATGTACTCTCTAGTACTCACTCTTTCATACTCCGTCTCATTGTGTCTCCCCCCCATCTCTCTCTCTCTCTCTCTCTCTCTCCCTATATATATATATATATATATATATATATATATATTTCAATCATTCAAACTAAATATCTCCACAAACGCCTACAAAGTCATAATTGTGTCCATATCACGATAGATTATCTTTGTAAATCAAAGGCCAAATTTCAAAAGAATGAGAAATCGGTTTCCAGAAGGTGTTTATTGGACTACACATGTGAATCTTCAAGGCTTTATGCCGGAAATGTGACTTGGTGCACTGAAATAGACATAAGGACGGACGGACAGAGAGGCAGATAAAAAAGGAGGAACAGCCAATGTTTTATAACCGGGTCGGTGATCGATTCATTATAAGATTGATGGACTCTCCCCAAGAATACTGAGTAAACTTGCTACAACAACAAAGGGCAGAGAAAAACTGTACAAGCTAGTGAAAGGCCAGGGCATGATATTGATAACCATAGTAAGATTACAATATCTTATATATCTTAATAGAAAAAAATCGTTTATATGGGTATGTTGAGAATGTAAAAATGATTATGAAGCTTTAATGTCTGTTTTCAGAGATAAGTGATCATGTTCAAGACGAATGACGACGATAATATTTATTTCAGTTATGACAACATCATTTATAATGTTTAGATATATTATGAGAACTGAGATATAATGAAACGGCTATACGAATGTCAAACGATTACAATATTATTTACAAATACAATGACGATAACATATATTTATAGACACGTATATAGTCTAGAAAACTTTACAGCCTTAAACACTACATATTAAAAAGAAGATTTCTTTTGTGTCATTTTAGTCAATTATTTCCCGACATCTAGTTAAGTAATCGATGTATTTTTTTAATGTGTTTTTCATGTTTTACAGACTTTTTATATTATATACCTATTTGTAAATTGTTGGGATCATCAGTCGTTTACCTAGTAACTGTGAATTTAAGAACAAAACATTTGTATTAACATAGCTCCCAAACAGTATTGATCAAAAACCACCTTCCTTCCAGCTATGGTTTTAATATATAACTTATGTCATACTACGTGTATCTTTACATAGGGTACTGTTTTAAAATATCACGTATGGATGTTGCTTTATAAAACACATCATTAAATCGTTCTGAAACACATGGCTTACTTATGCAGGTTACCCCCATAACATATTTAACGACGAGGGATAAGTAAATATATCAACAGACGTAACTCGCCGTTTGTGTCACTTCTATTAAGTGTTCACTCATGTGAATAATAAATCCATTATGCCGGTCTAATCACGGATTGCATCCAAACCAACTTATGATATCATCTTTTGGAATACTAATTATACAGAAATAATTGCACAACTTGATTTTCTACCGACATATTCACATATATATGTGTGTGTGTATGTGTGTGTGTGTGTGTGTGATGAAGATGAAAATTGAAATATAGGTGATTATTGATTATATTAATTAAAAATAAATCCAACTTGAAAACTGGACCACAGTTGTATGTTCCTAATAAACACAAAGGAGAAGAAGGGGGAAGACAAAATAAAATCAATAATTAGTTACAGCGGGAATTTTTTGTGAGAGTGGATCAGCCAATTGCAGTCACCCTTACGATAAGTTTTGGCTCGCCTAGCCAACCAGCGTACAGCTTGTAAGTGTATCCCTCTTCTCATTAGTTGGTCATTACAGACGCTACAGCAGCAAAGAATTTGAATCATATAGTGGGAGTGAGGGAAAGGACCCTGGGGAGGTCACATCTTCCCTAGAGTTGAAGATGGACAAGCAACTGAGGCTGTTTGGAAAGGACACGCATCTCTCCCAGCGATCGCTTGTTGAAACACTGAAAGGAGAAGATGGGAAAATCAGTTCTCAACTTATTTGAATACTTCGTTGAAGAAAACTAACTTTGTTCAACGTCTTTCTACTTCTGACTAAATTTGAACTCTTCATTTTTCCCTCTTAAATCTTTGCCCAGCTTCTGTTTTCGTACGTGGCTCTCATTTTCTATTTTTTGTACGCTTCCTTGTGACTTCGACGAGCGGTTGAATTCATTTCGAATCATTCTGTCCCGTATTTTTACGTTTTCCTGTTAGTAATACTACATATGTGTATATGCACCGAAATAACTCGTTACCTGGCCATTTTACGAAGATGATATACGCTACATTTATTGGTTGACACTCAGAAATCGCAGTGTTATTTCAAATTATTTTGATCAGTGGTTTCTGAGAAACCTAATAAAAACAATTTAAAAAAGAAATTACATAAGATATCTTATCGAAAATTATTGATCTAAATCTTAATATGAAATATTCGTTTCGTACGACGGGTGGAAAATCATTTTACATGAGCATTATGACGGGTTGCTTTTCACACCATGAAGTACGTCTCTTTCGAAACAAGCACCTATCTTCTAGTTATTTATAAAAACATATTCTAAGCAGGTTTATAAAATTAATACACCACTGCAGCTTGCATTCTATTCTATATCAGGTGTTTATATACAGCTTTCACACAAGACATACAGCTAATAATATGATTCAATCCATCTATCTATCTATCTATCTATCTATCTATCTATCTATCTATCTATCTGTGTGTGCACGTGTGTGTTCGTTCGCACGTTTAGAAGTTGAAACAGAGGCAGGGGGATAAAGATTATGTATGCTTGTATATTTATTTGTGTGCGTGTTTGTGTGTGTGTGTGTGTGTGTACGTATGTACGTGTGTGAGTGCACTGGCAGATAGCCGGGGGCAAATTATAAAACTATTTTTACTGACATGAAGTCAATTAGATATATTTGAATAAATAAATAAATAAGATAAAATGATAACTTACTTATGCAAAAATAATAATAATTTGTGTATAATGATAAAAAAAAACCTAACACTTACAATACTGATAATGAGGATGATTATGATGATGAGAATGATTATGATGATGATTATGATGATAGGAATGGTTATGAGGGTGATTATGATGATGCTGATGATGATCATGATGATCATGGTGATTATGATGACGATTATGATGATGATTAAGATGATTATGATGATCATGAGGAGGATATTTGTGATGATGATGATGATGATGATGATGATGATGATGATGATGATGATGATGATGATGATGATGATGATGATGATGATTGAAGACGAGGACTCGGAGGAGAAGATGTAGAGGAGAGGAGGAACACGTTGCCACGCAGGAGAAATGGTTGTGGTGTTGGTGATGAAGGTCATTTTTGCAAAATGATCCGATAATGATAACAGGTTGACGCCACGCTGTGGGTTAAGGGTGTGCAAACTTATCTAGAAAACCATTACAATTGTGTAGGATGCTGATTGGATGCTCCATACTTTGACCTTGAGCCAGACTAAGCTGAGCTTACTAAATATTAATAATGACAAGTCTGTTGTAGCACTGCATACTAAACACACCACTAAAAGCGTATATCGGAGGATTAAAAAAATTGCCATGGACAAAATGTTCAAAGTTTTAGCCTTTTAGCTCCATTGATGCGGTCCATACGTGTGATATTTACATATATAATCAGCCAGATAGGCAGATAGACGGACAGACAACCTGACCGGCTTAAAAACTGACGGAGCCCATTTGAACAGTTTTGGTTGGCCGTTTCTGATATCAAGGATCACCATCATGACATGCCAGTGACAACACACTAAACAAGATCACTGCTAATAGGATAGGCCTGGGAAAAATAACTGGCAATTTAATAGGGCCCATGGCGAATGAGATTCATGCCTCTCCATTGATAATTAGTGCGGAAGAGATACGAAGTGTCTGCGGCGGAATTCGAACGCATTGCGCCAATTTAATTTTTTCCGTGATGACACCCATTATGCCATCTTGCAATTCTAAATTACTCTTGCCACAATTCTTGATCAGAGAGATACAGATTGTGTTGACAATTGGAACATTTATAAAACACAATGAATTGATAAACACAGAGTTGCAAGTACAATTTTGATAATAACGTTAATAATGAACACGTAAAGAATTAGCATTTAATATTCGTACAGCTAATAACTGAATTATTGTTATTGAAACAACAGTTAGAGCAGTAGTAGTAGTAGTAGTAGTAGTAGTATTACTATTGACAACGGTAATACAGATGTAATTCCACTTGCTTTTTTTCTCTAGCAAAGATATGACTTGGAAAGATAAAATAATTGTCTGTGGGCAGATTTCTCTCAGTTCAATAAAAAGAAAATGTTTCGATTCTAGATAACATCTTTCGCCGCGTCTTTGGTAGAAAGGCTTGTGCCAAATAGATTGTGGATATCAGAAATGAGCTGATAACATTATGACGGTGTTGTTCAACAGTTTAAAGAAAAAGGGGAGATAAACGTTGGTGTCAGTAGGCAAAAGAGTTTGAAGACGAGATAAGCAATCTGCGCTTTTTCTCTGTGGATAATTATTGATGTATACATGTACGTAATTGCCTTCTTGCCTTTGTGACTGTGTGAGCAAATATACGTATGAAGCAAACAGATGTGTAGATGTAAAAAGAATGAAATGAATACATATTAGGTACATCTATCTGTCTATTTCTGTCGTTTCCTATGTATGTATGTATGTATGTATGTATGTATGTATGTATGTATGTAAGTATGTGTATATATCTTTCTATCTCAGTCAATTCCTATCTATCTTTCTATCTCGATCAATTCCTATCTATCTCAGTCAATTACTATCTATCTCAATCAATTCCTTTGTATGTATGTATGTATGTATGTATGTGTCTTTTTATCTCAGTCAATTCTGATCTATCTATCAATCTATCTCAGTAAATTCCTATGTATGTATGTGTGTATGTATGCATGTATGTGTATGTATATATCATTCTTTTTCAGTCAATTCCTATCGATTTTTCTCAGTTGATTCCTATCTATATCAGTCAATTACTATCTTTGTATCTCAGTCATTTCCTGTGTATATGTATATCTGTCTGTCTATTTATCTATATGTCTATCTGTCTCAGTCAATTTACTATCTATCAAGCATCTTATTTTCTCTTTCAATGCATTTTTATAACCAAACTAATCACTAACGCAC